>BSBK01006690.1:2037500-2248857 GCA_027943335.1 Chamaecyparis obtusa
CAAGACAGAGATGAGGGTGGAAGTTTTGTTAGTGATCATGGTTGTATTGAGTTTGAGTCTAAGTGGATATAGCTCTATTTCTAGGGAAGTTGAGCCTTAAATGTGGGGTGATTTGGATGTTTAGGAATTCCAATTCAAGCAAAAAGTAAAATTTGGCTCCATGAGTATGCAACTTTGTCTCTGCTAAATGCCCATATCAACAATCTGAGCCATGTATTGTTGAAACCCTACTCGATCAAAACCCCACAGATATTGAATTATTCACTATATATTATTTCATTCATTCATTTCTAGGAGAGATTGAATTTTTCACTATATATAATTTATAATATATTTTACAGGATGATTTGGTTGAAGATTTTTTTTTCAAAAAGTAAAAAAATATTATTGAGCTGCTAATTTAACCTACTAGAAATTAAGTCTTGTTGAATGTAAAATAGTCCCAACACTTTAAGTAGATACCCATAGCCTTCCATTAGCGCTAAGAATATCTTACAAGAAAAAAATGTTCTTACCAATTATATCAAATCCTCTAGATAAAAATGAAAACTATAGATTAAATCTTGCAGTACTCAGAAATGAAGGGATAGGGTACTGGTTAAAAATCATTTAATATCAAATAGTGCAGGGCAATTGGTTCAACTTTTTATTATTATTGGGAAGATAAACATGGGTATATTTTTGCAGATCTCGTGTATTTGGATCAAGAATC
This sequence comes from Chamaecyparis obtusa, assembly GCA_027943335.1. Taxonomy (NCBI): domain Eukaryota; kingdom Viridiplantae; phylum Streptophyta; class Pinopsida; order Cupressales; family Cupressaceae; genus Chamaecyparis; species Chamaecyparis obtusa. Next base: position 2,038,213 of record BSBK01006690.1, read on the forward strand.
ATGGACTTTTAGTATTGAAGGTATTTGTATTCTTGGTCAAAACATTTTGTTTTCATTCAGAGTTTATGTGAACAATAGGAAAATAATGAAATTATGACTGCATAAAAATGAAAGTATGTACCAAAAAAATAATTTAAAATAATTGATAGTTGGGTCATTATGCAAACTATTTACAATGTACCAGTAAGTTTGTAACAGTTATAGTGGGTTCAATGTTGGCTTGCTTAGAAACTAGAAAGTTCCTCAACACATTCCTGTTGATCCATGTTAAATGGAAAACACTTCTCAATTAAATGTTGAACCTGCAAAAATACCCACCAGAGATTGAATTATTCACTATATATAATTTCTCACCCCGCCAGATCGCCAAAGAAATAATCAGTTAGAATATTTGAGCCATGGAATGATTATCCTTCAATCTTAAATCTCCAAAAGATGGAAAATAAATTCAGCATTGTTATCGACTACTTTGATGAGACATGTGGTTACAACATGAACATTCTGACGCCCACAAATATCTTCTCATGCGTTGTGTCCCCTAAATTGCAACAATAGAATCAGATGCATTCAAAACTAACCATTTTCCCTACGCAACCCACACTCACACTGTTTCCCCCCTTCAGACTTTATGCAGTGCTCCCTCATCTGCTGCACTACACCCACACACACTTCCTGCCAACAATTTTCATCCTCTCATGTATAACATTGCCCCTCCTCCTCAGTAGCGTGACTTGTAAAAGAAGGAACGATGACTGAGGTAGACTGGGAAATGTTTAACAGGTGGACTCAACAAGTACAACATTTTAACCAACTCAGCAAACTAAGACGTGCAAACTAAAAGTGGTACTTAGTTTAGTTTGCTGTTTAGACGTGCGCAATCTACTGTACTTACATCAAATATGAAATCGGGTATCAAATCAGCATCAAGACATCAAACATGGGACATTCTTTGAACAAAGGCGCTTCACACCTTGATTCAAAGAGGGGCATTTGTATATGCCTAAAATTGATCAACAAAAGTCAAAGTGGTCAAAGAAAGTCAAAATCATGGATTAATTATCAAAGCCTTCAATCAATTAAATCCGATTCAATTGGATTAAATAAATACAACAATCAAGCAACTATGTAATTAATTTAATTAATTAATTATATAGCTCAATCAAAAATTAAATCCAACCACTCTAATTTCCATACATGGATAAAGTAATCAATTATTTGAAATAAATAAATCCTAATTTTCCTCAGCAACCACATGGAGACAAAAATTGATTCAACCAATGGGGAAGGAGGATTTGGAGCACATAGATTCATAATAAGCTTTACTATCTTAGCCCTTCATTTTGTCATTGCTATCCTAGCCCTTCATTTGATAATCTTGTATCTTCATTTGAAACATAAATCAACCTTGTTTCTAACCTTAGGTAAACCTAACTCACATCAAACTCACCCTCCTAACTCTATAAAATCCTATAAATAGGAGGCATCATAAGAGAAAATCATACATTAAAGTACTTGCATCATTACTATAGTCAAATTGCATTAGCATTTAGCATAGTTGAGTTCATGTTGAGTTTCATATTCTAGAATTGTATCATAATAAATGGAGAATTATGATCAAATTAAGCATTTAGATTAGGGAATTTGGCTTAATTTGCATTGTAGTTGCATCTTATCTTAGCTTTCATTCATCATTTGCACTCTCATTCTAAGAATTGTCACTTTAGGGTTGCTTGCCTAGCTGAGAGCATAAATTTAGTCTTCTTAGTTAGACATCCAAAGGATTCTTATTGATATTCTCAATTCAAAGTTGATAATTAGGATAGATCTTTGTATTTTGAGTTTTTATTTGATCAAACTAATCCTATGAAGGTTTTTTTGATACATAGTAAAATATGCAAGAAATATTATGATTGCTTCAATTCTAGCAACAAGAGAAAAAATATCCTCAAAATCAATACCGTCCATCTATGAATATCCTTTGCAAACAAGTCTAGCTTTATTCCCTACCACTTCGCCATCTTGATTTAGTTTGTTTCTAATCAATACCCATTTAGTTCCTATCTTATTCTTATCTTTAAGTCTTGGAGCTAAAATACATGTTTTGTTCTTTTCAATCTAATCTAAATCTTATTCCATTTCCTTAACCCAACTTTCTATTAATATTTTCAGATTTAGGGCAAGGAATATACAAACTATAGAGATCTTTCAAATACTAAGCACATGATATAATATATATTCCCAATTAAGGCAAGAAAATACCCCAATTTGAAGGTCTGAATTTATCTTTTGGTTGGCTTCAAATATGCACTTTTTATTCTCCAAATTAGTCCTCCAATGTTGCCTTCAATGACTGTTATGAATCATCTCTTGAAGGGTCTTCAATTTGCTCTTTGAGGGCTGCATAATTCTGCCCTAATTCTCTATTCTAGGGTTGTACAATTCTGCCCTAATTTGCTCTTCTAGGGTTGTACAATTCTGCCCTACTTTGCACTTGTAGGATTGTTAGATCTGCCCTTATATGACTACTATAATCTGAATAATCCGCCCTTCTATGCTTTTTATTTTTTCTTGAATCTTCTACTCGAATTGCTCATCCAAGATAGAATTCGTTGCTCCAAGAATTGATGAATGGTAGAAGACAATGTTATGTTTTTTATTTCTTCTAGCATTCATCAATTTCCCTTAATATATGAGTTTATCATGCCAAAACATGGACCTCCAAGTCAGCCGACTTTGGGGCCATGATTTTGAGCCTAAAATAAAATAATATAATTTCTCATTATATTAGTATTATTTAACTCATTAATTAATTGTAATAAATTGAACTTAATGATAAATATAGCCACCATTTATCATATCGATTTTAGGCATAATAATAATAAAATATATTTATTATTATTACATCATTTTTCCAATGCATTGATCTTTTCTATAAAGTCCAGAATATCAACACTCCCTCTTGGACTTGAGGAAAAGATCAACCCAATGATCTCCTATCATCCTTGATAGGGGTAACAAAAACATAACCATATTGGATATCTTATCCAATGATATCATAGATTCAATATGTATGAAGGTGGATCCTTCTCCACCAAGTATGATGAGAGCATATATGTTCTTCATCATTCCCCAACCATTCATCGCATAATCATAAGAGAATCATCTTTCCTTGGTAACATCAAGTCATATGATACTTACCAACCAGAGGTGGATTTCCTAGATCCACGAGTCTCCATAACTCAAGAGATAGAATATCAAGTCCATGATATTCAAAGTAACATCAAGTCCATGATGTTTACCAACCACAAGTCAACATAACATCAATTCTATGATGTATAAGGCATTGATCTATTGAATATTAAGTCCATGATATTCACCAAGTGTTCAGAGTAATGGTCTATCGACATCAAGTCCATGATGTCCACCAACTACTCAGATGTGGATCCCTGATCCATGAGATATCAAGTCCATGATATCATGAGCATTGGTCTAACGAATATCAAGTCCATGATATTCACCAAATGCTTAGAGTAATGGTCTCCAGACATCAAGTCCATGATGTCCTCCAACTACTCAACAATGGATCCCTGATCCATGGGAAGAATATCAAATCCATGGTTTTCTCTAAATCTCCAATTCATAACTGTAATCGAATGAACATCAAAATTGTATCTCATGAATCCACATAAGCATAAGAATAACCAACATAAATCTTATCTTCGGGGATAACTTTAAGAAACCCCCTCTTAGGAAAAAGTGTAAAATCCTAGTGAATCGTACATTATTTAAGGGGGGAATTTGTTTTAATGCAAGGGAATTTTTTTTTCAAATCCATGATTTTTCATAGTTTGTATTGGCAATTTTTTCCCTCCCAAATGAAAATTTCATATTTCCTAGCGAATTATACAGCCATGTGGGGGAAAATATATATTATATGAGGTGAGTAATTTTTTTTGAAGTAAAAAATTATAATATATGAGGCGAATGATTTTTGTTTGAAGGGAAAAAAAAAAGTTGTATTGGCGAATGTTATGTACCATTTGAAAATTTATTTATTTTATTGGCTAATCGTTCGTTAAGTATGGGGAGAATATATTTTATTGGCAATTTTCAAAAGATGTCCAACATAACACGGACATGTAACCTAACATACGTACATTATTTTATAATGTTAAATGTATTATTTGAGACCATCTGATGATCCAAGATCAATGGCTGAAGTTTAATTTCAGCCCCAAGTTCTTGAAGGAAATAGAGTTGTCCAAGAAGTAACCAGAATGTTGACACATATCAAATTAGGGTTGTCAACTTATCTACAGACTACAGTGTACACGTCGGTATCGATAATCACAGTCCTATAGTGCAACTTTTAACTCTTAACTCGGTAAGAAATAAATGCCTTGTCAGTGACAAATGACATCATTTAACTTGTCACGCACCACTTCCAAATTCATACAAATGATATAACCAATTTCTGACAGTTTTGCATTTATGGGAAAGATTTACTGCCAGATATGAAAGATTAAGGACAAAATTTTGATTTCTCACACACATGCATTTAGGGGAAAGATTTACATGAAAGATTTAGAGGCATATTAAGAACAATAGATTTAATACCATTAAAGAAAGAATAATTTATTGCTAAGTAACGATCAAGGATTCAAGGGCTATTTATAGACGATCTAGCTTCTTTATTCCTTGTTTCATCTTTGCTAGATAAATTGTTTGTTTAGGTCATTAGTCTGCACTCTGTAAATAATTTGTTTTTAAGGTTTCTGAAGTTTTAGATGGACACTCCAATTAGGCTTAGATGCACATCTAAGGAGGCCCAGAAGGCCTTTATGGGTTCCTTTTCAGATGAAACCTTACAATCAATTTGTAAGGAGGGTGGGCCTTTCGTAATAGGGGCTGTTAAAATGGTGATGGGTAGAGAGTTTCTACACAATGAAGATAGGCATCGGGTCAACACGGACATTATGTCCCATTTTTTAGCATCTCTTCTTGACCTTGGAGGAGAGAAGGTGGACATGTTAATGATGTTGAGGAGGGTTTTTAAAGAAGAATACCTGGGGGACAACGTTTATGTAATTTTCATGTTCGCAGAAATAGGGGTGGGGATCCCTTGGGCAACTGAATCAAGCTTCTCCTCCTAGGCCAAAATGTGGCCATGCAACCTTTTCTATTGGGCCTGAATGCTGGGCAGTTGAAGCACCATAGGAAATGGGCACTGATAGCTAGGGATTTTCTCTGAAAGTGGTTTCTGCTTGACAAAGTGGAGGCTCAAGCAGGGCAATATAGGTGGCTTGATGAATTCTCACAGTTAATCCTCTCTGCAGAATTCTACTTAGATGGAGCCAGAGGGAAAAATCAGTAGTAGGTTTTTTTTGATAAAAACATACCACGTTTTTGGGTTTTTTGTTTATAGTAGGTTTCTCTTTGTACTGGAAGTGGACAATGTAATTATAATTTTATGAAAAAAAAAAAGAAAATTTTGCAAGTTCATTTCAATTTGTGTTTTATGGGTACAAAAAATAGTTCTTAGACTTCTTTGTGATTGCAATATTTTAATTAGTTGCTTTATCTGTGTATTAGACATGTATGATATAACTTGTAAGTATGTTTTAGTAGAAATAAGGAAACGATGCCAATGGTATTTCCATTTTTAAATCTAAATATTTAAAATGTATCACAATTGTAGAATGTAGATAGTTGTAGTAAATAAAAGAAATGTCTTATCACTAACATTAAGTTTGGGTAATGTTACCTATCATGACATTTTCTCCAATTTCACACACTCATACATTTAATATGAAATATTTACAAAATTTTGAAGGACAAATGAATTAATAAGGTTAGAGAAAGAATTTATTATTTTCTAATTATAAGTTATGATAATTATATGTGATTATAATTATCAACGTTAAAGTTATAATCAATAAAAAATATCATTTTAACTTTAAGTATACTATATAATCAATAAAAAATATTACTTTAACTCATGTTTGATTAGGAGAAATAGCGAGTCAGCGACCACATCATTCTCATAATCTCTAAACATTAACCTTAACTTTGGCCTTGTTACAAGATCAGGAGATAAGTGCTTTGCCAATTTGCTGAAGTAACAAGGAAAGTAACAAGAACATGCAGAAAAGGGGACTTAAGTTTATGAAATTTATTACAATGTAATATTATTAAAAAAATAGTGCATTTGGAATTTGATTGGCTAAAATTGTTACTATTAAATTAAATAACTTTAAATGTTATTATCCATTATTAATTAATATCTATAAAGGAAAAAATAACATTATAACATTTAACAATGTCCATTACAAATAACTACCATTGGATGAGCACAGATCGATGATGTATGATGGATTTCGGGATGAAATGGAAAATCAACCCCACTTTTTCAAACTCGTTCTAGAATCGTGACACATGTCACTAAACATGTTCCACTCACACGGTCTACCGACAATGTCATTTGATGATGACGTCTAACTAGTGAGGTGAGTCAAGTGACTAGGTGAGTTAATCGGACCCACGGAGCCACCACACTAGATAGTGACTAACAATGACCGTTGGATGATTGTAGATCAACGACCAAAGCTATATTTTGGGATGAAAGGGAAAAGAAACCCCATTTTTTAAACCCATTCTAGAATCATGGCAGGTGTCACTAAACACGTTCCACTCTAACGGTCTACCAACAATGTCATTCGATGATGACGTCTAACTCATGAGGTGAGTTAGGTGACTACGTGAGTTAATGGGATCCGTGGGGCCATGACACTAGATAGTGACTAACAATGACCATTGGATGATTGTAGATCAACGACCGAAGTTGTATTTCGGGCCCAAAGGGAAAAGAAAACCCATTTTTGCAAACCCATTCCGGATTCATGACACCTGTCCACTCACACAGTCAGTGACAAGTGTGACGATTGTAGATTGTACAACTTTTGCGCTTTAAATTTCCAATCTAAGTTTTTCATTTATAAGTATAAGTAGTTTGGAGATTTAGAAAGGGGTTACGGATTCTAAATTTCCACGTTGAGGTTTGAGGTCCGAGGAAAGAAACAAAGTCTCTCAACTCTCTTCCCAGTCATAGTGTGCAAAAATTGAAACTATGGGTAACGACTAAAATCTTGAACACCTACGTCCTGCATTTTAAATTTTTCAAATCTCTTGGTTTGCAACTTTATCATTTATATTATAGAAAAAAAATTAGCCTGTTAGGGTTTAATTTTGAATCACCCTGTAAATTGTAGGCTTGTAGCTATGTATAAATATTTGAATTTTCCTATGAGTAAATAGTGACACCTGTTACCAACTTACCACAATGGGCAAAACAAATATCAAGAATAATATTTTGAGTAAAAGGCCAAGTCAGATAATAGACTTCCACAGTCTGCTTAAAACACCAGGTTTCATTGATCAATTCCATGATATTTATGATCCTATTATCCATGGAAATAAGGGAATAATGGAAATTAGATTTGCAACTGAAAATAAGTGGAACAATCCAAATAAGGGTTCAATTTTTTTTCTTTAACATGATAAAGGCAATGACAAATAAAATTGGAGCGTGGGTTGCTAGGTTGGCATGCATGGCGTTAACTCAAGTACTCCCTTGCCTACAAATTGTCATTGTCTGTGCCAAAAATTATGATGAAAATCGAAAAGCAATTGTGAATAAAAATACTCAGGAGGAAATTTTGTCCATAATTGAGAGTGAATTTGCTAGTCTATTGAACCTAGGGTTTGAACATCAAAACTCAAACGTGCACATTGACCTAGGAAAGTTGGCAAAGGATTATGAAAAATTAGATGCAACACAAAGAGATTCTTATATCAGAGGAATAACAACAAGTGGTTCTAGTCTAAGTCTAGATCATAAGCCTCCTTATGATTATGATGTTTTTGTGCAATGGGCATAGCACAATATTTCCTTGCTAGCAGTTTGTTTGGGATTGGATAGTAACAAAGAAGTGGGTGGCAGCATTCTTGAAATGCATTTTCATATTCATTTTGAAAAAGAACCATTAAGTATTGTTTTATTGAGCACATTATTCATTGCATGCAAGAAAAATTACTAATGATTAAAAGAGGTTCACAGAAGACATTTAGATTCACAACCTACTTGTTCTATCTTCTCTTAGCAAAGCATTGTGCAATATTTCAGATAAACAAGATTTGCACTCAGGACCAAAATCCAATATATGAGTGAACGCCTCAGATAAGGATGATTGATAACATAAGGAACTACAACAATTTTGTAGTCTTCTTTTTGGCACCAATGTACCATAAAATTATAGGCACTCCAATGCCTAAAATGTATATTACTTGTAGAGATTGCATTCAACTTGAAAGTCAAATACAATTGGCTAATTGGTACTTCATGGAAGAGTACATTGTGTTAAGGTTTTACGGTTCAGTGGTAGAACCCTACAAACTTCCAATACATGTAACAAAGAGGGTATTTGCATTGGAATATGTACGGCAGATGGAGAGCATGGATGTACTCTTTAATGGTTAGTAAAAGAAAATGATATTTCCTTCCTTGTCTTTCTCATTTGGAGGGTTCACATTTGAGAGAAGAGGATTCTAAGTGGCACAAGCATTTTTTTCAATTTTTCACTTTGATGTTGACAGTCACTGGCAGTATGATCCACTCAATATAATTGGAGCAAAGCTTAGAGAGAATGGGAACTTTGCAAGAAAATGTCAACTTGAAAGTATGCCATTAATAGAAAAATTTAAAAACATGGAATCCTAGGACGAGGTCAAAAAAGAGATGGAGAAATATGTTGCTGAAAATAATATTTCAATACAGGAACTGTCATCACAAATTATGGCATTGCACAAACAGAAAGGAAAAGTGTAGGCCACGACATCGTACAATTTCTACCAGATAGTTGCTCAACCATCTACAAAATACCTAATGGATGAATGTATGGATGATAATTGGAGTCGAACCAAAATTTCAATTTTTTGGGAAATGAGGAAGAATCTCGATGAGCCAAACACCTCTGTAGATCTTTATAATGTGGAAGAGGATACAATGTTTAGCAAATTATGGAATAAGGAGCATCCAGCTAAAGCATATCACAGCAATGATGATCGTCTAGATAATTAGAATGAGCAGGATTTTGTGAATCCCACATCCAATAAAGTATACTCAATTAATAGAGGAGTTGATGTGTCCACAAAAGATAAATATACCAAAGGGGTAGATATTGTAGAAAAAATGGGCTACCCAGGTTTTGGTGGTCTGGGTCCCAGTGGACAAGGGCCTTAGTCTCAGGGATAACTTTAAGGAACCCCCCCCTCCCGAAAAGTATAAAATTGTGGCGAATCACATGTGATTTGGGTGAAAAAAAATTAATAGTGTTGGCGAATTATGCGTCAATCTATGGATATTTGGTGGTGAATTTTTTAATAGTTTACACAATTTTTATAAAAAAATGGCGATTATAATTTTTTTGTTTTTAATAAATTTATCAATATTGAGGGCGAATTATGTTTTGAAATATGGATATCGGTTGGCGAATATTTTAATAACCGATACCATTTTTATAAAAAATGGCGAAATTATTTTCCAAATAGTTGAATTAATTTATTTGTTAACTTATTTGTTATTGGAAATTTGAATACTGACACGTTGCATCGGGTCCCATAGTCCCAATCCCATCACCCATGACTATGATGTCAGACTCAAATGAAAAACGTCCATTGGATTTAATACATATCAATGGCCAAAGATGAATTTCAGGCATATTGCTGGTCCTTATAACATTTACTGAAAACTATCGGCAGAAACATGACATGTGTCATGTTTCCACCGATAGTTTTCAGTAAATGTTATAAGGACCAGCAATATGCCCGAAAAGTATCATTCTTAATTTGGCATTTATTAGATAGAAATAAAGTAAAGTAATGTACTGAGTATATTACCATTTACCATAGGTGATGCGTAGAATTAAAGTAATGTACTGAGTATATTTATTATCATATCGATTTGAAATTTGAATTAATTATTTCTTTGATGGCTACTTTCAACTTTTACTGACAGATACGTGTAATCTATTCATTACCTCAATAGAATAATTTGTTAGAGTTAAGGCTTGAATGAAAATTAAAACGTCATCTCATCTAAGGAGTCAAGGACATTGTTTTTTGACCATTTGATGATTTTACATCAATGGTAAAGCTTCATTTCCTGTCGCCATTTCGCAGCTAAACGTACATTGCTTATTGTTTCTACAGAGTGGGCACAGGTTTTAAGGGTTTTTATAATAAAGAATTGTTATGTCCGCCTGCGTGGAGCAGTCCTTTAGGCCTTCATTATTCCCAAGATAGAAAATATCTTATCATTTCCAATTTCACCTAGTGTTGCATTAAATCTGAAAGAGTTGGAGATTTTTGGAGTCAAAAATTTGGACAGTTACCATTAATGTTACGATTTATTAGAGCTTTAGCGGAAATGGAATGATTTTCAATGAGGTCTTATAAATAGATCGATCTATGCTCCTTAATTTACAATTGTGAAAGCATATTAGTCTGTGAGTGCTAGGTTTTCTGTGATAGTCTGCGAGTGCTAGGTTTTCACTTCTCTGTGAGTGTGAAAGCATAATTGTGAGACTGAGAATAGTCTATGAGTGTGAAAGCATAATTGTGAGACTGAGAATGGACACTCCTATTCATTTGACATGCCTTTCCTTGGAGGACCAAAAGGCTTTTTTGGGCTTGGTCACAGACCCAATCCTAGCGTCTGTCACTACGGAGTTGGGAGCCTTCACCGAGGAGGCTATAAGGATGGTCCTTGGTCATGAGTTTATTGAGAATGAAAATCAGTATAGAGTCGGGATAGACATTTCATCTCACTTCTTGGCATCTTTGTTGGACCTTGGGGGGAAAAGGTTGATATGTTAATGCTTCTGAGAAAAGTTTTCAAACAAGACTACCTCGGCAATGATGTAGCAGTTGCTGTATTTTCAAATATTGGGGTTGGAATTCCTTGGGCAAATGATTTGCCTAAGATTCTACAACCAGACGTGGTTGTTCCTAGGCAACCATTCCTACTTAACCTTGATGCCGATTAGCTCACGCGTCATCGAAAGTGGACATGAATTGGGAGGGATTTCCTCCGGAAGTGGCACCTACTAGAGGAACTCAGGGACTATCTATGGCTGGAAGATTTCCTCAGCATTATCATCGCTTCATAATTCCACACAGAAGGAAGGGAGCTGGATAGTCCATGAATCATGATACTCTCTACTTCTACTGTCTACTCTCTAGTCGAAGTCACCTTGATACTGATTCTACGTAGTCTAGTCTCCCTGGTAGTACTAGGGTTTTTGTAAAAAAACTTTTTGAAATGATATATATTGTAAATTTGTAATCACAATGCAGATATGTATAATGTAACTATGTTAAAAAATATAATATGAAAATGTTTTAAGAATTTTGAAGTGCTACTTCTATTCCTTTTTGTTATTATTATAAGAATCGTTAATTATATTTTGCCAAATATAATATAAAATTTTTTCGTTAAATAATTAAATGTTTCCAAACTTCATCATTCAATGGTGACTGGGTAATAAAGTTATAATATAGTTAATGATTAATATTCATTAGTGTATGTTAAATTATTAATATTTTAAAATCATGACAATCGTTAGATTACGATAGATGAATGACTGAAGTTGTATTTCAGAAGTTCTATGGGTTTCAAAAAGCTTTTCTGAAAACTCGCTCTGAAAATGTGACACGTTGAAAGTTGACGTGTAATGTTTTAGAAAGATTATGAATGATTACGTTACACGACGTCACATCAAAACTCGTTACTCGCTCCAGAAACGTGACATGTTGAAAGTTGACGTGTAATGTTTTAGAAAGATTATGAACATTTACGTTACACAACGTCACGTAGTATGATGTAGAAAGATTACTTTACCATTTAACGAAAGGTTTTTAACATTTAATTTTTTAAAACCTATCGACTCGTATTTGTAGCAGCAGAGTTAAAAAGAACTGTTGAACGGGAACTGCTGCTGAAGATTTCAAAATCAAGAGTGTAATTTGTGAGAGCCTTAGCCATTCGAACTTATATCTATCTTTATTTCAAAATTCAAAGTTTAATTTCGGGTAAGTACTAAGTTTAACTTGATTTTGAAATTTTAATTCTTGCATGTTCTATTGGGGTTTTCTTAGGTTTTCTTCAATTGGGGTTTTCTTAATTAGTTAGTTAATATCTGTGATATTATTACTATTAGTAAATATTTGTGAATCTTTGTTTTTTAATTTTTCTGAAGAACAATGGGGAAAGCGAAAACTCAAGGCCTAGGGCAAGCAGAAGGGAAAACTGTAATGGATTTCAAAAAACTAGTACAAATCCCTGGTTTCACCGATGAGTATCACGATGTTTATGATCATGTTATCGAAGGTGAAAAGAGAGTTATAGCAATTAAACATACATTGTGTAGTAAGGCAACTGGGCCAAGGAGGTCTGAATTTATAAAATTTAACGCAGTGGTAGGTGCAAAAACCAAGAAAGTTGCTTCCTGGGATGTTGGTCTGGGTAACATGTTGTTACCCAAAGTTTTCCCTTGCCTAGAAATTGTCAAGATTTGTGCAAAAAAATTATGATGAAGAAAAAAAATCAATTGTGAATAAACAAACTCAAGAAGAAATTTTAACAATAACCCAAGAAGAATTTGTCAGTTTGCTAGACCTAGGGTTTGACCCACAAAACTGTAATGCCAAAATCAACCTGGTAGTGCTGGCAGAGCAATATGAGGCAGTCCCACAAGACGCAAAAGATTCATTTGTAAAGGGTCTAATAGTTGCAAAGGCAAAGGCTTCATTGGGTGAGAACCATAAGCCTCCTTATGATTTTAAGGTTTTTGTGCCATGGGTTCAGGATACTATATCCTTGCTATCATTTTGCCTGGGACTAGAAAATAATAGGGAATTGGGTGCCAACATTCTTCAATTCATTTGGGATATCCATTATCTGAATGAACCAATAAGATATAATTTTGTTGGACACGTGGTTGAATCGATGCAAGAACAATTAGCATTGATTAAAAGAGGCAATTCTAAGACATTTAGGTTCACAACCTACTTGTGCTATCTTCTACTAGCCAAGAATGCTACAATATTAATGAGCAACAGCAACAAGCTTGAAATTCAGAGGGGGACAGGTACTCCAAATCCAATATATAATTGGACACCTCAGATAAGATTGTATGATAACAGAAGGAATTACAGTAATTTTGTAGACTTCTTTTTGGCCTTATTGTACAAAGAAATAACAAGCACTCCAATGCCCAGATTGTCTGCTTCATGTAGGGATTGCATCCAACTTGGAAGCACAACTCAATTGGCTGACTAGTACTTAATGGAAGATTACACTGTGCTAAGGTTTTACGAATCAGAACTGCAACCCCACAAACTTCCAATGCATGTGACAAATAGGGTGTTTGCAGTAGAATATGTAGTACAACTAGAGAGCACAGATAGACTCTTCTCTAGCCAATCAAAGAAGAGCATATTCCCTTCCTTACCTTTCTCAATTGGAGGGTTAACATTTGAGAGAAAGGCTTTCCAAGTGGCATAATTTTTTTTAGATATTTTTCAATTTGATTTAGAGTGGTACTGGAAGTATGATCCACTCAACGTCATTCAAGAAAGGCTTGTTGCTAATAAGAACTCTGCAAACTTATTTCAACATGAAAGTAAACCATTGCTAGAGAAAGTAATAAACAAGGATAGCTGGGATGACGTTAGAAAAGAGATGGAGAAAGTTTCCATTGAGGAAAACATTTCAGTTGAATAGTTGTCATCACAAATTATGACAATAATAAATCAAGGCATTGTACAGCCTAGGATGTCCTTCAATTTCTACGAATAGCTGCTCAGCCATCAAACATAAAAATACCAAAGAGAATAGCAGAAGCTTGTAAGCATAGAAAATGGACTAGAATGAAAATGGATGATTTTTGGAGTATGAGAAAGGCTCTTGGTGAACCAAAGACCAGTGCAGATCTAGATGACATAGACAAGGATATAGAGTTTAGAAAATTGTGGAATAAGGAGCATCCTAACTCCGCATACGACAGCAGTGATCCAGATGATCATGATATTGATAATGCATGTACTCCACAGATTGGGAGTCACTGTGCAATCTCCGAGGACCAGAAAAAAGTATATAGCAAAGGGGTGGTCATTGTTGAAAAAATGGGTTATAAAGGTGGTGGTTTAGGTCCCATAGGAGAAGGCATCTGGAATACAATTCAGATAGAAAAAACTGCTTATGATCATGGAGCAGGACTTGGCTCTGATCTAAAGAGGCCACTAGAATCTACACAAAATCCCATACAAGAAGATAGTGTCAAGAAGTAAAAGTTTTCCATTTCCAGTTCCAGTTCCAGAACAATGACATTAGATCATAAAGAAGTGTTGCCAATTTCAGGTTCAGCAAAACCCTCTAGAAGTTCAAATCCTCAAAGAGCATTAGTTAGATCAATAGCCATTGCAAGCTCTGCCTCTTCTTCACCTTTCAAACATTCAAATCCTTCTGCAACACCAAATTTTCATTTCAAGGATTTCTATAATAAATTTTTAGAAACAAAAACAAAGAATAAGGAATCAAAGAAGGCATTGGAGACTGGTGCCCTTACTGCAGCTGCACAGGAACAACCTGCATCCAACAGGATTTTTCCAACATATGACTCAAAGAGAGACATGATGGAGTTCATGGTTGTTATTCCACCAAACAAAGATGGAAACCCACCAGAGAGTCAGATAGATCACTTTGAATTTGAAGTTACCACTCTCCAAAAGGATTTTTCCAAAGTAAAAAATGTGGAAAAAATCAATGTCTCAAAGTCTACAAACCAAGTGGTCTGCAGTGCACTGCTAAAGGTGGAAAGAGAGAAAAGCAAGCTTGAGAAAATATAGAAAATTTACAGGCACAAATTGGCAATGAAAAAGCAAAGAGGAAAGCTTCAGAGAACAGTTTGAAAGAATTGCAGAAAAATATTAAAAAATCAGCAGATACAGAGCAAGGACATGCTGAGGTGGTAGTGAAGGAACAGGAGCAGGAGCAGGTGAAACTAAAGGAACAGGAGCAGGAGTAGGTGAAACTGAAGGAGCAAGAGCTGAAGGAACTGAGGGGAAAATTGGCAAAAATTATAAAAAAACTTGACAAAGAAAGAGCCAGTTCAGAAAAGTTATTTAAAAATCTAGAGAGTAATGCTGCCTCTTATGTGGCTAAAGCTAATCATTGGGAACAAAAAGTAGTAGAAGAGAAAAACAATTGTGAAAAAATGGTAGAAGAACTAAAGAAGGCCAATTGTACAATTCAAACTTTAATAGATACTAGTCATAATTTAGTGAAGATTACAAAAGAACACATTTGGAGCCAAATATTGGTGATGTCTAATAGCTTGTATGATTGGTTTGAAATGCTTCAAAGTATGAGAGTATGTTACTTGAAGCTCCAAAACAACATTCAACAGAACATGGATGTTGTCAACAAAGAAAAGATAGCAAAAGATATTATGCAACAACTCTATAGTAAGAGTGATAGTTATCTATCAAACAAGGGAATTAGCAACTGCCTTGATGCATCAGTAAAGGTATCAAGTATCATTTGCAAATGTGAGAAGCTATGGGAAGCACAGGAATTGGATGACAAAGCTAAGCAGAAGATCAAAAAGATGGAACAAAGGAAAGTGAAAATGGAAAGTCTTGGTTTACCTAAGGGATTTGAAGCAAATTAGTTCATTGGAAGAGAAAATTACAAAACAAGGTTGCAAGACAAAATAAATACTAATGTACGCTTTCTCCCTACAGACATATCTCCTGATGCATTCTTGGATTTCATCAAACCAATGAGAACTTTGAATGGACTTTTAGAATCAACAGTGCTGTCAAGTCACACTTCCAAATATGAATTGCTAACGAAGTTGCAGGAGTGTGACTATACTATGAACCAAATTGTTCTGCCATCAAAGGATGTTTGGAGTGGCCTACAAAGATTGCTCTGAATTTTGAACTACTTTAAATTGTAATATATTGCAAATGAATACAAAACAAATTGTTCTCTATGATTCTATCTAATTTTCATGTTTTCCAATTCAATGTATGTTGAGTTACTCTATTTTATTCATTTATTCTTAGTTGAGTTACTCTGTTATATGCTATTGGAATACAAAATTTCATTCAAGAATTTCAAATTCAAATATGAATGATCATTGATGACTTGATATAAACTACACTCTACAGTAATAATACTCTTTGTTCTCAAATTTTAATGATGAAACATAATACATTCTTGCTTTTCTAAAATGAACATTGAATGATAGGATATCATATAGTAGTTAATAAGTTCAAAAAATACCTATTGATTGCCACTGCTAATTTAACAGAAATTTCCTAAATTTTCCAATTCATCTCTGTGTCATCATCATCATCCAATTCTAGTATTCTAGTTGCTTCATTGTTCTCTTCATTTTTGTTTGTGTCTTCTTCAAGTTCACTCTGACCTCCGCTTCTATGACTCCCAATCCCATCGTCAGTGCCACTGCCAACTGTACTTGTCCCACTTGGAGTCACTGTAGGAGATTGGTTAATGGTGTTTCCCACCCCTCTTCTTTTGCATCTTTTCTTCTAGATTTCCATTGCTTTTTGATAAGGAAAAGTATTGACATCATACCTAGATGTGTATACCCTCAAGTTTGATTCCAAATTCTTGTCTAGTTTGTTTCTTAGCTTTGATTTTAGGAAGCCCAAAGCACTAAAAACTCTCTCATCCTCCACTGAACCCAATATCATGGTTTGACATAGATCAGCAAGCTTGAAGTACTCTGAAATTTCTTCACGCAACATTGTGCTCTATTTTAGTTCTGTTCAAAGCTTTGTTGCCGAGCCCTCTTCATGTGGGTTATGCATTAATTGATATTGATGCTTCATAGTCCTTGCAAAGTGCCCGATTGCTATCTAAGAAGACCCTCATCTAATATTCCTTTGATAGTCACTCCATTGAATTCAACAGATTTGAAAAATTCCTTTATCAAAGTCAACAGCCTTTTACAATAATCTTCCTTAGAGTTGAAGGACCAATATTGAGGAAACACAATCGCCATGGCCTCAAGTAGTTGATCATATGGGAATCGTGATCTTATTTTAGAGGAAACTCTATAGGCTATGTCCCTTGCATTAGCTGTTATAGACTCAATGATCTTGGTAAACTCTTCCCTTGTAACTCTTGTAGCTCGCTTCTTTGGGACACTGTAGTACATTGGTATGTAAAATCCCCTTACACAAACACATAAATCTCCATTTTCAACGATCTTTAAATAATTATCAAGATCATCCAAATTTGTTAGTTTTTGCCAGTGATTAAATCTATCATCAGGTAAATTTAGGTCATTACGATAGAGACTATCGAGGGCTTGGCATGACATTTTACACAACTGAGCATATTCTACAATATACATGGCTCTTTGCTAGGCTTTTTTCATAATTAACGTCATTTCTTCTAGCATGGGAAGAAGAGATTCCAAAGTCAAAAGTGTCTCTATATTGCTTAACCTCCAAAGCAGGTCGCCACATCTCTAATTTTCTGCATTGTCCCTATTTTCATACATCAGTCCAATCAAAGATTGATATTCAAAAAATACTCGATGCACTGGTCCATCCAAAGAGATCCATCTGGTATCAACATCTTTAAGAAGCTTGTTTCCATCAGTAATTCCATTAGCAAAGTGTTGAAATTCCCTAAAATGTTTGGGACTTCGATAAAAATATGCGTACAACTCTCTTACTAAATCTTCAACCTTGTCTACTGAAGGAAACTTCTTCACAACTCTAAAAGCAAGATTCATCCTATGGGCCATACAGTGAATGCCAACAACATATCATGAACAAGAAGCCTGCATCTTTGTGCAAAGACCATTCCTTTGACCTTGCATTACTAAAGCTCCATCTGCTCCAACACAGATCAACTTCTTCGCTATTGTCAATTCATCCATAGCTCCATATTAAATTAAATGGCTCTTTACTAACTGAAATAAAGTTTCTGCTGTTGCATTGTCTCTCAATTTCGCAACAGTTAGTAGATGTGGTTGGCGGACATTATTTTGTATAGTATAAACATGCATGCATACCCACGACGTATTATCTATTGTCATAACTTCATCTAAGGACAATACAATAAAGGTTAACTCTTTTATTTTTCTTTGTACATCCTCTATTTCAACCTGTGCAATACAACTTGCCCATTCCCATCCACTATTTATCGACCAATGATTGATAGGATAGTTAGGAACTTTTAGAAAGTGTAACAAACCACTCATTTCTGGATAGTCTGTCATTGGATGCCCTCTGCTCAAAATATGGAAAACATTACTTAATTGAACAGCTTTTCCACGTTCTTCTACTTCACTTGCTTTTGCAAAAATAGCATTAATAGAACCTTGAACTTCACCAGGCTTCGTCTTAAATTTCTAAAACAAATAATATTCCTCAACATTCCTTTTATGTTGACATTGCTCCTTTGTTTTATATCTTACCACTTTTATTTCCTTTCCATCTACAGTTGAGGTTTCGTAAATCTTACCAACATGTTTCTCTATGGTGTCTAGTTTAAGCTGCAACCGCTTTTCCTTTTTATACTTCCAACTACAAATCGCACATCTGCATTCTACTAGTAGCTTACCTACAATTGGATTGTCCACAGGCTCAATGAATGGATACTTTCACTAATACATTTGGGGTGAAATTGCGATGGCAATTTGCGACGGCAGGCAAATGTCATGCGGTTTTGGCTTTTTTTTTTCAAATATAGCCCGACACCGTCGCAATTTGCGACGACAATACATTTGGCACTGTCGCAATTGCGACGTTGTCGGGATATAAGTGCAAAATTAAAAAGGAACGTTGTCATTTGTGTTTTCAACAGCGCCGTAACCCTCCGCGAAATCACATCAGGATATAAAGGCAAAAAAAATAAGAACGTTGTCATTTGTGTTTTCAACAGCGCCGTAACCCTCCGCGAAATCACATCAGGATATAAGGGCAAAAAAAACAAGAACGTTGTCATTTGTGTTTTCAACAGCGTCGTAACCCTCCGCGAAATCACAACTACAATTTCTGAGTACGTTGGGTTTATTTTTCTTTTGTCATTATTATGTAATCTGGTATTCAGCTGTTAGAGAGCTGAAATACCCAGAAATGAGGACATATCTATGTTGAATTTATTGTTAGCGGCTTTGGTTATTTAGAAGTTTAATTTTATTTGTTCATCTTTCAAGCACAAACGTTTTGTGGACCATAACGTCTTCATTGTTTCGGGTATGCAGTGAAACAGCCCTAACTTGCAATTGCGATGTTGTCGGGATATAAGGGCAAAAAAAAAAAAGGAACGTTGTCATTTGTGTTTTCAACAGCACCGTAACCCTCCGCGACATCACATCGGGATATAAGGGAAAAAAAAACAAGAACGTTGTCATTTGTGTTTTCAACAGCGCCGAGAGAGATTCCCTCCGCGAAATCACAGCTACAATTTCTGAGTACGTTGGGTTTATTTTTCTTTTGTCATTATTATGTAATCTGGTATTTAGCTGTTAGAGAGCTAAAATACCCAGAAATGAGGACATATCTGTGTTGAATTTATTGTTAGCGGCTTTGGTTATTTAGAAGTTTAATTTTATTTGTTCATCTTTCAAGCACAAACGTTTTGTGGACTGTAATGTCTTCATTGTTTTGGGTATGCAATGAAACAGCCCTAACTTGCGACTACCTTCACGGTACTTGTGTACATTATCATGTTGTCTTTACAGTGACTGTCCTCATTCAAGTGGCAATTACACAAGGGACAGTCACTGTGAGATGTCCTCATTTGTGACAAGGACAGTCACACTTAGGACATCTCATAGTGATATTCCCTTGTGTAATTTCCACTTGAATGTATTGCTATTGAACCACATTAATGCTTTTCTTCTTCAACAAATGAGGACAGTCACTGTAAAGACAACATGATAATGTACACAATTACCAAAAAATGATCTTGTTAATTGGTGTAACACTTTGTCTTGCTCACTCCCTATCCTTCACTAGGGTCTCTTTAGGCCAATGTTTTGACTTGATAGGGTACTTAACTATCTCTACACTCTTTAGGTATCTCTACCCAAGATCCCACTCCTTCAACTAGTGCACACCAACAAGAAATACAACGAACTCTGCTCAATACCAATCTAGCTACTAGGACACTCCTAGTCTTGTCTTCACAAATTGAAACACATTCAACTAGAACTTTACTCCATGGAGAGGCTGGCCACTAGGACCTCTATTGGTTTCAATATTACTCCTTCACCTATACTTTTCATCAGTACTTCAATCCGGTTCATCAAACCATGCCAATTGCACCCAAAAATAGGCTGCTAGCAATTAGGCCTTTGTCAAGCCTTTTTGTTTATATTAAGCCACCTAAAGGGCTTAGGATTCAGATGCCCTTTATTGAGAACTCCAAGATATCTAAGGTCTTCTCCTCCTAGATTTTTTGTACACCAACTGCTACAGCCATGCCTGAAAACAAGTATTTTGACACAACTTGGACAGTCTGACTAAGAGTTTGTTTTCTTAGCAGCCAAAGAAACTCACCCAATCTTCTAATTTGACTTGGGGCTTCTTTAGATGTGTGTCTACCTCTCCATGAGATTTTAGTTGAAGCAACCAATGCATTCAACTTGTTGTAATCTTCTTGTAATGATTTGTCATCCCTAACTGTGCTCAACTGACTCACCTAGGACATCATTGCAAACATAGAAAATGAGCTTCCCAGGGCCCCTCCTTCCAAACATATAGTACATGGAGTCTCCTCACCCATTCCAAGAGCCCATACAAAATTGACAATGGAATGATGAGCTAAGACTCCATTTGTTCAACCTGCCTGGTTCAAACCAATGATAGGGTACTTAACAAAAGAATTAACAAACTAGTTGGAATGCTTCAAAACTCAAAAAAAACACAACACAGAGTAAAAAAACAACTTGTACTAACTTTTCCAATAGACACTGCGAGCTATCTAATCCATTAATCAACTGAAAATAAAGAAACAAAAAAACTCAAGAATTCACTAAAACCGTGTTACTCTACAAATCTTCTCAATTCCAAATGTTTTTCCCCCCAACCTTTTGCATAGATCGATGGAGGCCTCTTATAGTTGATCTAATGCCTAATTCAATGGTTTCATATAGTTACATAACCATCTTACTCGAAAATGCTCCCTTGCACAAATGTTGTCAATGTTGTGAATGACAACATTGACAACTTGTTACAACCTTTGGGATTTTGGTTCAAAACTTATTGTTCAAACACCATAAGACCCTAACCATGACTTAGTTAGGCTATTTAGACCTCACATAGGCCACTTCTACACTTCTTTGCCCAATTTGACCCCTAAATGCTTCATTCCCACTTTTGCCACAATATTGGTAACTTGGGTACAAATTGGCACTTGCCTTCACAAAGGTCACACATGAGGACATCTCATAGTGATCGATTGTCCCTTGTGTAATTGCCACTTGAATGTATTGCTATTGAACCACATTAATTCTTTTCTTCTTCAACAAATTAGGACAGTCACTCTAAAGACAACATGATAATGTACACTCACTGTAAGGACAGTCACAAATGAGGACATCTCACAGTGACTGTCCCTTGTGTAATTGCCACTTGAATGTATTGCTATTGAACCACATTAATGCTTTTCTTCTTCAACAAATGAGGACAGTCACTCTAAAGACAACATGATAATGTACACTCACTGTAAGGATAGTCACAAATGAGGACATCTCACAGTGACTGTCCCTTGTGTAATTGCTACTTGAATTACACAAGGGACAGTCATTGTGAGATGTCCTCATTTGTGACAAGGACAGTCACACATGAGGACATCTCACAGTGATTGTCCCTTGTGTAATTGCCACTTGAATGTATTGCTATTGAACCACATTAATGCTTTTCTTCTTCAACAAATGAGGACAGTCACTCTAAAGACAACATGATAATGTACACTCACTGTAAGGACAGTCACAAATGAGGACATCTCACAGTGACTGTCCCTTGTGTAATTTCTACTTGAATTACATAAGGGACAGTCATTGTGAGATGTCCTCATTTGTGACAAGGATAGTCACACATGAGGACATCTCACAGTGACTGTCCCTTGTGTAATTGTCACTTGAATGTATTGCTATTGAACCACATTAATGCTTTTCTTCTTCAACAAATGAGGACAGTCACTCTAAAGACAACATGATAATGTACACTCACTGTAAGGACAGTCACAAATGAGGACATCTCACAGTGACTGTCCCTTGTGTAATTGCTGCTTGAATTACACAAGGGACAGTCATTGTGAGATGTCCTCATTTGTGACAAGGACAGTCACACATGAGGACATCTCACAGTGATTGTCTGTAATGTCCCCTTTTTGGCTAACTTGGAAAACAGGAACAATTACTCCACTTCTCAGACTTACTCTATCAGATACTTACAATTAAACTAAGTAATGGAGGTTACTTAAGATATCAACCGCTATTTCAGATTCAATCACAATATGTGTGCAAGATGATATTGATACCAATATGTTTAATAGCACTGTCGGATATAATGATATGAAATATGCTATGAATATGATGTTTCCTATCACTTATAGTGATAGTATAATGATGCTATGTCTGATATAAACAATATCGATATACAATCAATAAGTATTGCTTACAGCAATGTATTTGTTGTGTCTGATATGATGATGTAATTATGCAAATGTGTAATATCGCTATGAGTGATATGTTGCTATTTCAAATTCTGAATTATATGCTTGCAACTTCAAATATTGATGCTGTTTCTGACTATCCTTTCTATCTGTGCAATCATGGTGTTGTCTCTGATCTGCAATGATAAACTTGAAACCAAACTACCAAAGGCAGATGCTCTATTGAGTATATCCAAATATGGATAAGTAAATAAAGTTCTAATGATGCCTTGAGTGACTGACGAGAATGCATTCTTATATTGTCTTTAACAAATGAAGAGATGCTATGAATGAGATGTGTCTTGTTTCTTCCTCCATGTCCCTTTGTTAATCGCACCTTTCCATAATCCGACAGTTCACATAATATTATTTCATTATTTTCTGATCATAGATAACTCCTAGATTGACTCAATATCAAATCTTTTTATGAAGTAATCTTCCCTAATTGGTAGTGCAACCAGTAGTTAACATCCATTGTGTTTGTATTAGTTTGGTCTAACTATCATTAGTATTTAGTCAATCGATATTAACTCTTGCCTTATCCTATATTGTTATGATTATATCCAATCTTTCTACTCTGATATAAGTCGATATCATTTTCTGATAATTGTCCATTTATTGGTTGATTGCTGGTAATGGAGTTTGATCTTCAAATTGACTTCCATTCCTATTAATACTTAAGGATACACTGTACTTATTATCCATGACTGATGCCTCATTCATCAATAGCTTGTGATATAATCACTGATGCTTTTGTGTTTCTACAAGATGTGGTTTATCTCAGACAATCGATAATCTTTCAATCCTTTAGTCGATATCCTCCTATGTGGTGTCTATTGATATAGATAGTAGAATTCAATCTAGTTTATGTTATTGTCATGATAACATAGGAAGTGATGGTGCATATTTGCTAGCGGGTCTTCATGTTTGATATTGCTTTATCGGATATGTCATTGTCTAAACTTATGCAATTAATGATTATTTATAATATATGAATGGTTATCCTTCTTGCTTATCAATACATCTTCTGAAACACATAGCGACCTATCCCTTATTCATATCATGTTGATCTTGACTTCATAGTATTTGGTTCATTAATCATCCTCTCATGGTATCGATGTGTAATGACTAGTGATTGTTGTATCACTTCTTCATTCCTCATCGTGATAGATAATGCAGATGTTTAATGTAGATGTATATCGATTACAGATATTCGATATTGCTTTAAACGTTATTATTATTATTATTATTATTAATGTTATTGTTATTATTAAATATTATAATTAATGATGTTAGTAATATTAATAATATTATAATAAATATTATTATAGTGATAACATATTGTTTTATATTGAGAGGTTTATTAATATTATTTATATATTAAAATTATTATATCAATAATTGATTTAATATTATTACTTAATATATTATTATAATATAATATATATAATTTATTAATAATTATTTATTATTAATTTATATTATAATCATAATCATAATTATATTATTTATTAATATTTTAATATTATTTAATTAACATATTACTTATTATGCTAACTATATATTATTATTATCTTTTGATAATAATTATATATTATTGTTATATACCGTTAATAATAGATTATTATATATCATCTAATCATTTTATTATTATACTAAGTTCAATATGTCAGGGCTCATGACATTGTCCCTTGTGTAATTGCCACTTGAATGTATTGCTATTGAACCACATTAATGCTTTTCTTCTTCAACAAATGAGGACAGTCACTCTAAAGACAACATGATAATGTACACTCATTGTAAGGACAGTCACAAATGAGGACATCTCACAGTGACTGTCCCTTGTGTAATTGCCACTTGAATTACACAAGGGACAGTCATTGTGAGATGTCCTCATTTGTGACAAGGACAGTCACACATGAGGACATCTCACAGTGATTGTCCCTTGTGTAATTGCCACTTGAATGTATTGCTATTGAACCACATTAATGCTTTTCTTCTTCAACAAATGAGGACAGTCACTCTAAAGACACCATGATAATGTACACTCACTGTAAGGACAGTCACAAATGAGGACATCTCATAGTGACTGTCCCTTGTGTAATTGCCACTTGAATGTATTGCTATTCAGCCACATTAATGCTTTTCTTCTTCAACAAATGAGGATAGTCACTCTAAGGACAACATGATAATGTACACTCACTGTAAGTGTACATTATCATGTTGTATTACAAATGGACCTTATGTTGGTCGGGATATAAGTGCAAAAAAAAAAAGTTGTCATTTGTATTCAAGTGGCAATTACACAAGGGACAATCACTGTAAAGGCAACATGATAATGTAGAGAAACGTTGTCATTTGTATTTTCAACAGTGCCGAGAGAGATTCCCTCCGCGAAATCACAGCTACAATTTCTGAGTACGTTGGGTTTATTTTTCTTTTGTCATTATTATGTAATCTGGTATTCAGCTGTTACAGAGCTAAAATACCCAGAAATGAGGACATATCTGTGTTGAATTTATTGTTAGCGGCTTTGGTTATTTAGAAGTTTAATTTTATTTGTTCATCTTTCAAGCACAAACGCTTTGTGGACCGTAACATCTTCATTGTTTCGGGTATGCAATGAAATAGCCCTAACTTGCAACTACCTTCACGGTACTTGTGTACATTATCATGTTGTCTTTACAGTGACTGTCCTCATTCAAGTGGCAATTACACAAGGGACAGTCACTGTGAGATGTCCTCATTTGTGACAAGGACAGTCACACATGAGGACATCTCACAGTGACTGTCCCTTGTGTAATTGCCACTTGAATGTATTGCTATTCAACCACATTTATGGGCCCGTTTGGACCATAGCACACAGTAGCATCTACAGAGAAGAATATCCCAGGTGTAACAAGTTGTAAGAATATACCAACAGTTCTAAGAAGTTCCCTAGCACATAGTAGCATCTACAGAGAAGAATATACAACATGAGGGCAGCCACTGTAAAGACAACATGATAATGTACACTCATTGTATGTGTACATTATCATGTTGTCTTTACAGTGACTGTCCTCATTCAAGTGGAAATTACACAAGGGACAGTCACTGTGAGATGTCCTCATTTGTGACAAGGACAGTCACACATGAGGACATCTCACAGTGACTGTCCCTTGTGTAATTGCCACTTGAATGTATTGCTATTCAACCACATTTATGGGCCCGTTTGGACCGCGGCACATAGTAGCATCTACAGAGAAGAATATCCCAGGTGTAACAAGTTGTAAGAATATACCAACAGTTCTAAGAAGTTCCCTAGCACGTAGTAGCATCTACAGAGAAGAATATACAACATGAGGGAAGCCACTGTAAAGACAACATGATAATGTACACTCATTGTATGTGTACATTATCATGTTGTCTTTACAGTGACTATCCTCATTCAAGTGGCAATTACACAAGGGACAGTCACTGTGAGATGTCCCCATTTGTGACAAGGACAGTCACACATGAGGATATCTCACAGTGACTGTCCCTTGTGTAATTGCCACTTGAATGTATTGCTATTCAACCACATTTATGGGCCCGTTTGGACCACGGCACACAGTAGCATCTACAGAGAAGAATATCCCAGGTGTAACAAGTTGTAAGAATATACCAACAGTTCTAAGAAGTTCCCTAGCACATAGTAGCATCTTCTAATTGTCTATACCACTTCACAAGGTATTGTTTGCACACATTGTTTTTGGTTCTTTTGATGACCCTTGTTTTGAAATTGCTATTAGGCCTTGTAGCTTATATGTTTTGATTGCTGGAGAGCTTCTAAAGCTAAGCAAGAAGACCATTGCACGAGTTATAGCCACGCGCTCAGGTTTGAAAATTGTATATTTTTTAATCTAATGTATATTTTAACTAGACTTTTAGCTTATTTTTGCTATATATTTTAATCTAAAGGGAATCATGGATGTGAACTTGAAAGAATTTTGTACTTAGTTCTTATGGAGAGAATAGTAGTAGTTTACGGTCTAATATCAAATAGAGTTTTCCAATTACAGAAAGTTAATGAATTCTAATAGCTTATATGTTTTGATTGCTGGAGAGCTTCTAGAGCTAAGCAAGAAGACCATTGCACGAGTTATAGCCGCGTGCTCAGGTTTGAAAATTGTATATATTTTAATCTAATGTATATTTTAATCCTTTTGCCATGTCATGTAATATGTCTTGCCTTGTAGCTTATATGTTTTGAAATTGCTGTTAGGCCTTGTAGCTTATATGTTTTGATTGCTAGAGAGCTTCTAGAGCTAAGCAAGAAGACCATTGCACTAGTCGTAGCCGCGCGCTCAGGCATGAAAATTGTATATTTTTTAATCTAATATATATTTTAACTAGACTTTTAAAATATTAAAGGATTTAACTAGGTCTAAGAAGATTTGTGTACTTTTGACAATTTTGCTTAGTCACTGAAAGTTGTAGACCGAAGTTTTCATAGCCCAATTTTTGCTTCCTGTGAAGAACGATCATGTCAGATAATATAAGTGAAGAACAAAATAGGGAGACAATCGCTAGATTGTGGTCTAACTTGAAAAGAAAAGGTGATGGAAAATGTTATTGTCCCTGCAAAATTTGTAAGGGCTTAAACCGTAGAAGACTGCTAATCAAAATAGTTAAGAGACATTGTAGGGAGAATGGGCACATTGAAGGGGGGCATGACTATCATCCACTGGTAAGTTGTTCATTATATCATTTTAACAATTTATATACATATGAAATCACTTGATGATGAGTTGAAGATCATGGTTTATTTATGTTAATCAATTTTATATAGGTTGATCTCCCCAGGGAAGTACATGATATGGAGGAACATGGGGGTGCGAATATCCAAGGTGAAGATAATGATCCCATGGAAGATGATGATCATGCGCCAGAAAACACAATTGAAGATGATGGTATAAATACATTGATCCATGACACATTTAGTCCAAGCGGATCTGATCATGATGATGATGATAGCCTCGATGTACCTCTACTTGAGAAGGCATACGAGCCCCTATACAAAGACTCCCAAACAACTCTTCTCTCTACTGTATTGTTGTTGTTGAACTTGAAGGTTATGAATGGTTTATCCAACATAACAATGTCACGTATGTTAAGGTATGTCATCTATGTCTTTATAGTTAACAAAGGGTGAATAATGTACCACTAATATTGTTTATATTAACAACTTATTTTTTGCTGTAGATTGATAGGTGAGTTTTTGTTACCACCATCAAATATTCTACCTCGCTCATATCGAGAATTATCTGCTATTATGAAAGATATTGGAATGGAGTATCAAGCAATACATGCTTGTCCCAATGATCATATTATATATTATAAAGAACATGAATTTGCAACACAATGCCCTGTATGTCATACGAGTAGATATCGAACAGATCGAATAACAAAAAAGGTGCCTCACAAGGTTCTTCGTTACATCCCCATTATTCCACGGATGCGACAATTATTCAGGTGTACTAGCTTGGCACAATTTATGGATTACCATGCACGCAATAGAAGTCGAGATGACATTATTCGAATCCATGCGGATGGTTCGGCATTTATGCACATAAAGGAAAAGTGGCAACACTTCAAAGAAGAACCTCGTAATCTCAGGCTTTCATTGGCAGCGGATGGTGTCAATCCATTTGGAGAGATGAGATCTGTTTGCTCGGTGTGGCCTGTTTTTGTTATCAACAATAACATTCCTCCGTGGATGTCAATAAAGAGGGAGCACATTATGTTGGAAATGATTGTTCCAGGTATTTTATCATTTGATAGTTATTAATTTACATGTACTTACAAATCTTACAGTAAAATGGTCACAATAATTATGTAATGTTACTGTTCATTCAAGTAGGTAAATATCAAGTTAAAGATATGAATGTATATATTGAGCCTCTTATTGACGAGTTGGTGGAGTTAAGGAACGGTGTCACTATGTATGACGTGTCTAGACCAATAGGACAAAGACAATTTCAATTCCATGCAATACTTGTATGGACAATACATGATGCCCTAGGGCTAACACATTTTTGTGGTATGTTATAGTGAATTCAAGTTGCGCATGATAATTCTAATTATAAAAATCAACATATTTAATAATCCAATTATATCATTATCTTGTAGGTCTTCAAACAAAGGGAAAATTTGCATGTCCAGTTTGTGGTCCAAAGATGAAATCTCGTCATTCAAAAAGTTTAGGAAAGCATGTGTTTGATGAGTACAGACACTTCCTCCACAGGAATCATAAGTATCGAAGTATGGAAAAACATCTTTTCAATGGGAAAGAAGAGACTAAATCAAAGCCACGAAGAATGACACCTCGCCTATGGAAGTTGGAATATAATAGAATTAATCGTCGAGGTAATGTCGTTCCACTTAATGGTTTATATTTGTAATTTATATATTTCTATTTTGATTTTTGTTTACTAATTATGTAATTGATGATCGTGAAGGTCGTCAAGGCACTACTGACAACCTTCCAAAGGGACTAAAAAGCTATCCCAGACAATTTAGTAGGTTGCCGTACTATGAGGACCTACAAATTGTGCATTTGTTTGATCTTATGCATGTTGGAAAGAATATAACAGAGACATTGTGGAAAATACTGGATGGAAGGCGTGATAAAGAAAAAATTGTCAAAATTTGTAATGACATTCATGAATCCAATCATGCACTGAAGAATTTCATTCACTCAAATAGCAATAGAGATCAGATTAATATAAGTGCCCTTCCTTGGTTATTAACGGAGCAGCAAAGTGATGCCATAAAAGAAGTCATACGAAAAATTTGATTTCCCACAGGATTTGCTAGGAACATAAGCAATCTCATATCAAAGAAAAGTGAATTTGGGCCAGGGCTCAAAACGCATGATTGGCATACTTTCATCAAGGTAAGTTATGTTCTTCTGTATTTACAATATATTCATAAACTACGTGTACTATTCATTATGTTATGTTAGAAAATAATGAAATGATTGGTTTATAATTACTGCAGTACGTGCTACCTCTATCTCTCCCAGAGCACTTCAACAATAACATCAAACAAGTGATATATGATCTTGGAAAATACATGAGGTAAGCAGTAATATCTGTTCAATTTGTTGTATATATTTATTATATTCGCGATTTGTTTTTCTTGCTATGTAATCTATTGTATATTATTTTGTAAAGTCTCGTATTTATATATTTTTTGTGACTTGAATCTCTTAATGTAGGTGGTTGTCATCTAAAGAAATCCATAAAGAAGATATAAACTATTGGAAGAGAAGAATTCCTCATTTACTGTGTGAAATGCAAAAGTGTCTACCTCCAACTTTTTTCAATGCACAAGAACACTACCTCATACACCAAGTTGAGGAGATTGAATTATGTGGACCTGCACACACTAGGTCAATGTGGATGGTTGAGAGGCACTTGAAATCTTTGAAGGCTTTGGTTCGACAAAGAGCACATCCTGAGGGTTCTATGGTAGAGGGATACATGGTATACCAGACTATGGTGTACATTACTGAATATCTTCCTAAGTTTGCTTCAAATATCCATGTAGATCGCATTTGGGATCTCAACCCTTTTAAAAAATTCAAAGGGGAGTACTTGATGGGGAAAGGTAGATTGAGGAAAGTGACAGGTAATAAATTATAAGATGTTATTGTAATAAATTATTTCTTAATCTTCAAAATAAATCAGTTGTAAGTCATCTATTTTTTTTTTGTACAGTTGCTCGAGAGTGGGATGCACTACATTTGTATATTGCAAACAATCTTGATTGGATGACGGTATGGATTGAACGATGTCAACATTCTGGTCACACATTAACATGGGAAAGTGTATCTTCATTGGTTAAAGAAGCTCATCGTAATGGAGATTCTAATGTTACGCAAAGGGAAATAGATTTAGCATATGGTTTAAGAGATTTCCAGGTACGTACAAAATTATTAATCACCCGTATGTTTATCAACTCACGATATAATAATTTTGACATGTTTCACATATTATTGCAGGTTAAACACCACAAGGGTATGTTCTGTAATGGTCAAAAATTTCGCGTCAAAGTGTTGGATGACACGAAGAAAACTTGTGATTCTGGAATAACTGCAGTCTTTCAAGTGACTAATATTTCATCTAGAAATGACTTAGATCCTCAAGAGTCTAAAAATCAATACTATGGCATTTTGGATGATATACTTGAGTGCGACTTTAGTTCCTTCAAATTAGTACTCTTCGTTGTCAAATGGTACAGGCTACGACTTAATCCAAATGATCCTAATAGAACTGTTATTGAACATGATAATGGATTTACAATGGTTAATACAAGGTCGTTTGAGCCAGTTGGGGATGAGCCCTATGTTCTTCCAAGCCAATGTGAGCAGGTATTTTACTCAAAGGTTTCACATAAACCGGGTTGGTCATTTGTTGTTAGACATGAACCGAGAGGAAGGCCGATAAAGTATACTACGATGGAAGAAGAAGATACCGAAGAAGTAGAAGATGATGTAGATGATGATCACGATCGACAATTATTGGATGATGTTCCTGAGACAAATTTTCATGAAGAAGAAGAAGAAGATGATGACGATGATGCTGCTACTGATGATGATGATGAAGATGATGTTGATGTTGATGTTGATGATGATGATGATGTTGATGATGACGACAACGACGACAACGACGACGATGATGATGACGACGACGACGATGATGATGATGATGATGATGATGATGAGGATGATGATGATGAAATTTAAAGGTATGCCATCAATCCTTAATGTATTTAATATTCATTTCTTGATAGAAATATATTTGTCTTAAATGGTTACATAGTTTATTCATTATCTATTTAAAAGCTACAAGTTTCAACTACAAACGAGGCTACTATCATGGGGGTGGTACATACTATTAAACCAACTTCTAATCAATGACTCCAACATACCATTTAGTTATTAAATTTTTGGCTAACATTTTTATACTTGATCTTTGACACAGGGGCACAATATGGAGCAACCACCCGAAGGTGATGGTGACGATATTCCTAGCTCATCTACACATGAGCAGGTAAAACTCATTGTAATTGTGCAAACTAGATAGAAGCAAAATGTTATTTTTTTTAATGTTATTTTCTTCATTGTTTTGGAGTAATTTTGATAATACTAATACTATTGTTGTCACAGAGGGCTGGTGGTCGGAGAGAGGGAAAGCAACCTGCAGTCCCTCAGGAGTCCCCCCTTGTGGACCCTTTTTTTATTGATTTAGCAGAGACCGATGACCCGATCGGTTCCATTAAAAAGCTGCTAAAGAAAATTGGGAAAGAACTTCTACGTTTGGTATCCATACATCCTCAGACTCAGGAAATAAAAGACAGGGTAGCTGAGTTGTTGCGCACTTCTAAAAACTTTAAAGTAAGTATTAATGAAATTTTTAATTATTACAAGAGTTCAATAATGGTTTTTATGTTATGCTCTTTTATGACATTAATTAAAATATGGATGCATTGTCTTTACAGAGTTATTTGCGTATTTTTGAACCCCATTCCCATGATGAGGCCGGTACTACAAGTGGTTCAGGTAGATCACATGTTCCATTCCCCACTTGTGTTTTCCACTGAATATATATAGGAATGATCATAATCATTGACAATACATGCTCGAACAATCTTTTTTTTTAATGCTCTAACAATCTTGTCCATGCTAGTCCACGCATTCTATATTTATGCATGCTCTAACAATTTTATTCTTCAGCTCCTTTCCATGATGATATGACAACGCCGCCTCCATCCAGGACAGCCACAAATGTCTTGCCGACTGCCATGTCAACAACACACAGCCTAAATGCACCAACTGTTGCACCATCTACTGGTACACAAATCCCTCTTTTTCTCTCTTTTGTTATGTGTTTAAGTGTTATGTGTTTACGATGTAGATCCCTTGATTGTGTTTGTGCCATGGGTGCTCTGCACCAATTTCTTTCCCTTGAAGTATTATTTCTTGGAGGCATTTGATAATGGTTTTCATTTTTTGCAATAGGAGATGCAACAACTCCCGATGCAACATCATTTCCTGGATGTTCCCGTGTTCCTAGTACGGGAACGGTGAAGGATTGCGTATTGATCATCAGTGACGATGAAGGCATTCCCTTAAAAGTAGCCAAAGTTCCAGGTACTTTAAAGTTATTATTATTCTATAGTGATATAATAGTAATTTAGTTTTTGATCACTCTTCATCGACTAATGATCCCATGATTATTTTGTAGGGAATGATATTTTTTGGCGAAAACTTGGTGACGAGTGTTTGTGGATATTCGGGCCCACCCTACGTACATGGTGGAACATCATATCCTAACTAAAACCCCAAACCACTATTTTGATTTCATATCATTGCTAGAATAGTTTTCCTTTTCATCAATTTCTTGAACTATATTAAAGGTAGCTTCTCTTCATTTATGAGTCTAACATGTTTTTTTTTACTTAAAAGGTGGAATAACCAAGATAAAAAGTTGAAGGATGATCTTGTACATAGTATGACCCAGCTTTTTGGACCTCGTGCATTCGAGAGAAACAAGCTCCTTGAAAAAGCTGGTTTATGTTTGAAGTATATTAGGGACCAGTACAGGAAATATTTAGAGGTTAACCCAAGGCACGAGCGTCCGTCCTGTGTTCTTGAGGCTGAGTGGTAGGCTTTGATTTTGGATGGAAAGTATAAATCCGACATGAAAAAAGGAATTACGCTAGTAGAGAGTAGAGCAAGGTATGTGATACTTTTGAGAATGTAATTATGTACTAATTAACCTCTAAATTTTTCCTATAATTATGTACTAATTAACCTCTAAATTTTTCCTGTACTGGTCTCTAACATATTTCAAACTTTTCATAGATTGCCTGACACATCAAAGGCAACAAAGGCAAGATTAGAAAAGCACGGGACACACAAGCTCGGCTCTGGTGGTTTTTCCAAACTTCAAGCACGAGTTGTAAGTATTAGTAAATCAAAACTTGTATCAATTTTTTTATATATTGCAAGGAAATTTTTTTTTATCAAACAATGCAAGTAAAATTCACCATACCAAGCAAAAATGTAGGGGTCAGAGTTCAATAGATGCCTCACAGAAGAGGACAAGAGAATTGGCTTCCAACAAGGCTATAGAGCCGTGGCTGAATGGCTACGAGCTGAAATCAGTGTGCAAGGTTCAAATAATGATGCATCTGAGTCACAGGTAAATAAGCTAAATGAAATTTATTTCAAATTGAATACTTTATCAATTAGTCTATTTGATTTTAAGTTCTAATATAAAGTGAGTATATCTGTTTTAAGAAAGCAATGATAACAATGTGTAGGATATTGGAATGCAGCCTGACAATCCTTCTACACAATCTATGCATAATGAAGGTTCGCATGATGTGCATCCTAGTGGTGGAGGTATACATTTGCTATTAAAATTTTTATATGTAATTACAATTGGTGTTTGGATTAATGTAACATTTTGTATAGCAACTATAGAGGATCGAGGGGTCGGTGCTCATGAGCATGTTGAGGTTGAGTCTAGACAAAATGATGTGGCCAGATCAGGTAATTAAAGAGCGCCACAGTTATGTTCTTTAAAATAATTAAATACTTGTAACAATTATAATTAAATATTTTAAATTTAACTCTTTTATTTGTTATTGTAGAGGACCCCCCTTTGCAGCAGCATAGGAATTTGAGATCATCAAGAACAGAGAACAAAACAACTGATGAGGGGGGTATTGATGATAACACTGATGCTCCTCTTAGAGCTTACATAGAAAAAAAAATTAGAAAGAGAAAAAAGAAATGATTGTCATCTAAATACCTTAATTGATAATGACTGAATTTTATGTCTCAATGAATTTAATTATGTGCTAATGAATGTTCATGAATTATGTGTTTATTTTCATATTGATGAATGTTGCGTGTTAACGAATCTAATGTGTTAATGAATGTTATCATGTGATATTGATTGAATTTTACATTTTATTAATAATTGAAAGAATGAATGAATGTTAGATGTTAATGGGGAATGTAGAGTGATGTTAGGGGGAGGGGGGTGGGGCCAAATGAGCTTCCACCTTCACGTGGTTGGCCCTGTTTAGTAGAGAATATTAAACTATATTCTCGAAACAAAGTGAAGCTCAATAAGATACTAAATGAGTCAAAATGGTTATCAAGGTCCTCTATCCATAAGATACTTGTAGTCAAAATGGTTATTAATAAGATACTTGTAGTCAAAATGGTTATCTAGGTCCTCTATCCATTCCATAAGTTCTTCACCATTCAAACTTCCTCCATAACAAGGAATGTGCTCTAGGTTAGTCATGAAGCCTAGTATGGACTCTCTGTCAGATAGAGCCACTATTTCAGAGCCTTTTCTGTGCATTTCCTTCAAGCACTGTACGGATGTGAAAGGGAGGGCAGACCAGTGTGGACGTTAGAGTATTTATATCTTATGCTTTGAGAGTTTATTTGGTAGATTCATGACACCTTATATCAAAGTTATTCCTTTTTCTTATCTGTTGTTCTGTCAAACCCTCATTTTTTGGGTTATTGCATTCAAATGGCCTTAACTTGCAAATAAACCATAGGATATCCTCTATTCTTTGTAAAATGCAAGTTAAGGGGGTTTATTTTCATATTTTAAAAGCTTTGGAACAGGATACTAAGCCAGAGAATTTCGAGAGCAAGCCCTAGGTCAAGAATCTCAATGTTCTTGACTAGGAGTTCATGGATTATGCAAGATCAGAGGGTAGCGGCAAGTAAAGGACCTCAAACCTTGTTGAATCTAGATCTTTAGAGCATGGTGGACATCTTCAAACTCTAATCTTGGTTTCATGTACCCGTTTTCAATGCCTTGTTTTGGAACCCACACCCAAAGGCATGCATTAGGTCTGCGGACTCAATAAGGACATTGATATGCTGGAGTGGAGTCAGGGTCTGGGAGTTGGAGGATTTTTAGAACATCAAAAAGGGTACTCAAAAAACATATAAGTTCATAAGGTCCTTTGTCAAATTGAAGAGTTATTACTGCAGAACAGGTTTTGGAGACCTACTAGAGTCACTAGGTCTATTTGGACCCGTTTGGACCACGACACACAGTAGCATCTACAAAGAAGAAGTTTGGTATGCAATGGTCTTGAAACCTCCTGAGAAATTCTTGGTATGCATTTGTGTGGTGCAAAAGCTTCGTTGAAAGAGAAAAAGAAGAAAAGAATAGAAATGA
Source organism: Chamaecyparis obtusa (assembly GCA_027943335.1). Taxonomy (NCBI): domain Eukaryota; kingdom Viridiplantae; phylum Streptophyta; class Pinopsida; order Cupressales; family Cupressaceae; genus Chamaecyparis; species Chamaecyparis obtusa. The sequence goes on from BSBK01006690.1 coordinate 2,074,291, forward strand.
TTTTTTTTCTTTTTATGTCATATACTGTAACCAACTACTTATAACTTGCAAAAATTATTATAACCATTTGAAATTGAAACTTAGTTTAATGTGAAACTGAGAACTGCTTTATTAGAGCTTTCTGTGATTTAGATTCAGACATCAAGAACATTGTTTGCCTAATATTGTGATTAATGTTTATTTATTAATATCTCATACTGACAAACAATTGATAATTGTAGGGAAAACGTCATTGGGGGTCTTTGAGGATCCACCAGAAGCCAAGGAGAAAATGTATTCAAATGCTAAAGATGGTGTAACAGTCCTTACAGCTGTTGAACCTTGCTGTGTAGATCATCTCCGATTCTTCAAGTTCAACAGTACTGTGGTATTCCTTTGGATACTTCTAATGGTAAATTTCAGACATCAAGTTCTTTTCGTATGAAACTACTACATTTGTAATCTATAGTTTTAAACTTTTAGTTTATAAATGTTCATCAGCTTTAGTTCGTATGCTGCCATTTCAAGTATGATTAATGAAGTTACCTTTATCACAGGATGAAAGTGAGCAGTCAGCATACTGGTACGGAGCTGGCAGCATTGATACGGTGACTAGGGCATCGTTTAATGGTGGTATTGTGTTTTCCCATATTTAGGGCATTGGCCTTTTGAAGCATTGCCTTCATCTTTCTTAAGTCTGAGTTTTAAGTTTGTTTATCTCTCTCGGCGCTGTTGAAAATACAAATGACAACGTTCTTGTTTGTTTTGCCCTTATATCCCGATGTGATTTCGCGGAGGGTTATAGCACTGTTGAAAACACAAATGAAAACACAAATCCCTTGTTTAATTGCCACTTGAAGGAGGACAGTCACTATAAAGACAACATGATAATGTACACTTACAGTGAGTGTACATTATCATGTTGTCTTTAGAGTGACTATCCTCATTTGTTGAAGAAGAAAAGCATTAATGTGGCTGAATAGCAATACATTCAAGTGGCAATCACACAAGGGACAGTCACTGTGAGATGTCCTCATTTGTGACTGTCCTTACAGTGAGTGTACATTATCATGTTGTCTTTAGAGTGACTGTCCTCATTTGTTGAAGAAGAAAAGCATTAATGTGGTTCAATAGCAATACATTCAAGTGGCAATTACACAAGGGACAATCGATCACTGTGAGATGTCCTCATGTGTGACTATCCTTGTCACAAATGAGGACATCTCACAATGACTGTCCCTTCTGTAATTTCCACTTGAAGGAGGAAAGTCACTATAAAGACAACATGATAATGTACACTTATAGTGAGTGTACATTATCATGTTGTCTTTAGAGTGACTATCCTCATTTGTTGAAGAAGAAAAGCATTAATGTGGCTGAATAGCAATACATTCAAGTGGCAATCACACAAGGGACAGTCACTGTGAGATGTCCTCATTTGTGACTGTCCTTACAGTGAGTGTACATTATCATGTTGTCTTTAGAGTGACTGTCCTCATTTGTTGAAGAAGAAAAGCATTAATGTGGTTCAATAGCAATATATTCAAGTGGCAATTACACAAGGGACAATCGATCACTGTAAGATGTCCTCATGTGTGACTATCCTTGTCACAAATGAGGACATCTCACAATGACTGTCCCTTCTGTAATTGCCACTTGAATGAGGACAGTCACTGTAAAGACAACATGATAATGTACACATACAATGAGTGTACATTATCATGTTGTCTTTACAGTGGCTGCCCTCATGTTGTATATTCTTCTCTGTAGATGCTACTATGTGCTAGGGAACTTCTTAGAACTGTTGGTATATTATTACAACTTGTTACACCTGGGATATTCTTCTCTGTAGATGCTATTGTGTGTCGTGGTCCAAACAGGCCCATAAATGTGGTTGAATAGCAATACATTCAAGTGGCAATTACACAAGGGACAGTCACTGTGAGATGTCCTCATGTGTGACTGTCCTTGTCACAAATGAGGACATCTCACAGTGACTGTCCCTTGTGTAATTGCCACTTGAAGGAAAAAAGCATTAATGTGGTTCAATAGCAATGTATTCAAGTGGCAATTACACAAGGGATAATCACTCTGAGATTTCCTCATTTGTGACTATCCTTACAGTGAGTGTACATTATCATGTTGTCTTTACAGTGACTGTCCTCATTTGTTGAAGGAAAAAAGCATTAATGTGGTTCAATAGTGATGCAGAGTAGGCAGGGCTTTTAGAATATACAAATATACATCCTTAACTCTCATTCCACCAAGGAAGAAGGAATTCCAATGGTTGAAACGTGAGTTAAGGTCTTTACATCAGTCAAACCCTGAAAATGAGGGTTTGTAAACAATGCACAGAAAATTTGAAATAACTTAGATATAAAACAAAGAGAATCAATCAAACCAACTTCCAAAGCATCAGATGTCACTATTACAACTTCCAGGCAAATTTTATCATCCAACCACCATCCGTATAGCTGTACAGAGTTCATTTTTCACCAGAAATGCACTAAAACAGGGTTATTTTTATTTTTTATGAAAGCAAAATGATTACAATACTGGTTCTTTGTCTGTCTTCGACCATTTGAAGCCTAAAATAGGCTCTCCAAATGTTGGTTCAACCATCTAGGTAGTTAGAACAGTTTATCCAACAAATGTCAACTTTGCTAAGCAACTTTTAAAGTTGCATTACAACTTTGCAAACAACTTTGCCGAGAAGGTTAAAAATGTGTTGTGAAACTTTAGGAACCTTATTAAAGTTATTTTGGACCTTCAAACTTCTTAACAACATCTAAAAGACACCTAATAAACACTTACTATGCTCATTTCATCCAAGGACTCAAAAGATGCCCAAGGTTTATAAGTCACCAAGGGGTCTTGTGTCCAACAAGTGGATGTTTATAAGGAGATAAAATCAATCCTTAATATTTATTACAAACCAAGAAAACATCTAAAACTCCTATTCTAATTTATTGTCATTCAAAAAGACTTTGATTTGTCATTCAAAAAGACTCTGATTTGTCAATCAAAAGGACCTTTCACCAATCAATCCTTCAAAGCTCCAAGGTGAAAATCTTATGTTCCAATTGATAGGATTTGACTCCTTGGCTTCATGGCAACTTCCTTCAATCATGGTGTCTTTGGCTTGCATTAGGGATGCCCCTGCATCAAATAGCAATGCATTCAAGTGGCAATTACACAAGGGACAGTACATGCCCATTAAAGTTGGTGTTTTGTTATCCAGCATGACAATGGAGACAACATACTCTGTGTCAATTTTACTGATCAAATTTCCCTCCACCAGGCAAAGCAACAATCTGGGTATGATAAGGTGAAATTTTGTAGTCCTTTTGGGTATGATAACAGTTCCAGTTTCCAATAAGATGGTTCATTTTTATAATCTAGCTTCAATTTCTCTTGTGAAAATCTTTTTTTCATTTTATGGGTGGTAAAATATAATTATTATGCTAGAGGTGTGTACTTATGGATGATAATGAAACAAAATGATAAGATTTAAGACTCTTATTTTTTTTTTAAATAGCAATTTAAGTTTCCTTCTATTATAAATTACTATTTTTCTATTTTTTAATGTATCAATTTTATTTATGAAATATAAATATATTAATAATGTTTTAGTGTTTTTAGGATTAGTTTATATCAATTCTATGTATCATCATTCGTCATTCAATTGTCAGTATTATTAATTTAGACTGTGCAATTGTAGAACTACTCGAATATGGGTTGGATGGATACTCAAGCAGGGGAACCCTCCTCAAATATCTCAAGCAGTGAACTTGGAAAAATGTGTCCTGAAGGAACCCTTTCCATCAGAGAGATAAAAGTACAAACAAGTAAAAGAAGCAGGCTCTGCAAATATGTTTTTGAGAAGAAAAATGATAGATTATTCGAGTATGGTTCATGAGGTATATCTAAAAAGACATTTTTTTTCTTATTATAATAAAAGAGGAAGTTGTGAATGTCAAAGTTGAGTGAAACAAAAATTATTTTCATCAAATTTTGTTAGGCTTGCTTTTGGGAATAGTTTCTTACAATATTGCTATTAAGATTTTTATTGTGTAGTTTTTAGATTAGGTTTATAAAATTATATTTCATGAGTAGTGATTCATATTAATCAATTAACGATACTTTTGGAAGGTATTTTCAATGTGTCAAATTTTGATATTTTTACAAGAATTAGATTGTGTAATTTTTTTAATTAAAGTCATTGACTCATATTTCATAAATAATAGTTCTCATGAATCCATCTCTTATAAGATTGAATAGTCTATTTAGGAAGTATTTCTGATAGTATGTCAAATTATGATATTACTATTACCATTAGATTGCATGGCTTTGAAGTCAACCTCGTTGACCCATATTCTTCTCTGTAGATGCTACTATGTGCTAGGGAACTTCTTAGAACTGTTGGTATATTCTTACAACTTGTTACACCTGGGATATTCTTCTCTGTAGATGCTACTATGTGCCGCGGTCCAAACGGGCCCATAAATGTGGTTGAATAGCAATACATTCAAGTGGCAATTACACAAGGGACAGTCACTGTGAGATGTCCTCATGTGTGACTGTCCTTGTCACAAATGAGGACATCTCACAGTGACTGTCCCTTGTGTAATTTCCACTTGAATGAGGACAGTCACTGTAAAGACAACATGATAATGTACACATACAATGAGTGTACATTATCATGTTGTCTTTACAGTGGCTGCCCTCATGTTGTATATTCTTCTCTGTAGATGCTACTATGTGCTAGGGAACTTCTTAGAACTGTTGGTATATTCTTACAACTTGTTACACCTGGGATATTCTTCTCTGTAGATGCTACTGTGTGTTGTGGTCCAAATGGGCCCATAAATGTGGTTGAATAGCAATACATTCAAGTGGCAATTACACAAGGGACAGTCACTGTGAGATGTCCTCATGTGTGACTGTCCTTGTCACAAATGAGGACATCTCACAGTGACTGTCCCATTGTGTAATTGCCACTTGAATGAGGACAGTCACTGTAAAGACAACATGATAATGTACACAAGTACCGTGAAGGTGGTTGCAAGTTAGGGCTGTTTCATTGCATACTCGAAACAATGAAGATGTTACGGTCCACAAAACGTTTGTGCTTGAAAGATGAACAAATAAAATTAAACTTCTAAATAACCAAAGCCGCTAACAATAAATTCAACACAGATATGTCCTCATTTATGGGTATTTTAGCTCTGTAACAGCTGAATACCAGATTACATAATAATGACAAAAGAAAAATAAACCCAACGTACTCAGAAATTGTAGCTGTGATTTCGCGGAGGGAATCTCTCTCGGCACTGTTGAAAATACAAATGACAATGTTTCTCTACATTATCATGTTGCCTTTACAGTGACTATCCCTTGTGTAATTGCCACTTGAAGGAGGACAGTCACTGTAAAGACAACATGATAATGTACACTTACAGCCCGTGTACATTATCATGTTGTCTTTAGAGTGACTATCCTCATTTATTGAAGAAGAAAAGCATTAATGTGGCTGAATAGCAATACATTCAAGTGGCAATTACACAAGGGACAGTCACTGTGAGATGTCCTCATTTGTGACTATCCTTACAGTGAGTGTACATTATCATGTTGTCTTTATAGTGACTATCCTCATTTGTTGAAGGAAAAAAGCATTAATGTGGTTCATTAGCAATGTATTCCCAGCATCTGTACCTACATCTCTCTTATATACTACAAGTTGCTTGCCATCAGAAATTGCAGTTCCCTCACGTGACATTGATGGTGAAGTGTTCTTTTCAAAACCATCATCTGTGGTTACCAATGCTCCTGTTTTAGGCAATAAGTTTGTTGCATTCCATGAGCCATCGGTCAAGTTTCTTCTACGAGCTTCTGATGCCTCAAAATCTAAGAAGCACCTACGCATGCCTCGTTGTGGTTGATTATCATTCTGTACATGAATTATAATGAGTAATTAGTTTTGGGCCTTGGAATCTTGTATGTAACATGCACAGGCATTTCATGGCTAAATGAATCTATTTTAAAAGCATCAACTTTTCTTACATGATGCTGGATACATAAGTAGAACAAGTGTATATCAAATTGGAAGCAATCAGAACTCCACAATGACATATTATTTAGAGTACTCTTCAGTTTAAGTAATAATGCATATATTGACACTGTAAAGACAACATGATAATGTACACTCACTGTAAAGACAACATGATAATGTACACTCACTGTAAAGACAACATGATAATGTACACTCACTGTAAGGACAGTCACAAATGAGGACATCTCACAGTGACTATCCCTAGTGTAATTGCCACTTGAATGTATTGCTATTCAGCCACATTAATGCTTTTCTTCTTCAACAAATGAGGATAGTCACTGTAAAGACAACATGATAATGTACATTATCATGTTGTCTTTAGAGTGACTATCCTCATTTGTTGAAGAATAAAAGCATTAATGTGGCTGAATAGCAATACATTCAAGTGGCAATTACACAAGGGACAGTCACTGTGAGATGTCCTCATTTGTGACTATCCTTACAGTGAGTGTACATTATCATGTTGTCTTTACAGTGGCTGTCCTCATCTGTTGAAAGAAAAAAGCATTAATGTGGTTCATTAGCAATGTATTAAATAAATTTTTTTTTTTAATCCACCCACGGGCGTCGCAATTGCGATGGGAACCTGTCGTAATGTGATGCAGGCGCCTATCGCAATTGCTTGGGAGGCCCGTCGCGATTGTGATGGCCCTCCGAAGCCATGCGACGGGGGGGCGACACCCATGCCGCTAACAAATCTTAGCCACATTGCGACGGGCTATGTGTCGCAATTGCGATGGCTACCCATAGACGTCACAATTTGCGACTAAAAAACAACGACGTCTATGGGTGTTGCTATTGCGACACATAGCCGTCACAATTGCGACACATAGCCATCGCAAAATGCCCCCAAATGTATTAGTGTTTGTTGCCCAATCAAATTTAAATCTCCTGGCCATCTCCCATTGACGATCAGTTTTTTCTTTCGATTTTCCTCTCCCTTTAGTGTTACTATTAATTGCACTATCATTATCACCAAATTCGATTGATTCATCCTGGTACTGGTTATTTACTGGATATTCTTCTTCAAGGTCATCTTCATTAGAGATATCAGGTTTTGCAACTTCATCACTAGATTTATTAGGCTCCCCAATTTGTTGAATAGACTCCTGTGTAGGTTGAGATTGTACAGGTTCCTCTGATGATGTACCTTCCTCACTTTGACCAACACTATTGCGTCTACCCCCGCTAAAGTATGAAGATATATTTCTGCATTTCATTGGCCTCTCTTGGACATCTCCACCTTCATTATTCCTCTTCCTGTTTAAATTTGATTGTGACATCTCCATCAAATTAAGGCTGCAATAAAATACTATAGACTCGTAGTCGTAGTCGTTCTGGTTCACTACCGATCGCAATTGTGAGCTCTAAGCTTAGAATCAATGAAATTATTATGCTACTAAGTACTAAATGAAAATCTCTCAAAGGCTCCTTCTTTATGGCTTGTTTCAATAATGAAACTCATATATCTTAAATAGACAACTACAATAAACCATTTTCATATCAGCCATCAGATTTTGCCTCATAATTGGCATCGTCCATTTTGGCGAATGGGCCGACTGTTACATATGATAAGAACTAATATTTGGTGAACCCCGTGCAATTTCAAGTAATCAAGTGGGCGAATAGGGCAGGAATTTGGGACCCCATTGCATGTGATGCATGGCAAATTGGGTCCTAGGACAAATAAAAATTTCACATAGGAAAATGGGAATTTGGTGAATGATGATCCTCGAAAGAGACACTCAATTTAATCCATGGTGAATAAGAATAAATAGTAAAGAGAAATATGGGCGAAGAACTTGACTACTAAATTGAAATTATGTAATAATAGTGGCGAACATTCCGACCACTATATGACCATTTTATAAAATCTGGGTGAATGATCTGACTTGTATATGATCATTTTATTCGCCAATTTCTATCACCCGATCGTGACATATTCACCAATTGGTGAATATTCGCCACTAAAAAAATCCCTGCTTAGTCTCCACCTAACCCACCAGCTCCACCAAAATATGGTCAAAAACTAGGCCTTGGACTTCAATCATCATATTCATCAACAAAAAATACTGCTCAGTCAATTTCATTTGTTCCAACTTTAAATCTAGCTACACCTGTTCCAAGCACTCAGATTCAATCTGAATCAATTGCCACTCCCATAGTTGTGGATATCATGGTTACAACTAGTGGTCTAAAAAGGACATTATAGGTGGACATGGGATCAATGGATCTCAGAGATCAAGGCAATGTAAAGAAGCAAAAGATTATGACAAGTAGTAGTACAAAAATGGCAATGGTGACTGTGAGTCCAACAATTGCCACACCTTCAGGAAAAAATCCTCAGAATAGTCCAAAAACTCCTTTTGTAATGGGTCAGGGTGTTACTATTGCTAATCCTCATGGTGGGATTAGCAGAACTATAGGCAACATAGGTGGAAGCTCATACATCAGTGCAAGTGCTATTTCACCATTCAAACATTCAATTGTGTTAGAAAACCCTGATTTTCGTTACAATGATTTTATAACTAACTTTGACCAATCCAAAAATAGGAATAGACAAAATAGTAAGACATTGAAGATGGAAGTAGTTGATGTAGCTTGTGATGCACAACTTGCATCCAACGGGTTATTTCCCACATATGACCCAAAGAAAGATATGATGGAGTTCATGGTTGTTATGCCCCCAACTAGAGATAACAATCTACCAGAGAGTCAATTAGATCCATATCAATTTCAAGTTAGCACCCTCCAAATGGATTTATCCAAAATTTAAAATGTGGACAAGATAAATGTGTTGAAAATGACCAACCAAGTGGTCTACAGTTCAGTGATGAAGTTGGAGAGAAAGAATGGAAAGCTTCAAGGCACAATAGATAAGTTAAGGGTAGACCTAGAAAATGAAAAGGCAAAGGAGAAAGTAGCAGAAAATAGGTGCAAAGAATTAGAGAAAAGGATAAAAAATTCTTCCTGTAAAGAAGTAATTGGACAACAAGAACATATGGACACATAACTAAAAACTTTGAGGGAAAATTGGAATAGAACGAAAAAAAACTTGAGGATGAAAAAGATTCTTCATTAAGTATATACAAAAGCATGGAGAATGTGGGACAGGAAAACAATAACTTAAATAAAGAATTGGAGAATGATAGGGTAAAAATAAAATAGTGGGAACAAAAAGCAAAAAAGTGGGAAGAGAAAGTAGAGAAAATAAAAAAACATAGTGAACATCAGTTCTCATAAATGAGAGAAGACCTAAAGAAGACAAATAATACAATTAAAAATTATGAAAATAGCTTGAATGACCATGTAAATAATACAGTCAAGCAAATAAAAAATACTCCTTGGGGCAAATAAAGGTGTCTGCTGATAGGTTGTGTGATTGGTTTGAACTGAATGAAACTCTTAGAGATGTTTTTGGGAAGCTAAAAGAGCACATTGAGAAGAACAAAAAAATTTGTCAGAGACAGAATACTGCAAAGCAGATTTTGCAAGAAATCAATACAACCAATGACAGGCTTTTGGTAAGCAAGGGAATTCAGGACCACATTGGTGCATCAATAAAGGAAAAATCTATCTTTCAAAAATGTCAGAAACTAATAGAAGCAGATGAAACTCTTCCCTTATTCGGGCCAAAGCTCACCAAGTTGAATAATAAAACAACCAAATTGATAACTCTTGGTTTGCCGAGTCTTGGTCATGATTACTCAACAACAAATTTCGTTGGAAGAGAAGCTTACAAAAAAAAGTTGGACGACACAATGACGTCTGATTTAGGCAAGCTTCCTCAGGACAGAACTCAAGAAGGCATTGCAAACTATATCAAAACATTGACAAATTTGAATGTAGTATTGGAAGGAACATTTCTTTCAACTCACTCTTCCAAGTATGGATGGCTGACAAGGTTGCAAGTCATTTACTATAACATCACAAATATTGACCTTCCAACTGACGAAGAAGGGAGCATACTAAAGAAACTGACAGAATCATCTTGATCTCATCAATCATAGTATGTGAAAGTACTTTGAATTTCAATCATTTCTATATCTTTTTATAATTGTTTGAATTGAGTTTAAAGTAACAAGTTTGAACTTTATTTTTTTAACAGGATCAATGTTGTAGATGTTATTGCCAATGCTAATTTACTAAACCGACCTATCAAATGAAGAAATGTATAGTTGTAGATATGTTGTAGACTTGTAGTTGTCTTACTGATTTAGATTTTGAGACTTCACATTAGGAAAATCAACTTGAAGCTGTTGTTTCTCCCTTGTTTCTATAAAAGGGAATTCAGGGTCATTGGCTTACGGTAATGAAATTGAAATTGGGCAATGTTCCAAATTGCCAATGGGTATTAAGTCATTGAATTTTGTAAACAAAATCACAGAGTTGTGTTCTTACTAATATTAATGAATGAATTGTTACATTGTATCATATATGTAATTAAATTAATGAGAATCGGTATTTCTAAGAATTGTAACATATGAATTGCTATTTTGTCAAAAAAAATAATGAAAAATCTACAAGAATTGTACCATATGAGCTGAATAATGTAAATGACAATCATTATTGATTGTAGAATTGAATCTTGATGACTATGACATTATCAACCACATTCATGTTTTTGACATTAGAATATGCTATTATGCATGATTGATGATGAGATACAGAAACTAACAGTAGACTTCAGGAAAAAGTTTAATAAATACCTAGGACCTACTACTTCTACAACGGTTCAAGCTGCCACATCATATCATTATTGGGATCCTCAAATTCATCACCATCAACTTCATAGCTTCCTTGGTTCTTTGATATGTTTTCTTCACTCTACATACCTCTGCTTAACTGATGTTCACCGCTAGCAATACCAGTACTAGTACATGATTCAATGACATCATTATCTTGGGCACTCCCACTTTGGTTTAAAATTTTTCCCAACCCTCTTCTCTGACATTTCTTCCTCCACAATTGCAGTGCCCTTTCATAAGGAAAAGTATTGACTTCATACCTAGATGTATAGAGCCTCAAGCAATTTTCCAGATTCTTGTCTAGTTTGTTTCTTAGCTTTGACTTTAGGAATCCCAAAGCATTGAAAAATCTCTCATCCTCCACTGACCCCAATATCATGGTCAGACATAAATCAGCAAGCTTGAAATATTATTATATTGAATCAATCAACATTTCACTCTCAACTAGATTTTTCCAAAGCCTTGTTACCAATCCATCTTCGAGAGGGTTCTGCATAATATTATATCATTCCCTCATTGTCAATGAAAAATGACCTGATTTCTCTCTCAAATGAGATTCATCTAAAATTCCATTTAGAGTTACTCCATTTAACTCTTTGGTTTTGCAAAAATGATCTATCAAAGTTAGTAGCTTAGTTTTAAAATCTTTTAGATTGTTCAGTCTCCAATATCGAGGAAACACAATAGCCATGGATTCAAGTAGTTGGACTAGAGGGAATCTTTCTCTAATCTATGCGGAAAGATCAAAGGCAATGTGCTTCACAGAAGGTGTTCCAAACTCAATGATCTTGGTAAAGTCTTCCCTTTTAATACTTGATACTCGCTTCCTAGGGTTCTTTCCTTGTTCCTCAGACTCGATCTTGGCAAAGTAGTGCATTGGTATCTCAACTCCGTGAACTTCTACACATAACTCCCTGTTAGCATTGATTTTTAAAAATTTGTCAGGATTGTCCAAATCTATGATGTTTATCCAGCTGGCAAATTTTACATCATCACATGGTCGATAGAGATTATCGAGCATCATGCATGTCAATTTACGCAACGTAGCATATTCTGCAATATATATAGCTCTTTAATGGGCCTTTTTCATTAAATTTGTCATTTCATCAAGCATGGGGAGAAGACATGCTAATGTTAAGAGTGTCTCTACATTACTTAACATTCGCAATAGCATAGGAAATTTTGGTTGCCCTGCTTCATCACGACTTGAGTTCATTAGAACAAGAAACGATTGATATTCTTAAAAAACTTGATGCGTTGGTCCATCCAAAGAGATCCATCTGATATCATTATCCTTAAGAAGCTTGTTCCCATCGGTTAGTCCTTCGGGAAAGTGTTGAAATTACCTCAATCATTTCAGACTTCAACAGAATTATTGGTAGAGCTCTTTGATTAAAACTTTAATTTTTTGTACTGGAGCATGCTTGCTGGCAACTCCAAAAGCTAGATTCATTATGTGGGCCATGCAGTGAATGGGAGTAACATAGGGTGCACAAGAAGATTGTATATTTTTGCAAAGACTGCCCTTGTGGCCTTGCATTACTGAAGATCCATCCGCTCCAACACACACCAACTTTTTGGCAATCTTCATGTCATTTATACCTCCATATTCAATTAGAGAACTCTTTACTAGTTCAAACAAATTTTTTCGTTGTCGCATTATCCTTCATTTTAGCAATAGTTAGTAGATGAGGTTGGCGAACAAAATTGTGTACAATATAAACATACATGCATACCTAGGAAGTATTTTCTACTACTGTAACCTCGTCTAAAGACAATGCAATAAAATTTGACTCTTTAATTTTTACCTTTAGATCCTCTTTTTCAACCTCAGAAAGACAACTTGCCCATTCCCATCAATTTTTTACTGACCAGTGACTATTAGGATAGTTATGAACTTTCAAAAAGTGTAATAAAGCATTCGATGATGGGTAGTCTATCATAGGATGCCCTCTGCTCAAAATATTAAATGCAACACTTAACTAAACAACTTTTCCCATTAGTTCTACTTCCAATGCTTAAAAAAAAAAGCTTCAATAGAGCATTTAACTTCACTAGGATTCGTCTTTATATAATGTTGAAATTCATATAATTCTGTATTCCTAACATGCTGAGATTCCTCCTTTGTTTTCCATCTTTTCACTGATTTTTGAACTCCATCTATGGTTTTCTTTTCATAAACTTTACCCATATGCTTCTCTATGGTGTCCATTTTTAGCTGCAACCTCTTTTCCTTCTTATTTATCTTGGTGCAAATCTTACATCTGCATTTTACCAGAGGCTCACCTTCAATTGGATTGTCCACTGGTTCAATGAATGGATACTTTGACACCCATTCTACTTGAAAATTCCTCGATAGATCCCACATCTGATCTTTTTTTTATTCTCTATCATTCTTTGAATTGTTTTTTTTTTTCTTCTTCCCAGCACCATCATCTTCTCTGACATTCTAAGTCTCATCCAAGTCGATTATATCATTATGGCTACTCTGGGTATTTAACTAAAAATATTCTTCATGTTCATCATGATCTGAGATATCAGGTTCGCTGACTTCTTCAATATGTCATGTAGGTTCAGATTGTGAATCTTTAAAATCTTCTTGTGATGAAGTAGCTTCCTGATTTTGGCCAGAAACATTTCCAACACCATGACCAAAGTACAATGATAAGGTTTTGCATTTTGCTGGCCTCTCTTGGTTTTCCCCATATACGGGAGCCTTACCCTTATTCTTGTTCTACATCTTGATTCTTCAATGAAATAAAGGCTACCAGCCTACCAGTGAAAAAAAAATGTTTACTTGTTGAAGAAGTGACAATAGAACTATAATATATATAAATATGATTCATTCACCCTTAAATCATGTCTGAGGTCTCCCTGGTCACCACTGTTGACTAACTGGTCCCCACTAAATAAGAATGAACTCAAATTTACATAGTCACGGAATAATAATCACTTACCTTTGCCTCAAATTCAATTGTAGTCGTGACTTGTCAATGCAATCAAGACTCAATAGTCTGAACTTCGCTATCGATCAAATTGAACCGAGCCAAATTGTGTACAATAACACTGATCTATGAATGTATTTATACTAATCCTTTTTTGACGAATTTGGGTGGAGGTATTAGGTCTACAAATATTTAGCGAAGCCCGCATAATTATAACACATCTTGTGTTATTTACGAGGTGATTATGGGTTATCCAATACCTTGGTATGATTAATAAAGTTGGTGAAAATACATCAGTTTGAGATAGGTGTCCATAAAATGCTAGGCAAATTGGGGCCGTCTAAAAATATATAAATAAAACTATTGGCAAATATAGGCCATCCATTTGGGGCCGCTTTGAAATTATAGGTGAATGTTTAAAATATGTCACACCCAAAAATTATATGCCATTGTCGATAATGTGAAAGAAATGGACAAAATTAAATAAACCAATGGGTGATGGGCCCAGGCATTGGACCCAATTTTAATAAATGCGGGGCAATAGGGTCAATCCCATATGGGCAATATATTTGCCAAATTTTAGGTTGCCGACAAGCGACATTCGCCAAATGGCGAATAATCACCACTAAAGTTTTCGCTGCTTATCTTATGAATCCACATAAGAATATCAAGAATAAGAACATGAATCCATATAGGCATATCCTAATGTAGTTCTCACATAGAACAAGTATAATTCAACCATGAATATAGGAAGCATGATCACATATATGCAAAAATAAGCCAATTTAATGAAACATGCTACTAATATAATGTATACCAATGAGGAGTATGATCCATTCATACAAATACAAAATATATGCCAATATGCAGCCAAGGTAAAGTAACATGCATAAACTAAAAATCCAAAATAGATGTGTATGATGCCACTCATACACAAATCAGATGTAAATGAATCCAAAATATGTCAGTGCATATAACCAAAATAAAGGAGTTTATAAGTTAGATAAATGGTATAAGTGAGCCCATATATAAAGCTCCCTCTCAATATGAAAGATCCTTTCAGAATGCAAGGTGCTCAGATTCTTTCACCTCTACAATGGATGCTTGAAGGTTGACCCTTTTAGGACAATTTTTGGCTATGTGACCAAACTTTTCACATTTATAGTATTGTGTTTTAGATAAGTCCCTCTTGAAAGGTTTCTTTTTCTTAAGGATCCTCCCTCTTCCTTCCTTGTCCTTTGAACTTCCTTCTAGTTCAAACCTTTTATCCTTTTCCTTTCCTAGGAAATATCTCTTCTTTTTGAACTTCATTTTGCAAAAAAGTTTTTAAAGGCCTTCATTTTGCATTGAAGATGGTGAAAATTTACATAGTGGGATGGGAAATGGAGGTGAGTTTCAATTTGGATGCTACAAAGTAGTAGATGGCATTTTGGGGTGAAGTTTTAGATGAGAGCTCAAAAATGTACTCACCACTGACGACCCATTCTTCCTCATGATGGTGAAGGGATTGTTGTGAGCTGATTTTATCTTAGAAGAGTACAAGTGGCACACTAACACCAATATTTCTTATCTATTTTTCACATGGGGACTAGAATTTAGTAATGTGGATATGGTTTGTAGGGTCATGGTGAGATGTGTCTAAGAGGAATGGAGGAAGAACCTTGAAACCTTACTTCAAGTGGTAGAGCTAATAATTGGGTTTCAAATGTAGAGATGAATATGAATTCAAGTCTCAGGGTACCCCATGCATCTCCATCCATTTTTGTTCTACCATGTGGGGGAAAATAGAGGCAAAGAATAAGTGGAAGGTCATGTGTTAATACACCAAGGACTAAGAGAGGGTCATCAAATTCCATTTGGACAAGGAAAGATTCAAAAAATTAGTCCTGATACACCAGAATGAAGATTAATGGAGGGCACCAAGGGGTGGTGGAGGGGAAGAGAAAGATGATGTCCAAATTGAAGGAATGGGTTGAGAAACCAGTGAAGGGGAAGGAGGAGAAATGTAAGACATGCTGGTGGTCAAGATGGAGAACCAGACTAGTGACACAAATGTGGGGAACGCATGGAGGTAGGATGGGGTAGAGAAAGGAGGGAGGTCCTAGATGAACCAGGTACTTCAAACCCTCCAACATGTAGTATTCATGTCTTTGTTGTGTCAATTTTGTACATTTTTTTATAGCAAATAATGTAAAAAACCCCATTTGTATAAGGGGTACCAAGTCTCAGTAGATAGTATGATTTCATTTTGGTATTTACAGCTCATTGTTGATGGATAATATGATGTAATATGAAACCAAATGTGGGTAGACACAAGATTGGGATACTAGGTAGTTGTGGGTTTTTTGAGTCAGACAATGAATTTTAAACTTTTATATTTCATGGTATACTTTAACTATTATAAATAAAATTAAGCTATTTTCCTATAAAAAAATAATAATAATGAGGCTATAATATTACCATGAACATTAAATGCCTATAACTAAATGGAAACAATAGACATTTTCCCTAAAAATGTCTATAATTACATGACAATTATATATATTTCCTTAAATTTATTATAATTTTATTAGTGATCACACTATCCTTTGCCCTTAATTTCCTAGAATTTTAATTAGGGATTGCAACACCCTTTTCCCTTATTACCTATTATTTTATTGATGGTCATATCACCCTTTTCTCTTAATTTCCTATAATTTCACTGACAAGTACGCCACTCTTTGCCCTTGATTAATGTAACAAGACAAGTGATTAAACTATAATTAACAAAAATCAAATATCAAGTGATTGGACCTAGAATAAACTTTGCATTTATAATATCCTAGTAGTGGGGAATATATGGCAGGTACAGGCGCAGGTGCAGGCGCACGAGCAGGATTTGGATCAGGTGCAGGAGCAGTAATAGGTGCAGAAGCTAATGGTACTACTGGTGCTAAGGTAGGAGCGGGGTTACCTTTTAATGCTCAATGGGGATCAAAACATCCAAGGGTTTTTTTGCAAAAAAACCCACTTGGTTATGATGATTTTGCTAGCATTTTCTCCTCAACGCCCATTGTGCAGCCGGTAGTGAATGGTTATGACAATCTTCAATTTTAGAGTTGCCATTTTTGGGAAACACATTCCAGCAAGGGGGAGAAATCAATTTTTTGAGGGAAAGCGGTAGTACAGCCTGCGAAACCCTTTTTTGTCAATCCTCATTTTCATGATCGTCGAGTGAAAGAAAAATCAACAAGACATTCTTAGTTGGATTCTCCTTTGGAAATCGAGGAGAGATCATGACCTTGGCAAGGATATTCAACTTTTGAAAAAGGGGAGTCATCAAAACAGGCCCCAAAACATATCCTGCAAAAATCACAATTTGAAAAACCTTTTGGGTAGGCTATGAAAAATTCAAAAAATTTCAAAGTTTTGAATTCTATGGTGGACTAGAGGAACAAAGGTTTTTTCCATTCTCATCGGGGTTGGAAGCATGGATCTCATGGAAACAACTAGCATCATCGCCTTGAAAAACAACCTATTTTTGATATTTGTGAGGGGACTCCACCTGGGTCTCCAGTCCACATTACATACTCTCATCCGAAGGCCACGGCTAAGGTTTCTAGTTTGGGTCAGGGTAAACATAATCCATTATCAATTGACTCTCGTGGCACAAAAGGATCAAAATCACAGCCAGTGCCTACTGTCAAGATATCAAAAGATTCGATTCAGGTTCCACCTAGGGCTCCCTTCAATCCAAATAAACTTCAACAGGTGTGGAAAAAGAAGCAAGGTCTCGAAGTCAATCCAAATGAGTCTCATGCGCAAACTCTAGATCAGATGACAATTACACTTCCAAGCCATTTGTTGCAAAACTCGATTGGATTTCTTCGTCAATCTACCTTAATAGGTAAGTTTTCATCTAGCTTACTGCATTTTTCTGATGTGAAAGATTGGGCCTTTTTGTCCTGACCAGGTCTAAAAGATATCTTTTATATTGATTTGGAATCCCAATATTTTGTTGCTATCTTTAATTCTAAGGAATCTAGGGATTTGGTTCATAAACAAAAAAGATGGTTCTGTTGTGGGTCAGGTGTAATGCCCCACCAGGGAACCCAAAAGAACTTAACCTAAACATGCATCTAAGTTTGTAGAATATTTTTTTTTTTTAAAGTTAACATACAGGATAAGCATCAATGCGAAAGCAATTACCATTAACTCACATAACATAAACAACCAACATAGGTTACAACTCTCAAGGGTTCCTTGACGATGATTACTTAAACATTAATTAATAATATAGATTAGGTACAATTATGAAACTCACATAAAACAATGAAAGATAAAATCAACATCACCTAGAAGATAACATAAATATAAAACAAGCACATCAATCATACACATGCCAGTATGGGGTTAGTAAAATCATACGCCTCAATGATTTCCTAACATATAATCTAACATCCTAGAGTAATCATAACATTAATAAAATTGGACTAGGGGTAGGGGTACTACATCCACACCCCCTAGGATTAGGCTTACTCTTGGAAGCCTACAAACAGATGAGGATACATATCCCCCAAACACAAAGCATTTACTAAAAACAAAACATAACATATAAAAACAAGCCATCGAATAAGAACATGATATACAGTCATTAAGAATAGTATAATATCTAGTTTAAGAACAAACTAAAAATCATATTGATCAATCATTTATTAACAACTCAAGAAATAAATCTAAACCTTTACTCATTCCTCAATATAGAAAACATCTAGCAATCAATTGCATAAAGAACACATTCAAATTTACATCAAATAATCAGTTTTAATGGAACACACATGCGAACATAAAGGATACACAATGATTCTAATATCATGAACACATATAGTACCATTTCTATGATGTCCTCCCTTATACATACTATCAGAGGTTCATATTGAACATGATAGAAACAAAACTTTTTACAGAACAGGGCCAACAATAACAAACATTCGAAGTAGTCACCACAAAACTCAAAGAGGTAAAACCCAAGTGGGGAAATTACAAGTCCAACATTAAATCATAAGAGCACTCAAATTTCAACAATAAATTAAGTGTGACTAGCATCACAAAATAGATAGCGAAAAGAGAGTTAGGTGACTAATCCAATCATAAGAAAGTTCAAAAATTTCAATGCCAACCCATACACATCACGAACAATTCGTAAATCAACTAAAAATGAATCATCAATCATAACACATCCACATAACAAGGTGACTAGTAGTAGCCACACTCAAGGGAGTAATCGCTTAATGACATCCAAAGGTATTTCACCCTAGATGCATTAAAGAAGGTAACCATATCCAATAAACAGTTCAAACACCTATGACAATCACTAGACAAGCTGATATCTCATAGACATTTAAGAGATAGCAAGAACACAAATGTTTAGATGTAGTTTAATGGTTCTCAAACACAAAAGAGTTATATGTCTATGTTTGGTTTCAAGGTTTAACAGTTTAGACATCTAATGGGCACACAACTTCCCAGAGTTCCCAGTGTAGAACCCGGTGCTCTGATACCAAGTGTAATGCCCTGCCAAGGAACCCAAAAGAACTTAACCTAAACATGCATCTAAGTTTGCATAATAATTTTTTTTAAACTTTCCATATAGGATAAGCATCAATGTGGAAGCAATTACCATTAACTCACATAACATAAACAACCAACACAGGTTACAACTCTCAAGGGTTCCTTGATGATGATTACTTAAACATTAATTAATAATATAGATTAGGTACAATTACGAAACTCACATAAAATAATGAAAGATAAAATCAACATCACCTAGAAGATAACATAAATATAAAACAAGCACATCAACCATACACATGCCAGTATGGGGTCAGTAAAATTGTACACCTCAATGATTTCCTAACATATAATCTAACATCCTAGAGTAATCATAACATTAATAAAATCGGACTAGGGGTAGGGGTACTACATCAGGTCTTTTTACTATGGTTTGGATTCCTAATTTCAAGCCCCAGCCTACAGATATCCACTTTTACCCTTACTAGATCTCTTTCCCGTTACTACCTCTTGAATATAGGGATCCCCAAATTATTGAAATCCTTACTAATAAATTGGGAATTTTTCTTAAGCATGATCTTATACCTTATGATCACCCACATTTGGATGTTAGAGTTTTTTTTCTCTTAGACATGCAGAAGTCTTTTCCTACTCACATTTCGATAAATTCTTAGTGGGGCTTATGGAATCAGTCCCTTAAGATTCAGGATGAGCTAACAGTTCAAAAATTTCAAACAAGACTGGGTCACTTCAATACTCAATGCCAACATATAGTTGAGGGCTTAGAGGAAGTATGTTCATATCATAGTACAAATCCCAATTTATGTGCCCACAAAGCTATACCAAAATTTGATATGGCTCCTAAGGATTCTTCACATTTTGTCAACCCTACAAAAGATCCTAAGAGTTTGGTAAAACATAACTTTACAAGAATTAAGCTCTCTATGCTTTTGAAATCGGTTATGCCTTTCATTCAATGTTTTTTAGCTGGGCCAAAGGAATTTTATGCCTTTCCTCCAAAAACACCTCCTTTGCATTTTATGGCTTCAGATGCATTGAGGATTAGGCCATTTAATTTAGAGTCTTCAATAGTCTGCAATAAAACACAAGATTTTATTACCAAGAATCAGTATGCAGATTGGAAAGCACATCGAATTGGAGATCAGATTGTTTCAACGATTGCTTCCAATATAATTTTTGGTATAGCAGAGGAAGAAGGATTCAATTTAGGCAATTAGATGAACAATGATCTTGATGAGCTTCTTAAAGAATTTCAGTATTGGAATAGTCAAGTTGTCCCAAAGAAAATTAACAGTTGTAAGATTGTAGAGATTGAGGAATCTGCATGCCAAACTAATAAAATGGCTCTATTATTGGATTCTTTCACAATTTCAGAACACCTTGACACTGTTTGATCATCATCAATCTTTTTCAATTGTTTAGTCTCCTTCTCAATGTCAGCATGCTCTCAAGATGCCCAGATTGAGAGGTCAACCTAAGGGATCAAAGACTAGAACTAAGATTACTTCATGTGTACAGATGACATTAGATGAAAAATTTGTAGTTACCAAAAGAGCGACGAGGAGAACAAAAAGTTCTCCTTGTCATCAATGAAGATAAACTCATGGAATGTCAGAGGCATTAATGCCTCTGACAAAAGAAGTAGGATTCACCAATTAATTGAAACTATGAAGGCTGATATTATTATGTTACAGGAGACAAAATTATCACAAGATACCTTTGAAAAAACTATGGCTAAATGGCCAAGGTGGTCTTCATCACATTCTCCTAGCATTGGAGCCTCTGGTGGTCTTGTTGTTTTATGGAATCCGTTAACAGTTCAGGGATAGCTAATTCAGTAGCACTCAAATTGGCAATTGCTGAAGATGTCAGAGTTTGATGTTTCCTTCATTTTGATAAATGTTTATGGCCCTACTTCTACACACGATAAACTTAAAATTTGGGATAGACTAACTCAATTAATTCAAATACAAAATTATCATCAAGCTATCTTGGGTGGTGACTTTAATGCAATTCTGAATCATGCAGAGAAGGTTGGAGGTATTTGTCCTCCCCTCAAAACTATTGAAGATTTCTCACAATTCATGGATAATAATGATCTCATGGACATTCAGCCTTTTAATGGTAAGTTTACATGGACAAACAGGAGGTCTAGATTTGCACAAATTGCAGTTCGGTTGGACAGGTTTTTGCTTTCTCATGAATGGAAACTATGCAATTATCAAATTCAATCAAAGATATTGTCATTGCCAGGGTCTGATCATTTTCCAATCTCCCTAACTATCATTCAACCAGTAATTGTCAATCAAAATTAGTATAAATCCTCTTTTAAGTTTGAAAGAATGTGGATGCGGTATCCAAATTTCCTTCCACTTTAAAAAAAATGGTGGATCAGTGCTCCCTTTGTTCCAAGCTCTAAGATGCATTAATTTGCCATGAAATTGAAACATGTTAAGGAGCAAATCAAAAAATGGATTTAGCATGTTTTTAAGAATGTATTCAAACAGAAAGAGGTTGTCAAATTGCAACTGCATGAAATCTATAGTAACATCATTCAACATGGGATGGATAATGCTACTTATGTTAAGGAAAAAAGTCTTCAGCAAGAATGGGAGGAATTGTGTAGTAGGGAGGAAGAGTATTGGGGACAAAAATATAGAGAAGTATGGTTACAACAAGGAGATAAAAATACAAAATACTTTCATGCTTCAGCCCAACAAAATTGAGCAGCTAAAACAATTTTTCAAATCAAAGATTCAGATTCGGGTAATAGTTTAACTAATGCACAGCAAATAAGAGATGAAGGTGTCAAGTTTTTTAAGAACCTTCTTGCTCCAGAAAACTATCCAACACCTCTGCCTTCACAAGTGGATGATCTCCTTTAGGCTGTACCAACAATGGTGTCTCCCACTAAGAATATCAAGCTTATGGCCCCTTTCACCTTTCAAGAACTTAGAGGTATAGTATTCTCATTTCCTCCTAACAAAGCTTCAGGGCCGGATGGCTTTATAGCGCTCTTCTTTCAGAGTTGTTGGGAACTTATTGGTTGGGATTTCCTAGCATCTATTGAGGAATCTAGAAAAAATAGATCTATGCTCAAGTACTTTAATACTACAAATATTGCAATCATTCCAAAAATAAAGGAGCCTAAAACTTTTGCTGACTTTCACCCAATCTCACTTTGTAATCTGACGTACAAGATTGTCACCAAAGCTATTTATTTGCACCTGCAACATTTCCTTCTGCACATAATTTCTTTAGAACAAGGTGGCTTTGTTCCAGGTAGAGAAACAATGGAGGGAGCAATGGTAGCTCATGAAGTTCTCCATTCCATCAGCATTAATCAGTCTTCCAATTTTGTAATCAAGTTAGATATGCAAAAGGCATATGATAGAGTATGCTGGATTTTCCTATTTCAAGTCCTTCAAAAAATGGGTTTCTCCAAATGCTGGTGTAAATGGATCAAAGCATGCATCTCTAGGGCTTGGTTTTTAGTTATAATCAATGGAGCAGCATCAGGTTTCTTTTCTTCTACACAAGGTGTCAGACAAGGAGACCCACTTTCCCCGGATGTATTCATTATCATGGCCGAAGCATTTAGCAGGAATATCAAGCATCATCATTTATTTGACAAGTGGAAAGGAGCAAAAATTAAGGGTACGTCGATATCCATTATGCATTCATTTTTTGCTGATGACACATTACTTTTTGGTGTCTCACAAGTTTCAAAAGCTAGGCAGATTAAGAAAATATTGCAACTATATTCAGATGTCTTAGGGTAGAAAATTAATCCTCAAAAGTCAAAGATCTTTTTATTCAATACCAATAAAGTTATATCAAACAAAATAGTGCAGATTTTGGGATTTTCTGAGGATTTTTTACCTTCCACTTATCTTGGAATTTCTTTTTTTATGGGATCTAATAAGACAAGCTATTGGAATGTTGTTCTTCAAAGAATTAAGAGTAAAGTTGTGGCATAGAAAGCAAGATGGCTTTCCTTATCAGGTAGAATCTTACTTATTAAATTAGTACTTTCAGAAATTCCAAATTACTATTTGGCTATCCTTCAAGCCCCCCCGTCAGTCCTAATACAAATTCAAAAATTAATTAGGGGTTTTCTATGGGTGGAAAATATGATAAATGAAAAAAAATTCCACTTATTTCTCTCCAAGACATGGCACATATTCCTACATTAGGGGGTGCAGGAATTCATATTTATCAAAGAGGAACATAGCTTTTGGTGGCAAGCTGATTTGGAAAATGTACAGTAAACCACAATCTACATGGTGTCAGGTAAGGCAACAGAAATATCTAGATAACAATGATCCACATAGAATATTTTCCATGCTAGATCCTCCCAAGGGCTCTATTATTTGGGATTTCATGATTTCCTCCAGAGACATTGTCCTTAAATACATTTCTTGGGAACTAAATTGTGGTGACAAGATTAATTTTTGGAGAGATTCTTGGAATGGACAACCCCCATTAATCACACTGCCAAACATTCAAGAAATTGTATCAACTTCAGAATCAGCATGGGGAAATCATGTTATTCATTTTATAAATGCAGTCTGTCTTTTTTCAAGGAAAGTAATATGGAAATATCCAGATCAACTCCCTTTAGCTAGCCAAGGTAGAGAGTTTTTTTGAACTATTCTTACAGAAAGACAAGCATTTGTATCTAATTGTGAGGATCTATTATTGTGGATACCAGCCAAGAATGGTAAATATTCAATCAAAGAAGGATACAAACTTCTACAAAGAGTTACATCAAAGAAAAGTCCATCTTGAGCCTATATGTTCTGTTGGAATAATGTGGTGTTACCAAAGGCAAGTTGCTTTGTGTGGCTAGCAATTAAGCATATGAGCCTAACAAGTGATCGGTTGGAAAGGTTAAGTATTGTTCCTCCATTCAAGTGTGTATTATGTGATGAAGAATATGAATTAGTTGATCATCTTTTCATAAGATGTCCCTTTTCATATCAGTGTTGTATGTTTGTTCTCAGAAAATTAAATTACTTCACTCCATTACAGAATAACATTTGGGATATTTTTCAAGCATGGCCAATCCTTTTCCCCGACGCTTTCTTTGAGGGAATCTAGAAATGCACTCCAACATTAGTAATTTGGGCAATTTGGTGGGAAAGAAATAAGAGGATCTTTAGAAAATAATTCTCATCCCTAGACAAGGTGATAGAGGGCATTGAAAAATTGATATCAGAAGTTACTAATGCAAGCCTTAGTAGATGTAAAATCAATCCAGTTATCACTACATGGGATAGATGTATCATTCATGAATGGAAATCATTATTTATTCCATTATGAGTTGGACCAATCAGGAGAACACAAATAAAAATAGACAGATCAACAGTGCATTGGTAGCCTCCACAATCAAGATTTGTGAAGCTCAATTTTGATGGAGCATCCAAAGGAAACCCAGGCAAATTGGGGTTAGGGGCATGTTTAAGAGATTGTAAAGGTAAAGTGCTTGCAATTACAATGGCACCTTTACCATCAGGAACTAATAATATAGCAAAGCTCAAGATTTTCTTTCAGGATTAATTCTTGTAAGGAGAGGGGACTATCAACGAGTCCAGATCAAAGGAGATTCTCAAGTAATAGTTACTGCTTGCATCAAGAGACAAACATTTTCATGGCAGCTTCAGTATGTTCTCCAACAAATATGGATCTTAATTGATCAAATTTTAGCAGTGACTATATCGCACACATTTAGAGAGGGAAACAAAGTTGCAGATTATCTTTCAAATTTAGGTTGCAATGGCATCACTAATTTTACAATGCAACCAACGACAGTCATTGAGCAACACATAGATTTGCAAATGTTAATTAATCATGAGTTAGTGGATTGTTAGAGTTAATCATAACTAACTAATCTCAGTCGAAATCATTACCACAGCATAGGGAGAAGTTAGTGAATTTCATGTCAATTTAATTTCAGCTGCCAAGCTTCAAGAAAAAGGACATCATCTAGATACGAAAAACTCCCAAACTGGCCGCGTGGTGTATCTAGCATGATGTGAGATCACTATAGAGATTGGATAAGTTCATTATTCACATGGTGTTTAGTCCTTCAAATTTTCTCCATGTATCTATAGGAATTTGATAATTATTATACATGCCTTGGTACTATGGTGTCCTCCATTAGTTGCACTTATAACAGACGAGATTGACCTCTCTTTTCATTTCATCCAATAGGTTGTAGTGTTCTCAGATATTCTTTGTCTAAAAATGTCGATGCCATCGGAGTCTTGCGTTAAGTTTGATTCTTGCAATCAATTTCACAGGACACTGTTGTCCAAAAATTACCGAATTTGGATTACTCCAAATGTGGATGAAATTGTTTTGCCCTTGCAAATTGATGAAATCATAATGGATGCGATGTTCTCTGTTAATTCTCCAACTATTCGACAGGTAATTAGGGAAGAAGTTTTATACCCTTCATCTAGACATTTTTTGTTTCCATCAAACATAGTGTCCATATTCTTTTCAAATGCCATGGATTTATTACAAACGGTCCTTCTCTTAGAAATCTTGGCAAGAAAGCTTGTCCATCCACAGTTTTAGAATGAAAACAAGCTTACAAAGGCTATGCAACAGTATGATTTATGGTCTGGTAATGCATTGTTGGTGGTCTATTTTTGAAGTCTCAATTATTATAGAGGCATGAGTTCATGGTCATGTATGAAGCTCTACAAAAATTGTTTGACAAGCAGACTCCTCACTTCATGAAATATTCTCTACAAGCTACAGCTAGAGCTCTGGGGTATCAGTTAGAAGAAAGAGTGAAGCATACTGGTTATGCTATTTTGGATATGTTGAACCTTTCCAATAAGGACTATGCACTACAGAGCTCTAAGGGGCTTTCTTCAGGGGTCTCTCTTTGAGCACATCCTCTGAATCAGGGAGTGAGGCGTGGTTCGCAAACAGTTAATGTTGAAGCTTCTTAGGACCATGAACATGGAATGTCAACTTTGTCAGATGAGGCAGCCATTGGTTCAAGTTTGAAAATGCCACAACTGGTGTACAAATTCATCAATGGAAGCAAGAGGCAACCATTCGGTCTCCTATTGATTTGGGCTTAGATGGTAGGTCAGGGTGGGAGGCTTCTCCTCACATCCATTCGTCTGTTGGTCGGGGGTGCACATCAGGTGATCTAGTGGCAGCACATGGGGAGGAAAGTGCAAAAATGGAGGAGTAAAAAGATGACTGTTCAAATTTTTGAGATTTTGAATTATGATCAAACTTTGTTACACTCTGATGATTTTTGTATTTTAATTGCTCAAATTTTGTAGCTATGGGAGGAAGGATAATATCTTAATTGTATGATTGAGCAATTTATTTTTGATATAAATAGTTGTAAATATCAATGATCTTTTTTGTATTGAGCGATGATTCTGGGTTTTCTTACTGATTCTTTCCTGGTTGAGCTTTTTTTAATCAATTTTTTAAAAATAATAATATATTCAGTGGCTTGTCCACTTTTGGCTAAAAAAATATATATATCCTAGTAGTGGGGACCAAAATAGACTAATAACATGGTGATCTAATGTTGTTGATATTAATAGAAACAAAATAGGGGTGTTTTCCATTCAAAACAAACAACCTAAAGACAGTTCAACCATAGCATTAACCCAACATTAACAACACATTAAAAGATGATCAACACCAAAACCAATAAAAAAGTCTTAGTAGATTAGAACTATAAAATACTATTAGTCTTATCAGTATATAATTATAAACTACTAAAAGACTTAACAACATTAAGAGAAACCCAAATCTAAAAATGGCCAGCACATCTCTCTAATCTTCAATAAGGAACTTAATGAATTCCTTTTAGTTTACATCCTTTGTCACATCCTTCCCAAGATATTCTTCTACATGAGGAATAGGGAAGTCATCGAATTGTGCATCTTTGTTAGACTAAACTTGGTGATACTTATCATCTTTTTCTCCAACTCTTGAACTTTTTTCTTTAGAATTTCTAGCTCTCTCACTATGCTATTGCACTCCACGCAAGTACTTGTTGGTAAATGGTGATTGATCATGATATATTGTATACTCTTAATGATTAGTGTGGTTTAGGGTACACTCTTAATGATTCATGGTGCTCAAGGCAACACCCTAAAAAAAATTATTGGTTAACTTGTCAAGCATTTTCATAGGTTAACTCATCAAGAATTTTAGGGTTAACGTGTTAACTGACATTGGTAAACTTCCTAAAGGGTCTATAAATAAGTGGCAGTGTAATGTGAAATTATCAGACTATAATTTTCTCTTCGTTGGATAATAAAATTAGTGGAGGATTGTTTCTCTAGCGGATGTAGCCTATATTGGGTGAACCACATTAAATCCCTATGTTATTTGTCTTTTTTATCTTCTATATTTGTGCATTATCTTAACATTGTTTATTGATCATATCTTCCTAAACCCTAATAGTACTAGTATCATTCCCCTAGTTCAAGTCCTCCTTTGGCATAACATACTAGATGAGATCCATAAGTTCAGTGTAAGTGTTGTCAAAGAGTGTTGATGTATCATTGGTTGATTTTGTCAAGATTTCCTCTTTTCCTAAGTGTCATATATTAGCAACATCCTCTCCACCTCCTTCATCAAAAACATCACCCCCACCGTCCATAAAGTCCTCCTCTTATAATTCATAATCAACAAAATTATTCTTTCCTTTGACAGAAAATCAACCCACCAATCTATTGGAGTATCGTAGATTTTTTCTTCCACTCATGTTGTCTTCCTCCCACAAATCCTTCTCTATGTCACTAGAAACCCCTTGTGTGGTTATTTTGGGATTTTTTGCCAGAGGGGAAGGCTTTTTTATTTTTCTTTTCTTGGTGGTAGTAGAGGTAGTTGTTGTGGTCTTAAGGTTACAAAAACCTTTCGCAACCATGGTATGTGTAGGGGTATTTATTTTACTAGGATGAGAGGTTATCTTGGTAACCCTCAAGAAACAAAGATATTTTTTCTTGTTGGGACCGATTTTTTCAATAATTTTTCTAGGTAGGGGGAAACCAAGTATGAGGCTTCAGTGATAACTCTTTGTTTAGGGGGAAATATCCAAATAGAAATTATAGAGCCTAGAATTAAGACCTTGGTGGAGGGGAATGAGCTTAGTGTTATGGGTCCCAGCCATTTCAACCTTGTCCTTAACCAAACTTTCCAAAGAATTCATAACAAAAAATAAAAAAGAAATTAAACTATGGTTCTAGAAATGATTCAATAGAGGCATATGGTAAAATCAATAGACCTTGAATCTTTCTTCTAGGGTAAATAATTTCATGATCGTCAAACACACCTAATGCCAGGAGGTGATAAATCCTCCCCATTGAAGCCACCATGGAGCTTGACTAGTTCATCATTCTCATGGAAGAACCAATTCAAGTTTTCATTGTATACAACTTTGCTAGTCTTCTTCTATTTACGCCCTTTAGTGGAGAGTTGTGTATCTTTGGCAATGAAATATTCATTAATGTCAAAGGAGATACCGACAATTCTAACCCTCATATTGTCGTAGGAAGTGACAATTTGCATGGATAGGTTCTCATTGAACTTGTTAATGAATTCCATAAACTATGAAGCCCTTCACTCATTACAATTTTTTTAGAGTACGTCATGCTCCTTAAACTCAACATGAGTGTTGGGTTCAATATACACATGATTCCTACCGATTTTTTTTTAAAAATATTAGTTAATACAATTGTAGAGAACCCCTACAAAGACTTTTAACTTTTCTTTTTATCCCATAGTTGTGAAATGCCACAATAAAGAGCAATAACATATTATGAGAAAAAGAGGAGTATGTGCCAACTGAGGTCTAATTATTCATTGGTAATCTAATGTTATTATATAATATTAAAAAAATCATTCTAGATAAATCTAATGCTACATGCACACCAAAACATATAAAAATTAGGAAAAGGCGTATACCACCAAAAATATTCTATTCACCATATTTGACCCCCAAAAGAAAACATTCATCAATTGGCAATAAATCACCACTAAAATATTCCCTAATCCTAGGGTTAAACCTTAGGTGGTGTAAGAAATGTTAGGGTTCATCAACTTAGAGTTAATAGGTATAAGGTAACACACACAACTAAGAGGGGAGGGGGGAGGGGGTTTGAGTCAGTTGTGTCCAAAAGAGATGTGTCAAAATCAAAACTTAACAATGCTTAATTTATTTTCTTAATGTGAACATTTATGAACTACACCATAAACACAAGAACATACAACACCATAACTTTTTCCGTGGAAACACAGTTAAGGGAAAAACCACAGTGGGGATCAAACCCACTAGATGATGACCTAGCACATATAACCTAGTTAAAGGTACAAAGGGGAACGCACATGGAATCAAGCTCACTGCCTAGAGCCCACTGCTCAAATACAACTGAGGGAAACAACCCTGAGATTACAACAAGGGTAAAAACCCAAGATGGACTACAATCCACTATAAAAAACAATCCACTGAATTATGAACTAACTGATAGCATCTTTGATATGCCAATATAGTTAGAATGAAGTACAACTTTGTTCTAACTTTATTTTAGATTTCACAAGTACTTATTCGCACATCCACTGATATATCATTCCATCCAACATCTATCCCTCTCTCAATAAAAAATATTACATCTTTAAATATATTTCATCAACATATTACAACAAGGCCAATCAGGGACCTAATTAAAAAGTACTACAAAGAGTAATACACAATCATCAATGCGATACAAGATATGTCATCTAAAAAAAACCCAAATCCTTCATCCATGAACACTATGATCCATATATCACTCTGCAAATATTGACAATGTGATATTCATCAAGTCGAACAAGAGCACCAACACGTCAAAGACAAATCACTGAATTTGATCACATAACCCAATGCAATCCACTAACGTGAATAGGACAATCTAGAAGCATCAGCAAGCAACATGAATTACCACAACAGCAACACAAACATCTTTTTCTCAAAATCTACAACTATCTCTACACTATTAATCAAGAATGTCTAAATATCAACCTTTGTTACTCAAGAAAAAATAGTTTTCCAACATCCAAATCACAAACCATCTGAGCTGAGAATACACATGCACATGTCCTAAACTCACCACTAGGTTAGAAACCAAAAATATTGCATAACCGATCCAAAAACTATAACACTATATCCTCTGAAATAACCAAAAAATTATCCTCTAATAAATCAACCATAACTTCCTCAAATCATAAAGTGAACCTCTACAACTTGAACAAGATCAAGTACAGACATTTCACAACACTTCTACAGCTTCACGAAAACTGATATGAAATGCACTATCCATACCATTCAGAACTCTTTACTGAACAAACAAAGAAACTGTGAAGAATAAAGCTATATGTTGACACCAATGACAAAACATTAATGTCAGGACATGTATGCATGAGATTTCCAACAAGAGTGTGGTAAAATAAACTCTATCTTCTACATCATGTGGTCTAGATCTAATCAAAATAATCATACAATATAAGTAAACAAAATTAAATATAGCTACATGACATTCAATTTAATGATATAATTACATAGCAATTAAGTTGATTACCTATTTTTGATGAGGTGGTGGTTTAACTTTGGTTTTGACTTATCGGTATGATGTAATAGGTGACTATAATGAAGAATATATAAATAGGCCAATGATTAAAAAACAATAACAAGACTACTTATAGACTATTGATATTGATATTGATAAATCACATCATGAGATCTAGTCTTTGATTATGTGGTCTAGTCCATTGCCAAAGAATATCCTAAGGATAAGCCTTACGTGGTGTAAGTTGTTAGGGCTCACCAATTTAATGTGTAGAAAATAAACTCTATCTTATACATCATATAATCTAGATCTAATCAAAATAGTCAAATAATGTAAGAAAACAAATCAAATTTGGATACATGATATGATGCCTTAATGCAACTAGAGAAGCATTTAGGTGATTATATATTTTTAATGAGGTGGCAATCTGACATTGATGGTGACTTGATGATATGCTATGATAGATTATTCAAATCAAGAATCTAAAAATGAAACAATGATCATAAGAGTGTAAAGACACTTCTTAAATACTAATATTTCATAAATGGGGCCCTTAGTATGTTGGTGAAGTTCAATGGTTTTGAATGGACTCGCCAAGGATCAAGTCTCACTAAGTGCATGGTTCTGATACCACAGAAGATGAAATTAAGATCATAACTCTTTTGATTTTAACAAAATGACTACCCCTCAATTATTACTCTCAATTAAAAAAAAATTGAACCTAAAGCTCATATTCTTATATCAAATAACTAAACAATTAAATAAATTTAATATATAACCCTCAAATAAAATCATATTACTTTTATATAAAATCACATCATATAACCCAACAATCTTTCATAACCTAATCCACTATCAATATGACCTTTCAAATTTTACTTACTTTCCATATAGACAGCTTCAAGACAAGAGAACAAGCGTGCACTTGTTTTAATAATATTCAAACACTTACATGATATGCAAAAGTCCACAACTACCCCATATAGTCAATTCAAATGTGAGTAGATAGATTAACACTATAAACAAAGATATAATTGCAAAATACTTGATTATCTCTATGCTTGATTCCAAAAAACTTAAAGGAAGTGTAAAAGCAAATATCCTCACCAAACAAATATCAAGGGTGAAACTTTATCTACAAAGTTCTAGAACCTTTAATCATGCGTCCCACATCCCAATCTTGAACATGTTGTTTCAAGCCTATCACCAAGAAAAGAGTTATATTTGCTATTTTTAACCAACATCCAAATAGTCAAATGGGCAATAGAAATAAACCTAACCAACGTTTTTATGTGGAATATGATGGAGTGTGGGAAAAACTAAACAAGTTAAAATCGGCCACCCCCTTAGAATTTTGACACACGATGGATTGTAGGCAAAAATTTCTCCAAGATAAAGACAAAAAAGGGCTTTGAAAATGGAGGATTTCCCATGCTTATAATAGTAATTTATAATATTGATTTCTCTAGAATACCATGATTTCCCTCCCCCAATAATAGGAATTTGTTTTTAAATTGCGTCCGGATAAATATGTATAAAATTACTGTAAAAATTGTCATCCTTCTAGAAGGAAAAAGATTCTCAATGATAATGCTCGTGCGCCTTCCATACTATATTATATAACTTCCAACTTTTAATTTATAATATTTATTATTAATTAATTATTATGTGGTCTTGATTGAATTTGGCGGAGTATATATTTTGACTCAAAATTAACGTGGGTTGATGTTTGAATGCTAAAATATGATATTTATCTATCAATTAATGTACCCTCATTCTAAAATTTATAATTAAGATTAAAATGTGATTTATATATTGAAAATTGTATGTTTCATTATTATGTCAATTTTTAATGATTTAGAAATCTATATTTTTATTGTTTTTATTAATAAAAGTAGCAAAACACAAAACAACAACCAATAGGTTATTCAACTGGTAGAAGCGGTACAAGAGACCTAAAACATAAAAGGAATTACAATAGTTAAAAAGCTAAGAAGTCAATTGACAAAGGATTAACAACAAGTAAAGCAGACAAGTCTAGTCCCTTGGCCAGCTTTTGCCCTAACCCAAAACACGAAGCTACTCCGCAGTGAAGGAAATTTAGTAACTCTCTCTTGTTTTCTAGCTCATTATCTTGAAGGTCTTCATGAAGAAGACAAAAGATTGTGGTTGTAGCGTACAAAACCCTACTCCCAAAAATGGTAAAATTCTTCATCCCCTTGTTCTTCTCTGAGTATTTACTTTTCTATTGTTGAAATTTCGTTCTATCAAATATAAATCTAATATATATTTTTCTTTTATTTTCTTTTCTATTGTTGAAATTTCGTTCTATCAAATATAAATCTAATATATAGTTTTCTTTTATTTTCTTTTCTTATAAAATAGATTTATGTATTATATTACTAATAACAAAGAGACATGGATAGAATTAAAAAAACATTCCACAAAGTCTTACAAACTAGATCAAATCTTAGATAAATCAAGATATCTTGCAATACATTGATATATTAAAGAAATTAAAGTATAGTATTTTTAGTCTAATTTATGAATGTGTTAGTTCACTTTTATATTAGTGAAAAAAAGTTTTGATTTGATTTATTGATAGTTTAGAAGGTTAAATGAATTTTGGGTTTCTAATTTGTTGACAAGTTGTTGAATTTATTTTTTTCATATGGTAGTGATGTCGATTAGATTTCTTCACGTTAATCTTTCCTTCAACTCACATTTATGGTAATGGTAGACTTTGTTCTTCTCTATCAATATTTATTAGATTTGATGTCGTGTTATGTAACAAGTTGTATCCATTATTCAAGAGGTTCAAATTGGTGGTTGATCCTTCAAAGAGAAAAGAAATTTGCTTAATCTTGCTAGTCGAATCCCTATTGTTTATGTAGAGTTTAGGCTAATTCAATTGTAAGTAAAGAGAACCTTTACGTATTTCTCTAAAGGATTTTATATGTATGTATGTATGTGTATACGTATATGGACATGCATACATAGATGTATGCATATATCAATATACATATATACGTATACATACATATCTTACTTATATATTTGGACAAGACCCAAGTCAACTTAACTTACTTAAGAGCAATGGTAACCATAACATACTATAGGATAAAAGGTGTAGTGTGAAGGCGTAGAACAAAAGAATTAGGAATTAGGCTAGATTTATGTCTTTTCCTACACAATCATCTCATATGTGTTAGTCAAACTTGTGACAATTTTCCTAGTACTAATAATTCTATTTCTTTTTTATCGTGCAATTGCTTTCCAACACTTATTACTATTGATGCACAAGTTTCACTTAAAAGTGCAATTTAACATGTGGACAAGCATGAACAAATATGAAAGATGCTCAACTTGTTAATACTACTTGAACTAATCATCTAATACATCATGATCTCTATTTTAATAATTAATGCTCGATACTATTTTTAATGGTGATGCAAACTTAAAACCTTTATTTAAGATATCATATAATGAATAAATCTAAACATTATGACTTCTAAAACTTCGATATTTTATAAAACCACTACTAGATATATTTATGAAACCAATTCATACTAAAATTACAGTACTTTCAACATTATTAAGTAAAATATATATATAATAAACTTTCAAAAAATAAGAAAATAAATTAAAGAGCTTATACATTAATTTAACCAAAAAAAACATCTGACAAATTTTAGAATCTTTCCATCCTTTCAACCTATGGACCCAATTCGTGACGTGAGGGATTTGGTCGTTTCGTCACCAAATTTGACGTTGACGATAAATATCTAACGGACGACAATCTGACGCGTGTATTCCAGCAGTAACAAACTTTAGACTGTAGCGGATGAAATCCTACGGTCAGGGTTTTCTCCCTCTAATACGGACCAATTCTTGGCCATTGATGAATGCTTTCTGTCTCCCTTTACTAGTATAAGTGGATCTTTCATTATTTTCTGTATTGTTGTCGTACATACGTACAAAGGGCAGTTTAAAAGTTCAACTGTCAATTATAATAATGGTCAAAGTTCAACGGTCACTTATAATAATGAAATTAAGCCCACTTGCATCTTCTATTGAAATTGCATCATGTATTCTTGCATTACCTAAAGAAGTCGTCAAGAAATTTAGATATTGAAGGGAAAACAAATCTTTAGTGGGGATTTAGGGTTGTAAGGGCACTAACCCTTCCATCATTTCTACCATATTTTTAGGTAGGTAACACTTATGTGAGCATTACATATTCGATGTAAGTGTGTACTTTCCATTCTCGTTAGAGATGGGTTCTTTTGAACTACTACTTATAAAACATGGATCAACGAGTTTGACTCGAAAACTACACAGTAGAATTTTGATAGCAATATCATAACATCTCTACCAATTTCTTTCTCTATAGGTAGTTGAGTGTAGTGATATAAATTGTATTACAACCTACTAATTTCTTTGCAAATAGCACATTGTAGTGATACAAATTATATTGTAGACATTTTATCTTAGGGATTAATAGGCATACGCAATAAAATCCAACCTCCTCCTTTTCTATTTTGGATTAGAAAAATCTTATATAGATAAGGAGGAGGATAGATGTGCTCTCTTGTGGTACATAAGCAAGATTGTAAATCTAGGCTACTAGTAGAAATGTTTATAATTACGAGATAATTAACTTAGATTTGATTAGGCGTTAAGGTCAATAAGTGGCTAATAAATGTGATCATTAGATAAGATAATAGGTGTACTTAGCTTTGTAAGAAATAATGAAGAATGAATGTTAATATTATGTATATAGGTCAACAAATGAACAACATGTGATAATTAGATAAGAGGGTAGACACACTTACCTTTGTAAACAAATAATGAAAAACAAATGTTGATAACATATAGATAGGTAAATAAATCAACAACAAATGGATAATTTTTTATATTGAATAAAGAAAATGACTAAATTACATAAAAGAGGCAATGAAATTATTTCTAGAAAGTGATCAATAGCACATAAACTAGACATAAACTAAGACTTCTCAAATGTGTAGTGCACAAAATGTTTTTACAATTGCAAACAACATGAACATATAGAGCTATTGCACCTGCAAATCATCTAAGACTATAACAACTCAAGAAAAATTTATTATTGTTCATCATATCTTGAATTTCAACATTTGTTGAAGAGGTTTTGTACATATAGTGTCATGTTTGTGAAGTTGTAGCAATTGAAACTTGATCTTATCCAAATGATTGTTGATCTTCAGTGGTTCTTTGGATCCTTCCTACAAAATAGATCATAGAAAAAAAGTATGAAATATGATATCAGAGTAAATCCTTAGCATTTCAGCTCCTTGGTGAAAATCATGATTTAAAAACACAACCATACACCTACTTTTTCATATATTAATTAAAATAATATGTCCCATAGACTCTGCAACAATGTTCTTCTAAAGATTAAGGCCCAAAATTACTTCTTCCCAACATAAATTATGGTCAAAGATGGCAAGGAAATATTTAAAAAGAGCATCCCATTTTATTTTGGTCCATACATAGTCCCAAGATATATGCTTTAGACTTTCATTTTGATGGAAAAATGGGCAATCATCCAACTATATAATACTACATTTCAATCTATCATCAATCAGCAACTTACAATGAAGAATTTTCCAAGCTAAAATATGGGCACTAGATTCAACTTTGGACCTCCAAATTTGAGCACTTAATTGTCTCCATGTTCTCTCCTAAAACTTACATTTTCATTTTTTATTCAATCTTTCTTTTAAGAGGAAGGCAGGTAAAAGATAAATATATTTCCTAGAGGAAAAAAGCCAAATTGATGCTTTGACAACCAACACCAATCCTTAGAAAAACTACATTTTAAAGGGGTGAAAAGCTTCATAGTTAGGTTAATGGGGACCAAAGACTTTACAAAGATGATAAACCTTTTGAGCTTATTATCTAAACCAAAATTATTTTTAATGTTTAACCATTCATCCCACTCCATGGAGGATAAATCCTACAAATCCCAAAACTGTTGAACTCCTTTCTAAATAAAAAGGTTGGCTTGCTTTGGAAAGGAAAAAACAAGATGTTGTCCATGGTATTGAACCAAACGGTTCCACCAAATAGAAGTGCATCCAAAGTTATAACCATGTTGCAATGAGTAAGATTTCCACTTTAAATATTTACATACTTGTTGCCATGCCTTCCAAATAGATTGTAAGGGGAAGGAAGCTCTAATTTAGGAAAATGGAGCCATCAAAAGTTTATCTTCCCAACCCACATCTTTCCATTTCCTTTTTATTATGGCCCGACTAATACAAAACCACACCAATATTTTCCATGGTTCATCTCCAATAACTACCTGAATAATCCACTTTGTTGCAAGATGAACTTCTTGAGTTTTGGGATCCAATATACCTAACCCACCTTTAGGTGTGGGTTGAATGCAACATAACCAAGAAGTGTATTTAAAACCACCCTTGTCACTCCAATTAGACCATAAAAATTTGTGAACCAATTTGATAATATCATCATATCCTTTTTTAGAAGGCATCCAATAAGTTGAATAATCAAAATGTCAGGCTAAGAAAACACGATTCACAACTTGAATCTTGCCAGCTAGAGAGAGAAACTTATTTTCCCAAGAAAGTAATTTGATTTTTATTTTATTAAGAAACTCACTCCACATCTCAGAAAGAGACACTCCCAACCCAAAGGGAATACCTAGATAACAAGAGATTTTTCCATGTTTAATTTGTTTCCATTTAATAGGAAACCAATAAGGAACCTTATCTATTTGGGTCATGAGAAATTCAGTTCTATGATGGGACAAATTAGACTTAGAAACAAAGCACTAAAGATTGAGAACTTCCATAGCATTTGAAATCTCTTACTCAAAATTTTGAATAAAAAGAATTCTATCATCTACAAAATAAGATTTAATTGCTTCCACATTGTTAGGGAGAGCTACCCTTTATTAGATTCATTTGATTTTACTTCTAAAGAAAATAACCAAGAGAAGTAGCAACAAGAAAATAAATAAAAGGCAATAGAGGATAGCCTTATCTTATTGAACATTATAAGGGAAAAGGATCAGACATCTCTTTATTAACTATCTACTAGGCAATGTCATCTTTAAACAACATTTCAACATGTTTACATAGCTTGGGCCCAAACCCCAACCAATGAAACATTTTAAGAATGAAGCTCTAGTGCATCCTATCATAAGCTTTATCAAAATGTAACTTAATTATGATAATATTTTGGCTAGATTGTTGGGCCCATTTAATAGTTTTCCAAGAAAGTATAAGATTGTCAATAATATATCTCCCTCCAAGGAAGCATGTTTGCTCAAGTCTGAATATACCTTTTTCCACAGGTTTAATCTATATAGCAATCACTTTAGCAATAATTATGTAGAAATTACAAAGTAATGTAATAAGATGCCAACCTATGATCAAGTCTTCATTTTTTCCTTTAGGAATTAGTTTGATGATGCCTCTATTAATATATGAACCGAGAGAACCAATCTCAAAGGCCTCAAGATACACCATATAAAAATCATCTTTAGTATGGTGCCATATAGTTTGATAAAAGTCCATTGGAAGCCCATCAAAACCAAGGCTTTTATTAGTGACAAATCTTCAATGGAGAGTGTATGATCTAAGTACTAGCTATAATCACTATCTATCTTATTTGGAATATGATCCTTAATAATTTCTTCCAAAATAGGTTGGACATCATGCCAATGAGAGTCTTCTTTAAAAAGTTCTACATAAAAATTATGAAACAAGGTTGTTATCTTTTTTGAATTTGTATGAAGGTGAACCTTCTCATATTTAATTTCTCCAATATGATCCTTTTTATGCTTGTGATTCAAAAAAACTGAAGAAATATTTGGAACCTTATTACCCTCCTTAGCCTAGTGTAGTCTAGCCCTTATTTTAGCACCCAGTCCCTTATAGCTATCCATTTTTTGAATTTGAGCTTCTAAAGTTGTGAAAGAAGTTTGTAAATTGATTTTATTTGGTTTTGCATTCAATAATTTCTTGACATGTTCAAACTTTCCTCTAAAAGATTTGTCTTTATGTTTGTGTTGCCACACCATTCTTCTTCCAAAGACACATAAAAATTCAACACATTGTGAGATAGTACAGTGTCACCATTTCCTATAAGAGTATCCTTATTTTGGCTTAGGAATAAAATTCCAAAGGTCCACTAAGGCAGCCACACAAGAAGGATTCTTTAGATGGAAAGTATTGAGTTTATATGGAAGCCTTGAGTCATTGTTGGCCTTAACATTACCTGAAACTGAAGAAATGATAGGGAAGTGATCTGAAAGAGTGGTGGAGTAATCAATTTCAACATAAAGGCCATGTGGGTCTCAAGAAATCCAAAGATTAGGGAAAATGTATAATCTATAAATTCTTCTTAATTTCCTATCCTCTCCAAATCTATAGTTAGACCAAGTGAACCAATTATTATCATGGCTAAGAATTTTGTTGTGCATAGGATCTATAACACCAATGATATTACGAAAATATAGCCACTTATCAAACTCTTCATTACTCAACTTAGTAGGGCATGACTAGCTATGATCATTATGATGTTCAACCATATTAAAGTCACCTCCTATAACCCAATCAGCATTAGGAGGGTTTTTGGTCATCCCATACCATTATACAATTCTTTCTTTTTTATAATTTGGAGCATATACAAAGAAAAACCCAATTGGTTGTCCACTGATAAAAATGAGGGCCCACACATAGCTATGTGAAGGATCCCCACCTTTATCAAAATCAAACGCATTAACCCAAGGAGAAAACCAAATTATAGCCTCCCCTTCCTTCTATATGTGATGTATGAAAAAAGGAGTCATATCTCCATACATATACCATTAAATTTAACTTCTTGAATAAATACAATATTAGGCTTCTAGATGGATATTATATATTTTACTCCATATTTATAACGAGGAAGCATTATCCCCTTTTTCTTCAAAGAAAGCATTCTAAAATTCATGGAAAAGAGGACCTGTAAATTTTTCCTCATGTGGCAATGATTCATAACAATTGACAATAACAAGAGGCTAATTAGCAATACCCAACTCCTTATTAATAAGGGATGAGGATCTAGATCATTTCCTTTTTGAATTAGCCTGATCAGAGGAGCCCTTACCAATATCATTAAGATAATGGGACCTAGATCTTTGTCTTCACTAAAAGGCCACTAGGGGAAGTATTACTATCCACATATTTGGTATTAACCTGTGAATAATTTAGGAGCAACCTTTGATGAGAACTTCCACTTTGTTTTACTAATGGCTCAAATGTTAACTTCCTTTTTCTAACCTTTTTCCACCCTTCCTCCATAACAACAGATTTTTATGGTGAGACATTCAAATTAGATGTGTCCTTATGTGTATCAACAATATATTTACTCAATGGCGAGCGCAAGCGGAGGGAGCGGTGTGGAGGGAAAAATTTTGAATGGGATTTCGAGCGGGAATCATGCAGAGAAGGGACAGACTAATCAGGATGCGGGCCTAATGCAAGAGAAGGACGCTGGAAAGAAAGATGCGACAGATGATGGGGACCCATGGGTTTTGCAACCGGATCCCGGTGATATGTTATGCTCTCTTTTTGGAGAATTTCAACGCCCTTTGGGTTGCTAGTCGAATCTGTTTGGAGTCAAACCCTCGGGTAAGTCCTCTTTCCCTAGGATCAAAAACATTTTCAATAAAGAGAAAGGAACTTTTGCTTTGGAGGTGCCTTCAGAACTCATTCATCAGAACATTCAAAGCATGGCGACAACGCTTGTTGGAAATTTCATAGGCACAAGACCGAATATAGATCTGGTAAGAGCTTTTACAAAGAAAAAATGGGATTTAAAAGGTCAGGTTGAGGTCACCGCCATGGCCAAAGGCTTCATGTCTTTTGAGTTCTCTTGCTCTGAAGACTACTCTAAGATACTTTATGCGGGTAACTGGTCGATGGGGAGATCCACCCTTATTCTCCAAAAATGGACGTCAAATCTGGATCTAAATAA
Organism: Chamaecyparis obtusa; assembly: GCA_027943335.1. Lineage (NCBI taxonomy): Eukaryota > Viridiplantae > Streptophyta > Pinopsida > Cupressales > Cupressaceae > Chamaecyparis > Chamaecyparis obtusa. The sequence continues at coordinate 2,115,272 of BSBK01006690.1, forward strand.
TGACTTCTTGACCCAAGCCCCGGTCTGGATTAGGCTCCCAGAACTTCCTCTAGAATATTGGCATGAGGATGTTTTTGACAGCATAGCTACTTCTTTTGGCGAGTTGCTATCCATTGATCCTATCACTATTGCCAAAAAAAGACTTACATATGCAAGAATATGCGTGGGGGTTGTTGAAGGATAGGATATGCCTGAAGTGATAGAGTTTCAATCTAGACTGGGAAGGAGAGTGCAACTGATTGACTATGAAAATGTACCATTCGCTTGTTTCCATTGTAAAAAGGCGGGTCACAAGGCAAAATTGTGCCCAATATTCTTAGAAAAGGAAAAAGCCCGTAAGGCCCATATCAAGCATGGAAGAAAGAAAGAGACCCAAAAGCCGCAAAAAGGCCTGAATAAAGAGGATGGATCTAGGAAGGTGTGGAAGGAGAAAGCTCTGGAGGGAAAGGCTCAAGGGTTGGATCCTCAAAAGGAAAAACCTAAGAACCCTATTGAATCCCCCCTGTCCTAGAGAAAGACCTGAAGGGGAATGCTAAAGAGTTGAATCCCCAAGGAGATAAACTGGAGGACCTTTCTATGTTTCCTCTAGATCATAGTAGCCAAGAGAGAAAGGAGAACCCTGATAACAGGGTTCAGCCTGAGCCCCACAAGGATGGGAAAAAGAGGGATAATGCGAATATGGAAAATGGCAATGTTCTACAAGCTTTTGATGCTGAGGAGGGAGAAAAAGAAAATAGTACCATACCTGAGGAAGGGGAGCTGGTCTTGGAGGGAATAATAGAGGATTCGTTTGTCCCGGATTCCCAGGGAATGGCAGGGACTGTGGAGGTCAAGGGCCATTCCCTCTCATAGGATTCTATATTAGGTAGAAGTGTGTTTATCTCACCTAGCAAGGTCAACAGAATCATTGATTTGGTCACCTCCTCATCCCCAGGTCAAATATCCAAAATGGAGGCTCTTTTTGAGAGTTGCAAAGATGAGAATGCTGGTCCTTGGATATCTGTTAAGAAAAAGAAGAACAGTAGGGACCCATCACCGGTGTCTCCGACAGCTACAAGAAGTAGGGATAAAGCTGACACGGGGGGTAAATTAAGCTCCCCAGGAAGGTGGAGCAAACTTCAAACCAGAAAGGAAGAAACAAGAAGAAACATAGCGGATGGGACTCAAAAAACCATCTAGGATACATACCCCTAGAAGAAAAGATGAAGATCATAAATTGGAATATTCGTGGACTCAATGGAATCCACAAGCAGGAGGTCGTTAGGAATATGATTAGGGATCATAGACCAGAAATTTTTTTGATTCAGGAAACTAAGATGAAGAAGGAGAAGACTAAGTGTATTCTTTTCAACAAAGGTATGAAGTCAGCTACCACTAACTCTTCGGGAGCTTCTGGTGGGTTGTTAGTGATTTGGAAGGATAGTTTAAAGGTGGATATTATTTTTGATGAAGGAAACATATTGCTTATCCATTTTATCAACACTAAGGACCAAGAAAGCTAGTTTGTGATGAACATCTACGCCCCTAACACCAAAAATGGTAGAAAGCACTTCTGGAATAAAATTTGCAACTTGATGCCCTTGATGGGTGGTTCTAAGGGTGTCATAATGGGAGACTTCAACACTCCTTTGAAGGCTTCAGAGAAGTTTGGCGGGCTCCCCCCGAACTTGGAGAGCAGACAACATCTGGCAGATTTCATCAATGACCTCGCTCTCCTGGATGTGGATTTGGAGGGAGGTAATTTTACTTGGTCGAATAGAAGAATTGGATCAGAGTGTATTCAGGTTAGGCTGGATAGAGCTTTGATCACTATGGACTGGATGACCTCTTACCATTGGAAACTTTCCTCTATGGTTAGACTTGGCTCGAATTATTCCCTGATAACTCTCACTCTTGAGAGCTGCAATAGGAAAAAGGCCTTCCCGTTCAGATTTGAGAAGATGTGGACAACTCATCTGGGTCTATTTGAAAGAATAAAGGACTGGTGGAGCATTGATGTGGAAGGAATTGCTATGTATAAAGTGGCTAAGAAACTTTAAAATATTAAAATAGAAATCAGGAAGTGGAACAAAAAGGATTTTGGTGATATTTTTCAAACAAAGGATAGGATAAAGGAGGATCTGATTGGGGTTCAGGAGGAGATTCAAAATGAGGGATATGATGAGGAAAGAATGAAAGTTGAAAAGGTCATTCTGGCTGATCTTCACAACATTGTCAGCAAGGAGGAAATGTTCTGGAGGCAGTGATCCAGATCTGTGTGGCTTAAGGAAGGGGACAAAAAATCAAGATTCTTTCACCTCTCTACTATGAAGCATAGGCCTGCCAATAGAATCAGTCTTGCCAAAAAGGGGGATGTGTCCATAAAAGATGATAAGGAGATAGCTCAGGAAGCTATCAATTTTTTCTCTTCCTTTCTCTCTAAAGAGACTAATCCGGGGATTGAGGATCAGAGGAGTATTCTCAATACCATCCTCAGAGTCATTAATTCTAGTCAGAACAGAGCTCTCACAACAATTCCTGAGATGGAGGAAATCAAGGTGGTGGTCTTCTCTTTGCTTGCAGAAAAAGCCCCTGGCCCAGATGGATTCCCTACGTTCTTCTTTCAGATGTACTGGGACATTCTTAAAGAGGATCTTGTTAAAGCTGTGCAAGAATTCTTTGGTGCCAAGAGTTTGCTCAAAGAGATTAATGCCACCTTCTTGGCTCTCATTCCTAAAGTCCCAGGTGCAGATTCTTTTGACTCTTTTAGGCCTATTAGCCTTTGCAATTCTCTTTACAAGATCTTTTCTAAAGTGTTAACTACAAGAATGTTAAAAATCCTTCTGGAGATAATTTCCCTGCAACAATCAGGCTTTGTCCCAGGCAGACAAATCCTAGACTTTATTATTGTTATTCATGAGATTATTCACTCTTTAGAGGAAGGAAAAAAGGACAGCTTTTTGCTCAAGCTTGATTTGTCTAAGGCCTATGACAGGGTGGATTGGGTGTTCTTGGATCAAGTTTTGCATAGTTTTGGTTTTAATGACAACATTCCGAAAATTATTTCTCAATTGATCTCCACTCCCACCTTTGCGGTTATGATCAATGGTTCCCCCATAGATTTCTTTAAATCCTTCAGAGGACTCAGGCAAGGGGACCCCCTCTCTCCCATTCTCTTTATTATTTTGGCTGAATGCTTGGGCAGAGTGATCCTTGATAAAAGGAGCAGAGGTGAATTAGTTGGTTTGAAACCCTCATCAGGACCCCTGATCTTCAATCATCAAAAATTTGTGGATGACACCATCCTTGGGGGAGAGGCCTCAGTTAAGGAAGCCAGACAGGTGAAGAACATTCTTAACTCTTATTCTAATGCTACGGGTCAACTCATTAATTGGAATAAGAGCTTGGTCTTTTTTGTCAACACTCCAGAGGGCAAACAGAGGAAAATGGATAATATATTGGGCTATGGTATTGGGACCCTTCCGTCCACCTATCTGGGTCTCCCTATGGGGACAAGGCCGGATGACCAATTTTGGAACAACCTAATTGATAGGTTCTATAGAAAGTTGGCTGGCTAGAAGGGTATCATCCTGAGCTAGGCTGGAAAAGTGCTTCTGATCAAGTCTACACTTCAAAACTTGCTTATCTATGCTCTTAGCCTTTTTTCTATTCCTTCAAAAGTGGCGGCTACTTTAGAAACTATCCAGAAGAAGTTTCTATGGGGTGGTCCGGAAGGTAATAAGAAGTATCCTCTTGTGGCCTGGGATAACATCTGTAAGCCCAAAAAACATGGTGGTTTGGGGATTAGGAACCTGAAGCAGCTCAACAAGGCTCTGCAAGCTAAATAGATTTGGAGGATATTCACTTCTAAAGGCGAATGGAGGGACATTCTAGAAAATAAGTATGTGGCCAACAAAAACCTAAAGCAGTTTATCAGCAGAAATGAGGAACCCAAGGGTTTGACAATCTGGAATGGCATTATAAAAACAAAGGATTTAACTTTTGAGAAGGCGAAATGGAAACTTGGTAATGGCGAAGATATCAACTTTTGGCTTGATGACTGGCTTGGTGTGGGGCCTTTATGGAACTTTGATCAGTATAATAGATGGGCAATGTTGTGCATGGAAAGATTTGGATACAGAATGAGAGACTATAGGGCTAATGAGACCTGGGTGAATTTGACTGAGATTTCCCAGGAGCTCAAACCAGTGATGAACATGATCAAGCTTTGTCCCTTGTCTCAATGCAAGGATGAGCTTGTTTGGGGACCGACTAAGGATGGCATTTACACTGTGGCATCAGGCTATGATACCATGCTGAGGTGTGGTCCTAACCCTGTTTGGGCCAAAGCTTGGTATGCTGGCTTAACCCCCAAAATAAACATTTTCTTTTGGTTATTGCTTCAAAATAGAATTTTGACGGTGGACAACCTTATCAAGAGAGGCCACCAGATTCCTAACCGTTGCATTCTTTGTAAAACACAATTGGAAAGTGTCGATCATCTTTTCATTCATTGTCATTTCACAAGGAATATATGGTCTTATTTCCTGGCTTTTTTCAAGTAGACCTGGGTTTCCCCCAATAGTGTTATTGAGCTATTCCAATAGTGGCAAAGTGGGGGTGTGGGGGATGTGAGTCAACACTTTTGGGCCTGGTCTCTTCCTCATTTTTGCTGGGGGGTGTGGAAGGAGCGGAACAACTAAATTTTTAGGGATAAAGAAGCAAATGCTAAGGTGGTTTTTCACAAGAGTTTTAATGCTCTGGTCAAAAACTATACTGTTATCAAAGGCCATAACCTACTGACCAACACTATGGAGAAGGATCGTAGTAAGAGGGAGGATTTTTGTTGGTCTCTTCCTCCGGTGGGATGGCATAAAGCCAACTTCGATGGTGCCGCGAAAGCAAAGCAACCATGTTGCAGAGGCAACTGCTGCTCACCAAACAATTAAGCTGGCTATGGACATTGGAATAAGAAACCTATGGCTGGAAGGTGACTCAAAAAACATAATTGATTGCCTCAATGGGAAAAATAGGCCAACCTGGACGACTGCAACCTTGATTAATGAAAGTGTCCAGTTCCTAAAGTCTTTTGAAAGAATCCACGTGGCTCATCAGTATAGGGAGGCAAACCATGTTGCTGACAAGTTGGCCAACTGGGCTGTCAGAAACAACGAAGTGAAAAGGTGGATGGAGGGGCAATTAATTCCACTTGAAATCAGGGAATTAATGGAAGGTGAAAGAATCTCAGACAGATTCAAAAAAATCACAATATAATGATGAAACTTTATGTGTTATGGAATTTGTGCCACAGTATGATGTGGGAGAACACGAGTCAAAGTATGAATCACTTGGATAACTATCATCATTGCACATCAAGGCCTATCTTTGGGTGTACTTCTCAAAATGTGAAGGGAAGGATCGAGAAAATATTTCAAACGAGAATTTTGCCCAATTTTTTGAAGTGCTCTGTGACCAGAAGCTTTTTCTACAAAAAAAGAAGGATAATGGTGGGGGAACGCCATAGAAGGGAACCCGAGGATGAGGTCGAGAAATGGTAGAGATGATCAAAGGTGTGGGAGATTTTGAACAAAGGGGAGGTGACTTCGTTCATTGAAAGACTGCACGGATGGAAACCCTCGGTAACCAAAACAATGGTGAAGAACTGGAAGGAGGGGAGTGTGAAAATTGATGGGGTTGAGTTTAATGTCATGGAGGAGGTCATTTCTGCAGTGACTGGAATACCAATCGTGGGGAAGAAATTCTACAGAGATCGTCGCATTTCTGGTTAGGCTATGGCGAAATTCACCAAAGGAAAAGCGGAGAAGAAGGCCCTTGAGAAAACTGGGACTTACTACTTGCCGAGATCTATCAAACTACTGTGGAGGTTCATGCTGAGAGTGATAATCAAGTACATTGCTCTGAACATGAGGTTTGATCACATATACTCCTACCATTTCAGGTCTGGGACTAAAATTTCTATTCCCTTTTATCTCTACTCGTCAATCAATGAAAATATAAATGATTATAGGGAGAAACCTATAGGTAATCCTGCTTTTCATGAAGGATTGTTGTTGTTAATTTATGAGTACTTCAAAGCAAAATCCATAGGAAAAGAAATTAAGCAGGGAAAAGGTGGCATGGAAGAATCTGATGAAGAGCTCAACTCGGGGGGAGAAGAGTATGTTCCTTCTGACACTGAGGAGAGCCAAGACATGCATTCTGATTCAGATGCCGACACCTTCCCATATTCCAGAAAAGGGAAAAAGAAGATAAAGAAGGAAAAATAGGTCAAGGAGAAACTAGAACCTAAACACTACATCGAGGTCTCCTCCGACAGAGATTATGATGAGGAAGTGGAAGGAATGGACACAGAGGGTGATAATGTTGAAGCTGAGGTAGATACTTCTGGGGAGGAGGAGGATACTAAGGAGAATAAGAAGGGGAAGAAAAAATTCACCATTAAAATGCCTGCGAATAGGGAAGATGTTACAGATTGTAGCAGGAAACAGAGGAAAAGAAGGAAAATGGATGAGGAGAATAAGGAAGAAGGGAAAGAAGAGAAGGTGAGTGAAGAAGAAGAGGAAGGTCAGGGCAGAGAGGATGATCATATGCAGGGTGCTGATGACCAAGGGACTAACCAGTATGATTGCAGGATAACAAACAAGGAGAAGAGAGTGCTTTGGAGAGACTTTCACAAGGTTTCGGTTAGGATGGAATTACAGAGAGAAATGATGAAAACCCTTGTCAAGGAAAACAAGGAAGGCAAGATTCAAATGGAGGAAATCGTTGACCCCGCCCTTGTGATTCTGAGTGACATTACCAAAGAACATCCTTAGATGGATGTCCTCAATAATGCTAAAAATAGTGTCATAGACAACTACAGGACAACTAAATGGACTTTCCATGAAATTCAGGAGTTAAAATTTCGGGTGGGACTACTGGAGAGGGAGGGTAATAGTAGAAAATTTTCACTTATGGAGGAGAAGAAAGAGATGGAGAGTAACATGGAGGGAGTGAAGAAAAGAATGCAGAGTTTGGAGGGGACATTACAGAAAATAGCTAAGCAGAGTCATAGCATACTCAAAGCCTCAAATGATAATATAAAAGTCTTGATAAATAAATTTGAGGAACACCAGAGCAATAAGGAGGACTCTCCAAGCAACAGCAAAGATAAAAACATGGAGGAAGGGCTGAGGAAGAGAACAAGGTCAAGTACAATGAAGAAAGACACGCAGGAACTTGAAAAGGATCTAGCTAAACTCAAGGATGCAACAGAAAAGGTGTCTGAGCTAGAATTTCAAGTGGCGGAGATCCTCAAAGAGTTCACTTGAGCTGCTCCCCTGGTTTTTTTGGGCCTGGACTGGTTTTTTGCTTTCTGTTTCCGGCTCTGTTTCCTGGCTTTAACTATTTGTTTTACAGTTGGCCTAAGCCTGGACCATTTTTGTTTTGGCTGTAGCTTCTTGGTGAACTTTATCTGCCTTATTACTTTTTATGTTTAATACTGTTTGGGTTTTAGGGCCCCTTTAAAACCTATTTTCCTTAATCAAAAACAATATATTTACTCAATTTTGGGGGAATGGTTAAATCTTTAGGTACACATTGGCTATTATTTTTTTGTTTACTAGGATGAATAGAAACTTGGGGTTGATTCATTTTATTCCTTTTGATAGGGAAGTCTCTGATAAGATTCCCTTCTTGTTAGCAATAGAAATAGGCATTAGATTTATTAAGATAAACTAGAGGTTGAAAGTACTCAAAACCATAACCAATGAGGTTGCTATTTCCAAGTAGTGGATTATTCAAGTCCATCTCCAAACAAACTCTAGGGTGCACTATCAGGCTAGAAAACTTATCAGCATTATTCTTACACCATATAAACCTACCCAAGTAGGCAACAATTTCTCTCAAGAAAGGCCAGAAAGCTAGATTTAAATAAGGAAGTTTCACCCACATAGGGTACTATGACTTAAATCAACCTTCAAGATGAGAATCCAATGTCCATTCTTGTAAGTAGCATATTTTTCTACAAATTACCCATGCTCCATATTAGAGTACATCCTGTGCATTTTCAACATTTAATAACTTACATGAAATATAACCATTTCCTAAACCTCTCAAAGATTCAATTTCCCACCCTGACTTTCCCATTTAAGTTTTATCCATTTGAAAAATTCAGATTTAGGTAGAACGCCCTCTTGAGAAGAACAAGATAACTGATCTATATAGGAAATTCTTCAATAGAATCCATAACATCATCATGGGGGAAATTATAAGGTTTTAGATTGACTTTTTCTATTTTGTTACTCAATATGTGCCTACTCCATTTCTTCTTTCTTTTCTATAGTCCTGTCACCAATCTTTCCAGACATATGTTCATTTTCATTCATATTCATGTCTTGCATGTATGTTCCTTTTACTTCTTCTTTTGTATTAGCATTTGAAATATCCCTTTCCCTGGAATGCCCCCCCTTGTCTCTTCTTTCATTCATGTTCCTCTATACAGTGGTTAAAATAACCACAGAGAGAGAGATAGAGAGAGAGAGAGAGAGAGAGAGAGAGAGAGAGAGATGTGCATTTATCTTTGTGAAGAATAATGAAGAATATTTTTTACATCATGTAGATAGGTCAATCAATGAACAAGTTCTTTTATTAGATAAGATGTTATATATGTACTTACCTTTGTGAACAATATTGTTTATAATAAATGTTGATGCCAAGTAGATAGATCAATAAATGAACAATGAATGTGATAATTAGATAAGAGGGCATGTGCATTTATCTTTGAGAATAATAATGAAGAATATTTTTTTATGTCATGTAGATAGGTCAATAAAATGAACAAGTATGATGATTAGATAACACGATAGATGCACTTGCCTTTGTGAACAATATTATTAGGAATAAATGTTTATGTCAATTAGATAGATCAATAAATGAACAATGAATGTGATAAATAGATAAGATGATGGGTGCACTTAATTTCATGAATAATAATGAAAAATAAATGTTGATTTCATGTAGATAGGTTAAATAAAAAATAAAAAATGTGATGATTAGATAAGAAGATATTGTTAGGAATGGGAACACTGAGAGGGGGGGGGGGTGAATCAGTGTTCACTATATTTAACTTTTTGCTTTAACCTTTAAACTAAACTTAAATGCTTAAGTACTGAAATGAACATCCACATAAACATGAAACATGAAATCAACACATAACACCAATATGGTTACGAGGAAACCCAAATAGGTAAAAACCTTGATGGGAATTGATGCCCACTAATATTTTGTACTAGTGTTTAGTGATCCTTCTTAGAAGATCCTTAACCCTGTTAGGATTTTCTTTACAATGTATTAAGTACAGTAGACCTTGTTAAGGGTTAGACCTTGTTAGGATTCTTTTACAATAGTCCTTGTTGGGGGAGTGGATGCTTTATCCTAGAGCTCACTGCTCAAGTGTTGAAGGCTACAACCTTTTGATCTTAGATACACACTATATCTGTTGGATGAACTATCACTATGACACTGCTTGTCAAATCAGTTCCTTTGATGCACTGATGCTTTGACCTCTTGCAAGGCTCTGATACATCTTATAGAATCTTTGCACACTTCTTCTCTACTTATTACAACTCTCTATCAACTTCCATACTAAATACAATGGGTGCATCTCATATTTATATGCGCATACAAAATAAACAACTAGGTCATCCCTTAGACCTATTACATACAACGCTTCCAAATGAATTGGCTCTAGCATGTTTACAAAAAAACATATACATATGTCAAAAACCTAATTACAATAGGTGCATAGCCTTTATATCATTAGATTATAACCACAACTCAAAATGCTAACAGTCAGTTGCTTACTCTATTCTTCACTGGCACACACTGGCTGTGCAACTTCAACTGCTTGTATCTCTCTCATACTTGCATATCTGATTATGCGCTCATAGACTAAGCATGAATATATTCTAACTAACTTAACTTCTAGGGTGCATACCATAACTCGATCGTACGCATGTGTGCTAATGCTCTGAGTTGTAGGAACTCTGTACACTATCCAGTCTCCAACACTTAACTGATTTCTGATCTCCTCATCAAGTGCGCTGACTCCAAACTACTATATGACTTTGTTCCATAATGACAACACTATATTAATTCATATACATCACTATAGCCAGCTTGCCAACAATCTCCCCCTTTTCATTGATGGCAACAAAGGAATATGGCCAAGTTGCTAACTATCCTTAATACAAAAAAAAATTTGTCATTTATACATACACTTATATCTCCCTATACATATTATGATCCATATCCTATACACAACTCCCCCTTTGACATTAATGAAAAAGGTGTTTCAAAAATTGTATCTATACATACTGAGGGAAAACATTTGGATATGCTATCTTTAGGTTCTGGATCTCCTTCTTCCAAAATGTGATCAAAGAGTTTACTAGTTGTAGATGGGCGCATAGTGCATATTGTAGCTTCTCCATCTTCTTCAAGTTAGTGTTAGGACCATTATCATATGTTACCATTGCGGCATCTATGTCCTTGATGTTTTGATTGAGTATATCTAATGAGGGCACAAGAGTATTCCTAAGTTGTGTTTTCCTTGCCTTGATCTTTGACATTTCTTTTTCTTCCTACACAATCTTTTCTATTTGTCATTGGTATAAATTATTCCACATGTTTACATTTGTGGATGTGTCTTTCATTGAACTCTTGACTTGTTCAATCATAGCTGTTGCCTCTTTTATTTTCTTGAAGTGGGCATCAGTAAGCTTATCCTGATCCATGCATTCTGTAATGATTTTTCTTCCTTGATCTGCAAATTCTTTCAAGGATGCTTGACCAATCTTAAGTGAGCTTAGGTCAAGTGAAAAGTTTCTCATTAATTCATTCAACCTCTTCTTTAGGTGCTTTTCTTCTGCAACTAGGGATGCAGATTCTTCAAGGCTTGAGAAATTACTTTTGAAATGTGAGATGACTATACTCACATCATCAATAGAATGTATTTTTGACACTTTCTTGTCCTCTAGCAACAAATTATTTAGAATGTTTACTGATTCTACCAGGAGGGGATTCCTCATCACTTGTTTTTCTTTGGCCTTTTCCATGGCTAGGATGCTAAATTTTATCAGATCTTCTTTCCATGAGTCCAAATTGGATGTGTCAGGTGTCAAACTTGACAACAATGTTGCTGAAGGAGTGATGGGAGTGTTGTCCATCACTTCTTGTTTTACCTTGATTGACATTTCATCATTTTTCTCACTTTCTTTTACCTTTTCTTTTTCTATTTCTTTTTCTTGTTCTTTCTTTTCTTCTTCTTTCTCGTCATCAATCAATACTTCTTCTTTATGAGTGGGAGGTGTGTTGATGCATAGCATTTGAGCTTCTTGTGTGCTCACAAAAGCTTCCTCAAATTTATCCAAGTCATTGTCTATGGCTGCCATTGCAATCTCTACATTGTTAATGAAGATTGTATCATCTTTTTATGTATTTGTCATGGGCGCAGACTTTACTGCCTCTGTAGGTGTTACCACTATAGGTGCTGAATCTTGAGGACCTGTAAATGGTATATTGGTGGTCTCTACTACTTGGTCTTGCTCACTAGGTGCTTGAGTGATGGGTGCAGACTTAGGTTTCATGTGCTGCTCTAAGAATACCTTCTCAAAGGTCTTATCTATTTCCTTAGTTATCAGCTCATAGTGTTTGTTCATAATGTGTAGTGTTCTCATCTTTGTCCTTAAGTACGGCTTCACCAAATTTAATAATAGTGTCTTTTCTTCAACATAACATATTGGAAGATTGGAATCAAGTGTTTTTTCCCTAATTCTGAAGTCTTATTCAGTGGCTTTCTCTTCAAGGTATCCATAATATCCCATACCTTATCTAGAATAGTTGTCTTCAATTCAAGAACTATCTTCTTGAATTTTATCATGTGTTTGATCAGCATCTCATAAATCGGTGACTTATCAATTTCATGATATTTGTCATAGAACTTGGCTATCTAATCTAGCCTTCCTTCTTCTTCTACTCTAGTCCTTAATACTTGAAGACTAGGTATGAATCCTACTTCCGGAGGAGGCTGCACATTTTTCAATTTGCTTCTTGTGGCTCTAGTTGAAGGGTGACTTGTGGTGGTTTGTTTTCTCCTCTTGGGAGTCATAGGAGATGCATCTTTGGACTCAACACCAACTATAACAGTGGGTGCATGACTAATATCATCAATTTTACCCTATTTATCCTTTGGATCATTAGTCTTCTCAATCTTTACCTTTTTCATCTTTGGATCATTAGACTTAGCTTCCACTATGGATGTGCTCTCAATTTCCAAAGCAATCTTTTCTTCCCTTTCTTTTTCTAGGTCTGCTTGTGTTATTCCATGAATTCTAAGTATCTCAAACATAATCTTAGAGGCTTTCCTCTTAGTTGTTGTGTTGTTTAGTTTAGCATCTATCTCTCTTGTCTTCTCCTCATAAGTTCCCCATCTTGGCTCATTAGGGTCAGTAGGAGCTGAAAGCAATACTTGAGCATATGCGTCTAAAACTTGTTCCTCTACTTCATATCCAAGTGGATGAATCCACTTTGTTCTAGGTATAACTACCTCCATGCATGTTGTATCTATTTCAACCATAAAACAAATAGTATCATTGTAATTCTCAACTATGTTTTTTGGAAGTTTGTACCTCATTTGCATCTTGACCCTGAAGGTCTTCAACTCCAATGTTATGTAATCTCTCAAATTACTTTCAGTGGATGCCTTGTAAGATATATGTGTTAAGGTTGGAATGGACTTGTCCAAATATGAATCTGATACTTTCCCAACTATATGAAGGTACATGTAAATGATCAAAGACCCAAACCTAAATATCTTCATCTTATCATGCTTGATTGCCTTGATGTTGTCAATCAACTGTGCACACAAGAACTCACATAGATTGAACTCTCCATCTTCATTCACAAGTCTAATGGCTTCTAGAATTGTGCCTACAAACACACTATTCACCCTATTGGTGTGATGAAACATGTATCCAAGTATCATGGACATCAATTTGATGTCAACTTGCTCAATAAGCTCAATTTTCATCCCGCACCTATCACTCCTCGACTTACATGTTTGCTCAACAATTTTCCTAACATCCTTTCCCATAGGAAGGATGACGCCAGACTTAGATAGACCTTTCATTTCATATATTAGGTCACTAGTGATTCTTACTGGCAACCCACTAATATTCTGTACTAGTGTTTAGTGATCCTTGTTAGAAGATCCTTAACCCTGTTAGGAGTTGCTTTACAATGTATTAAGTATAATAGACCTTGTTAAGGGTCAGACCCTGTTAGGAGTCTTTTACAATAGTCCATGTTAGGGGAGTGGATGCATTTTCCTAGATCTCACCACTCAAGTGTCGAAGGCTACAATCTTCTGATCTCAGATACACACTATATCTATTGGATGAATTGTCACTATGACACTGCTTGTCAGATTAGTTCCTTTGATGCAGTGATGCTTTGACCTCTTGCAAAGCTCTAATACATCTTATAGACTCTTTTCACACTTTTTCTCTACTTATTACAACTCTCTATCAACTTCCATACTAAATACAATGGGCGCATCTCATATTTATATGCACATACAAAATAAACAACTAGGTCAGCCCTTAGACCTATTACATACAATGCTTCCAAATGAATTGGCTCTAGCGTATTTACAAACAAACATATACATATGTCGGCAACCTAATTAAAATATTTTCATAGCTTTTATATCATTAGATTATAAACGCAACTCAAAATGCTAACAGTCGGTTGCTTACTCTATTCTTCACTGGCACACACTGGTTGTGCAACTTCAACTGCTTGTATCTCTCTCATACTTGCATATCTGATTATGCGCTCATAGACTAAGCATGAATATAGTCTAACTAACTTAACTTCTAGGGAACATGCCATAACTTGGTCGTACGTATGTGCGCTGATGCTCTGAGCTGTAGGAACTCTGTACACTGTCCAGTCTTCAACACTTAACTGATTTCTAATCTCCTCATCAAGTGTTCTGACTCCAAACTACTATATGACTTTGTTGCCATAATGAAAACACTATATTAAGTCATATAGATCAGTATAGCTAACTTTCCAACAGATATGTTCTCTTACATTTGTGAATAATAATGAAGAGAAAATGGTGATGTTGAGTAGAGCCTAGATGGTAGCTAAAAATAAAGTGTTCTTAGTCTAATGAGTATTTTGGGTTTTGTGTTGTCCTAGACATCTATGTTGGGTCAAATTTGAGAACTATTAGAATGTTGAAATGTGTGGGAGTGATATGTGGCTTTTGGGAATGATTTGGTAGAAAGTTAAATTAATAATTCATTTGATATCCCCTTCTCTCTATTGTATTATATCAAATCAATGTTAATAAACACCTTAGAGGAGATTGTCATATTTCCAAAATCAAGTTATCCTAGGTCAACCCACTATTTAGACTCACTTTATGACTTTGAACAAATGATTGAAGGCAAGATTCACTAGAGTCCATATGGAAAGTGTAATTGTACTAGGGAAAAAACCACATGAAAATATCTTTCAATATTATTTCTTAGGAATTTTCATAGTTACAACAATCTTTGAAGTGTAACTCAAAATATGACTTCAATTTGCATATAACAATGAAGTTGTAGAGTCCTAATTACAGAAAACTTACTAAATTTAGTAAGTATGACTTGTACAAATACATATTCAACACATGTTGAAATTACTATTTTTGGTAAGTCACCGAACCAACTTACTATGATGGCTCTCTAGATGATTCTCTATGATGAATCGACCCAAATTGATGACTCAACCATCCATGATGACTCAATCACACATAGTGGTTCTCCATGATGAATCAACCACAACTAGTGGTTCTACATCATGACTTCATATTCCAACATTCTCCCACTTGAAGTCAAATTTAAAATTTATGAATAATTCCTCTACTAAAAGACCATTTCTAATGCTACCTATTTATCAAATAATCTACAAACCAAGATAATTTATGCACCAAATGAACTTATCTCTACCAATAGGCTTCATTATAATATTTGAAGGGTTTATATCAATGTGAATCTTGGCCAAAGAGATTTTTCCTCCTTCCACTACTTCACAAACAAAGTGATATTGAATATAAATATGCTTTGTTATGGAATGATATGCCGAGTTCCATGCTAAGTGAATAGAACTTTCACTGTCACAATGTAAAGCCATTTTGTCATGTTTTGCTTGTAACTCACCCAAAATCCTAAGAATCCAGATTGTCTCCTTTCTAGCCTATGTTTCTATCATATATTTAACTTCAATAGTTGACAATGCCATACCACTATCTATAACTTTGATACCTAGCTAACATAACCTCCACCTAAGGAAAAACATAACTTGTAGTAGACTTTCTCTTATCTATGTCTCCACCAAAATTTGCATCCACATACATGTTTAGTTGAAGAATACCCCCACTATAAGAGATAGAGACATTTGAAGTGCCTCTTAGATATCTAAAAATACACTTTATAGTTTTCTAAAGATTAGAACCAGGATTTGTCATGTGCTAACTAAAAACTCCCATTGCTTGTTTAATGTCTATTATGGTGCATAACATGGTAAACATAAGACTACCAACTAATGATGAGTAGAGTACATGATACATTTGTGCCTTCTCTTCTTTTGTGTGATGACACTAATTTGAAGATAACTTAATGTGAATAGGAAATGGAGTACTAACTAGTTATGCATTCTACATATTGAAGTGTTGCAAAACCTTCTCCACATAAGTCTTATGTAACAACCATATTTTCCTATTACTTTTGTCTTTATGTATCCTCATTCCAAGAATATCATTTTCACTTCCTAAGTCCTTCATGTCAAACTCTTTAGCAAGAAGAGTTTTCAAATGGATGATCCTATGCATCTTGGGACCTGAAACCAACATATCATCTACATACAAAAGTAGAATGATAAAATTATCATCATCATACCTTTAAAAATAGGCACAATGATCAACCTCACATCTACTAAACTCTATACTCATCATGAAGGAATAAAACTGCTTATACCAACACCTTTGTGCCTATTTTAAACCATATAATGATTATTTTGATATGCAAACAAGATTCTCCTTTCCCTTTTCCTTAAAACCTTATGTCTGGTGCATATAAATCTCCTTAGAGAGATCACCATACAAGAAGGTTGTTTTAACATATAACTATTATAACTCCAAATTAAGACTACCAATAAGAACTAAAACAACTCTAACAATATTAAACCATACAATAGGTGAATTTTTTAATCAAAACCTATACTTGATTTATGTGCATAACCCTTGGCCACCAACCACATTCTATATCTCTTAAAATTATCATTTAGATCCCATTTCATCTTGAAGACCCACTTGTTCCCAATATATTTTCTTCCTTTGGGTAATGGAACAACCTCCCATGTCCTATTTTTATGAAGAGCTGATATATATCCTCTTCCATAGTAGCTTTCCATTTGGCTACACATTTTTCTTCACAAGCCTCACTAAGAGATCACTTAGTTGTTTTATAGAGAGATATATAAGCTGACCAAGTTCATAGCACATCTAAGGGCCTAGACACATTTGAGCAGTAGCTATAGATGATGGGACCAACTAGTTTTATGGGCATGATACTATAGTCAGACTCCACATTGATTCCCTCTTAGATGCATAGTCCCATTCACTTGAGATATGAACTAGGTTCACAAACATCAATTAGTATTGCATATGAAAAATTACAAGTAGGAGAGTACCTTTTAATTTCTTTGGATACTCTATTGGGTCTTCTTACAAGGGGTGATATTTTACCCTATGGTTCATCTGGTTTTTTTTTATTTGGCTAATCTTCTTCTAGTTTTTCTTCATCTAGCACATTTATATTATCTTCATATTTTTCCACCTCTACTAGAATAACTTTAGTACCTTTTTGTTCTTCACCTCTTTTCATTGATTTTTCAATAAGAAAACACATCTCAGCTAATTATAATCTTGTGACTAGAAGTATCCCACAACTTGTACCCCTTTGTACCTTCTACATAACCAAGAAAAATACCTTTTTGTGGACTTATTGTCCAATTTATTTCTACTCTCTTTAGGAATATGTACATAAGCATCACAACCAAAAATATAGAGAAACGAGTAATCAATTTGTTTACATTTCTATATTTCTTTAGAAATTGTATTATCAAGAGTAGTGCAGTGGGTGGTCTGTTGATCAAGAAATAAGTTGTGTTAACAACCTCACCCAAAAAATTCTACTCCAAACCAGCAGTGCTCAACATACATCTGGCTCGCTCCATAAGTGCATGGTTCATGCATTCAAGAAAACCATTTTTTTGTGGTATCCTAACAACTATCAATTGTCTTTCAATTCCAAGTTTACTATAAAACTAGTTAAACTATATTGAACAAAACTCATCTTCGTTATCTATTCTTAAACATTTTATTATATTACCCTTTTAATTCTATACCAGAGCCCTAAACCTCTTGAAACAAGATAACACTTTACACTTCTTCTTGACAAGATAAATCCACACCCTATGAGAATAGTCATCTATAAATGAAAGAAATAATGATGAACCTCCAATAGATATTATAGGAGCTTCCCAATTATCCTAATGAATTAAATCCAATACATATTTTATTCAACTAGTACTTCTAGAAAAACTTAGTCTACTCTGTTTTCCAAACAAGTGATGTTCACAAAGTCTCAAATCTTTAGATTTAGCACCTGGGAGAAGATATGTATCTAACATTATCTTGAGATCTCATTCACTCATATGACCTGTCCTTTGATGTTAGGTTGTTAATGAGTCTATCTCTGCATTAGATGCCACAAAAGCCTCTCAATTATCAGTTTTTCCAACCAACCTATAGAGATTGCCAGGTTTTTCTCTGTTTAGCACAACCAAGTCTCCCTCTGTTATCTTTAGACAACTATTTATCCACTAAATCAAAAACCTTGTTCATCAAACACTCCAAGTGAAAGCATTATTTTCTTTAAACCAAGTACATGTCTAACATGTTGAATAGTTCTAACTACTCCATCAAACATCTTAACTCTTACCTCTCCTTCACTAATGGATTCACATGGGTTGTCATTTCCCATGTAAATCATACCTCGATCACAAGCTTGTTAAGTAGACATCCATTCTCTATGAGGATTCATATGAAAGGAGACCAAAATCAAGAATATAAACATGAAGTAAAGAGCTTCTCAGATTAGCAATTAATACATCACCAACTTCTAGTGGTGTTTGAACTTCTATAGTATTTTCTTCAGATGTTGGTGTACTAGGATTCTCCTTGGTTTCCTTTGGAAACCTGCAATCCTTTTTAACATGTCCATTTTTTCCACAATTCTAGAACTTTACCTTTTTTTCCCGTTGGATTTGGACCTAGTTTTTCTATGCTTTGTATTTGTTCATTTCTGAGTTCTGCCTCTACAAACTAGGGCTTCATTTGAAGAGGATCCTTGAGATGTATTCTTCCTTGAATTTTTAGAGATTAAAGAAGCTACCACATATTCAAAGACCATCTTCCCACTTGGTGAATAATTATTGAGAGCCATAACCAATTGATCCCAACTTTCAGGCAAGGAGAAAAGTAAAATTGTTGCCTTATCTTCTTCATCAATTTTAACTCCCATTGAAGCCAATTTGCTTCGTAGTGTGTTAAAATCATTTAGATGGTTTATGATTGATGAATTTTCACACATCCTCAAATTATATAGTTGTCTTTGTAGCAATTTTTTATTTTCCAATGACTTCAGCTCATACAGATTTGCAACTTACTCCATAAATCGTGAGCAAATTTCTCCTCTGCAACATTGAACAAAACTGAATCTTCTAGAGATAAATGTATTGTTAATCTAGCTATGCTATCCATAATATTCCAGTTTGATGTGCTCATATTTGCATTTTTTTATGCTACCCCCTTAAGAGCTCTATCACATCTATCCTTCACTAGCAAAATTTGAATCTTTAGCTTCCAAAGAGAAAAATTTGAACCATCAAACTTTTGCACCTCAAAATTGGTAAAAAAACCTCTTGCCATTGTTCACCTCTTGAAATAAACAAATTCTACACAAATAACCTTTCTCTAATACCAATTGTTATGAAAATCTTAATTGCATAAAATTACAGAAAATAGAAAATACATAACACAAAATTTTACATGGAAAAACCTGATAAAATTATACCAAGAAAAAAACCATGAACAAATATCTTTCAATATTATTTCTCAAGAATTTTCATAGTTACAAAATTCTTCTAAATGTTACTCAAAATATGACTTCGAGTTGCAGATTCCTAATCACAAAAAACTTACTAAATTTAGTAAGTATGACTCATACAACTGTTGGAATCATTTTCCATTACACCAAAAGCTCAAACTATCAACGTCTGATACAAATGCCAGATTTAACCCAAACCATGGGAGGTGGTTAAGCCATTTCACAAGTCCCCAAGGAGGTGCTGACCACCAAGTCAACAATCTCCCCCTCAGCACCGACTGAGCCTTCAACACCCACTAAAGGGGGACTCGAACCTGTGACCCAAGGGTCTAATACCAATTGTTGGAATCATTTGTCATTGCACCAAAAGCTCAAACGATCAACATCTGATACAAATGCCAGATTTAACCTAACCCATGAGAGGTGGTTAAGCCATGTCATGAGTCTCCAAGGAGGTGCTGACCACCAAGTCAACAACAGCTACATGTTCAACACATGTCAAAATTGCTATTTTTAGTAATTCATCAAATTGACTGACTATTTATAGTAATTTGCCTCATAAAAATAATCTATTTATAGTAAGTCTCAAAAAATGATGACTCTCTAGATGATTCTCCATGATGAATCAACCCTAATTGATGACTCAACCATACATGATGACTCAACCACAACTAGTGGTTCTCCATGATGACTCAATCACAACTAGTGGTTCTACATGATGACTTCAAATTCCAACAATATAGAGTAAGTCCTTTGTCCCTTAGAAAATGAAAGGTGCCCTAATTATTTTGTTGTGATCTCTTTTCCATGAATTTCGATATATATTTTCTATAAGAATAAATTATATGAATTAATGACTTTAAATACTAGGGCATAGTGATAAGTCATAGAAACATATGTCAAGTTGACTAAAAATGGCTAGTGAAAGGAGAGGGAACTTTGGAATTTTAATTTTACAAATTAAATTTTCTCATTCATCCCAAGGCACTCAAGATTGATTCTAGGATCCATGTTATAAAAAATAAGCCCCAAATGAGTTGGGTTCCCCATAATGTGTTGAGAAAAATATTGTAATATTAACTTTCTTATGTGATTACAAATCTAAAATCTGAAATGAATATGTGATTGCACCATTTGGCATAATATAAAATCAATCATACCAAAAGAGACTCCATATTAATATGGAGGTGCCCTTTTGAAAGAAAATTTCACTAAAGAATGAGGGTGAGAATATTATTAATCTTCAAAAGAGAGACTACAACAATAATACACTTCACTTCACTTCTTCAAATGATCTTGGAACTACTTGGAAGCCTCAAATAAACTATGATAAATCTATGATTAAACGGTTATGCCTTTACTCCAATTTATAGCCGAATGGGAGGGGGGAAACCACTATTATTTCCCCGTTTGGAAAAACCACTTGTGAAAACTCATGCCTTGGAGAATGAATAGGCAATAGAAATAATAAAATAATAAATAATTCTTTAACTGTCTCCTCTTTGGTTGTAAAGCCAAATCCACTTAGACTTAATACATTCTAGGTGCTCCATAACTTCTTATGACTATTCAATTCCCCAAATGGACACCTTTTCTCTTCCCAAACTTGGTCTCCTTATGCATAACCATTCATGTCTCAATATGAACATGGAAAAGAGTGTATCACATCCAATTTGATTTATATTTATCACCGCTTCATGTTCACCTCTTTAAAATACAATTACAAATAGTTAGGAAGTAAACATATTTAATATTTTTGGCACATGTCCTCGAGAACACTTTGCAAGGAACATGGAGAAATATGAATGGATTAAGATTTCAAGTTTAATGTCATGACTTATCCAAGAAAATAAAATTTTCACAATATTTTATTCAAAAATAGTTCTTGGACCAATAAGACTTCTTCAAATTTCTCTCCAACTGCATCAAATTGCTCCCAAACTATAGGCATAGTCACCTATCTATCATCTAAGTTTCAAAATCATTGGACACCATTTTCACATGAAATGTATCATAACCCTCATAAAGATATAATAACAATCAAACATATACATTTAATTTCCTATTATGTTGCTCCTCATTATTTTACATTGGTATCTTATCCTTTGGGGGCTCATTGTCATTCATGGTCATACAATTTCATTATGCAATCATAATTTATGAGAAACATAATAGAATTTATTATCATTTTCTCCATGCTTAGGAGGAAATAATAGTGCTTCATTCTTCTATATTTCCTAGGGATCCACTTCCCCTTTGATGAGTTGCATCTTTCATAACTGTCAGATATCCTTTCTTGCATAGAATCATTTTGTATGCATAAGGATTCTCTATTTTTTAAGAGGTGTGCATTCTTGGTTACAAACTCTTCCTTTGTTAAAAGTGTATAGCTATTTTAAATTATCTCTCACTTAAAGCCAAATTTTTTTATCCTTCAACAAGATTCCCCTTACCTAGCAATAGGGAAGATGTATGTTATTGTCCTCCTTCCCCTCTCTTATCAATTATGTTATTCTTTTTTTCAAATATATCCTCTTGGAGCTAGATGTCTTTGAGAAAATATCCATCCCTCATCCCTGTATGCATCCCTCAAAAGGATCCCTTTACATGTGTTGTAAGATATCATACTAAAATTCTCTCTTCCTTACCACAAAATATTTATGCCCTTTTTGGTTTGGATTCCATGTATATTATTGCTCAAAAGATATCTCCATGGTGGTGAAGGTTTTTATCCTTGTTCTTTTCCTTAAGACATCAACATGAACCTATCTTGACCTCTTACAGGAGAATGGGTATATACATGGCCTCCTTGTTTCAAATGTTGTAGGATCACCTCATGAACAACATGCTTTGTTTGGTTATCCCTATTCACATATTTCAGGATGAGTTAACTAGCATAACATAACTTGCTAGACAATTTATCCTATCCTTAGCACCAATATTTCAAGATGGATTAACTAGCACAACAAAAATTTCTATAACGTTTGATCTTTCCTTGGCACCTATATGTACGTGATAAGTTGACTAAAATAAGACAACTTTCTAGACCATTCAATTATCTTTGTATCAAACCCTCTCTTAGGATGAGTGGAACTAGCATACCATAACTTGCTAGAGTATTTTGACTCCCCCTCATCACTTCACACTGATCACACAACATGAAACAACTTGTCTTGAACTTTTAAATGAGGTAGGGCACATAATAAATTAAAATAAAGGGCACACCTATAATTAAGGGTCCAAAAAATAAAGCATTGATGCATTAAAGTGGAAACTGGATTAATAATATTAATTTAATTTAATAAAGGTCAAATAATTCATAGAGGAATGA
Source organism: Chamaecyparis obtusa (assembly GCA_027943335.1). Taxonomy (NCBI): domain Eukaryota; kingdom Viridiplantae; phylum Streptophyta; class Pinopsida; order Cupressales; family Cupressaceae; genus Chamaecyparis; species Chamaecyparis obtusa. The sequence continues at coordinate 2,137,868 of BSBK01006690.1, forward strand.
AAAATAATGAAATGAGTGCTAGGAGAGTGTAGAATTGGACATTCTAAGTAAAGGTGTACAATTTGTGATGCTAAAATTACTAAGATGTAGTTTGTGGGTATTCATAGCTTGGGCTATGAGTACTTATGGATTTGATTGTAGTAATTAATGGCTTTGGTTGGAAGCACTCACAAATTTATTTGTATGTATGTTACAACCTTGGTCGTGTGATGTATTTCATACTTGTTGCATATAGAAGTTAGGTTGAACTAGAATATTTAAACTCTTAGATCATTAAAAAAAAAAATATATATTATAATAACTTGAAAATAATTGGCTTAATACATACACATTCATTAAAACATCATGCATCTAATATAGTGTTTTTACTCAAATGTTGATGAAATATCTTTGAAATAGGAAAATAAAGCAATAAATGGATACAATTATAAGACCCATTAATCAAAATACTAGAAATACATAACAGAAAAATGTATGGGCAATGATAACATTAAAATCAATACAAATTTACAAACGAAAAATGCAAATATGCATAAGAAGTACAACTAGAGAGATTAATCAAACAATGCAATATGTCAGATATAATGCAAATTGATCTAATTACATCTCTATGACTAATGGGGAATGGGAGACTAAAGTAGAATTGTAGCCTTTTTCGTATTCACCATTTTTTTAGAAAGTTTCATCGTATCTCATAATTGACATTGAAATGATCAAATGCCAATTAAGAGGACTATAAATCATAAATTTGCAATGTGAGAAACAAGTGACGTGAATGCATAATGAATGAATATAATTTTCTTCTTGAATAAGGATCCATACTCACATTAAATTTTTGGCCATCTAGCCCAAAAACATATAACTTTTACATAGGCAATTAAACACATTAACTCTAAATTATACATGGTTTCACAGGAATGGCACATGATTTCCATAAAGAGGCTATACAACTATCATCAATCTTAAATGCCTATAATTGCATGGAAACAATAGACATTTTCCCTAAAATACCTATAATTTCATGACAATTCTATACATTTCCCTAAATTCATTACAATTATATCAATAATCGCACTAATATCCTTTGCCCTTAATTTCCTACAATTTTATTGGAGATTTTAACACCCTTTTCCCTCAATTACATGTATTTTCATTAGTAGTTAGATGGCCATTTTCTCTTAACTTCCTATAATTTGATTGGCAATCACACCACCCTTTTCCTTTAATTAATGTAACAAGACAAGTGATTAAACTACAATTTAAAAAATAAATTTTAAATGTCAAGTGACTGGACCTAGAATAAAATGTGCATTTAGAATATCCTACCAATGGGAACCAAACTAGATTAATAACAAGGTAATCTAATGTTGTTTTTTGATATTATAAAAATCATTCTAGGACAATCTAATGCTACATGTACACAAAAAATTAAACAAATTTTTCCAAATGCATATGCCACCAAAAATATTATTTTTGCCATATTCAAGATCCCCAAAAGCAAACATTCATCAATTGGCAATAAATCATCACTATAATATTCTCTAACCATAAGGTTAAATCTAGATGGTGTAAGTAATGCTTGGGTTCATCAACTTAACGTTTGTGAAAATAAACTCTATCTCCTACATCATGTGGTCTAGATTTAATAAAAAAAGTAATCGTACAACATAAGTAAAAAAATTAGATATAGCTACACAACATTCAATTCAGTGATACAATTAATTCAATTATACATTTGGAGAAGGATTAAGGTGGTTATCTATTTTTGATGAGGTGGTGGTTTAACTTTGATTTTAGCTTATTGATATGATACAATAGGTGACTCTAATCAAGAATATATAAATAAGTCAATGATTAATTTTTATTAACAACACTACTAAAAGAGTATGATGTTGTTATTGATAAATCACATCATGAGGTCTAGTCTTGATTGTGTAGCCTAACCCACTACTAAAGAATATCCCAAGGCTAAACCTTAAGCAGTGTAAGTAATGTTGGAGTTCACCACTTTAAAGTGTAGAAAGCAAACCCTATTCCATACATTATATACTCATGATTGATTCAAAATAGTCATAAACAAATTAAATCTCAATACATGGTATTAAATCTCAATACAGTATTAAATCTCAATACATGGTACGATTAATTGATGCTACTAGAGAAGGATTAAGGTGATTATATTGTTTTGATGAGGTGAATTTTTGATATTGACTTGATGGTATGTTTTGATAGATGATTCAAATCAAGAATCTAGAAATGAAATAATGATCATAATGGTACGAGGACAGTACTTAAATACTATTGTTTTGTCAATGGGCTCTTAGTATGTTGGCGAAATTGAATGGTTTTGAATGAGTTCAACAAAGACCAAGTCTCATTAAGTGCAAGACCCGAACATCATAAGAAATGAGATTGAGATCATACGTCATACGACTTTGGCAAAATTATGAATGAATACATATCAATTATCATCTCTCAGTTGAAAATATCTTAACCTAAGAATCATACTCTTAGATCTAATAACTAAACAATTTTATAAATTAATACAAAACCCTCGAATAAAATTATATTATTTCTTTTAATAAAATCACATCACATAACCTAATCTTATTGTCTAGTCTAACCCACTATCAATATGACCTTTTCAAATTTTACTTACTTTGGAGGTATATAAATAGCTTCAAGACAAGGGAACAAGTCCTAAACTTATTCTAATAGTATTCAAACACCTATTCTAATAGTATTTAAACACCTACATGATATGAACAAATCCACAACTGCATAGTCAATTCAAATGTCATAAGATTGATTAACATGTATAAAGAAGGCTATAACTTTTAAAGTACTTGATTATTTTTATGCTTGATTTCTATGACTTAAAGTTTCTTTAAAAGCATATATCCTTTCCAAACAAATATCAAGGGTGAAACTTATCTAGACAAATTCTAGAACCTTTTATCATGCGTTCCAAGCTTGAACATGTTATTTCAAGCCTATCACCTCGAAAAGCGTTATATTTCTATTTTGATCCAACACCCAAATAGTCAAATGGGCAATAGAAATAAACCTAACAAACGTTTTTATGTGGAATATGATGGACTGTGGTTAAAACTAAACAAGTTAAAATCGGCCACCCGCTTACCATTTTGACAATTGTGGGCAAATTTTTCTCCAAGATAGAGACAAAAAATGGCTTGGAAAATGGAGGATTTCCCATGATTTCCCTCCCCCCAATAATAGAAATATGTTTAAAATAATGTAGAAATTGTCATCCTTCTAGAAGAAGAATGATTCTCAATAATAATGCTCATGTGCCTTCCATACTATATTCTAGAACTCCCAATTTTAAATGTATAATTTTTTTTTTAATGAATTATTATGTGGTCTTGGTTGGATTTGGGGACTGTACTAAAACCTAGGTGATTTTTTAATGCTGAAGTGTGATATTTATCTATTGTTGATACACTTTTAGGCAAAATTATGTGAAAATTTGTGACATCAACGTTTCGGACCATTTTGCATTCTTAAACTCTCTCATCCTTATGATGGATTATGGATTATGATCTGAAACATTGATGTCCAAAATTGTCACACAATCTTGTCCAAAAGCATAACAACAACAGTTCGTGAATTGTGAAAATTTGCTATCTTTGATGATATTTATCTATCAATAAACATATGAGATTAACTGTATATTCATTCTAGATTATATAATATTAATTAAAATGTAATTCTGTTTATTGAAATTTTTCTCTCATTATCATGTCAGTTTTTAATGATTTGGAAATTATTTACATGTTTATAGTTAAATTTGGCTCTATCAAATATAAATCTGATATGTAATTATTTTCTTAAATTTTCTTATGAAATAGATTTATATATTATATTACTAATAATATAAAGACGAGATAGAATCTACAAAGTCTTACAAACTAGATAAAATCATATTGATATACATTTTTTATGAATTATTATGTAGTCTTGGTTGAATTTGAGAGAATGGACATTTTTACTCAAAGTTAAAATGGGTTCATGTTTTAATGTAAAACATATATTGAGATTTATGTATATTGATTCGAGATCATATAATTAATATTAAAATGTAATATTATATATTGAAAAGCTTTGTTCTCATTGTCATGTCAATTCTAAAGGATTTAGAAATCATTTATATTTTTCTATTGTTGAAATTTCATGTCAAAAGTTCATTGTTGTTTTCTTTACTTTTCTTAAGAAAAAGATTTATATATTATTATTAATAATGTAGAGATATGGAAAGAATGGAATAATATTCCAAAGTCTCACAAACTAGATCAAATTTGAGATAAATCAAGATATAATGCAATGCAATGATATATGAAAGAATTTGTTTTTAAAGGTATAATATTTTTATCTTTTTTTTGCAAATTTCAAGTTTATAATTATAAAGAAAATAATTTTTGATTTGATTTTTTGATGGGTTGTTAGTTTGGAAGGTTAGAATTTTAGGTTTGTGAGTTGTTGATTATTCTTTTTGTAGGTGGCATTCATGTCGATTAGATTTCTTTATGTTAGACTTTCTTTAAACATACATTTATGGGAACAATAGACTTTGTTCTTTTATATCAATATTGATTAAATTTAATGTGGTGTTGAATTTAACAAATTTTATCCATCATTCAAGGGGCTTAGCGTCTTGGTTGATCCTTCAAAGAGAAAAGCAATTTTTGTAATCTTCCTAGTTGGATTTATATGTTTTATGTGGAGCAAGACTAATTTGATTGTAAGTAGAGAGTTTCTAAATACATGTTTTTCTAAGTGATGGGGTAGCATAGTATGATCAATCTTCACATATAAGTGGTCCATTGTGATTCTTTCATTTCCTATAATTTAATTTGATTTCCTTGTCTAGTCTCTATTGTTCTTCTTAATTTAGCTTGCATTGTGTTTTTTATGCATACTCATTGATTGCTCATTTGACCTACATACAAATGTTGCACCAACAATATAACAGACATAATAATACAAGATAAATACATTACAAAATATACATCATTATCTACACATCCTCGTGATTGTAATCAAACAAAATAAACTTTTATCAAAATATCTCAAGAACACGTATATGAAACACAAACAACTACATCTCTACATGTCTCTCCAAGGAGAACATCAAATTTGCCACAACTATATACTACTTTTGATAAAATTTAAGTATATCCTTTTCCCCATGTCTACAATTAGCTTTCTTGGTCACATATTTGGAAAATTACATTTTCAAATGCTATGTTATTTTCTATAATTTCAACTAATCTTGGCAGTATTAGTATTTTTTAAGTTTTATATGCCTACACTTGCTATAGGTAAGAGAAAAATTAGGGCATATTTAACATATAGGAAATATTTATTTTCCTTTATCAATCATACTTAGATTTATTTTCATTTTTCTTTATTTATTTTCATTTTTCTTTACTACTTGATTTATGAGTACCATTTTAGAGCACACATAATTCAATTGGAGCATATTATTATTAACTCAACATCAAATTTATGTACAAATTGGTGATTTTACTTTGATTATACAATAGGTTCAATGAATGTCTCATAGATGTTGAGGATAAAGGAAGCACATCTATTTACTCAAGCTACTCATAGTTCTAGATTTATGTGTGTTATTTATTGTACTTCTACGTTTTCATTCTTTTCATTTAGATTGTATCTACACTCAAGAGGGCATAAAATATAGAGGAGAAAAAAAACACCTCACACATTTACTTTTCTATTTGATGTCATTTTACTAGATATTGTGCATGCATAGTTCTAGCATTCATTCAACTCTTTTGGAACATTTAATTAAATTCTTTTGATATACTCACTAACCCTAAGTGTGAGCCCTTTACTCTATTATAAAAATATATCACTTCATATCATCCTTATCCTAGTTTGGGAAAGTTTTTTCCTTCTCAAGGAATAGATCACACATGCGATTGTATCCCCTAGATGGGACCATATGTATGATTTATTTCTCCAACTTCAAATTTGAAAAAAACAAATTACACGTTTGATGCTAATGATCTCAAGATATAATCATTACTAAAAGTTTCAAATCATGTATCTAGTGTTATATCTTTAAGGATATCATCCTATGCACTTTTCACTATCAATTATGAAGAATCAGTTATGTACACATCAAACACAATCAAATTAAACCTTAGTCTTAGTGCCATAAGATGTAACAATTAAAAATCAACAATCATTAATATTAACCTTTTATATTTTAATTTTATTGCATCAATATTGTAGTTTTACAATCATCAAGGAAGTTGAATTCTCTTCGAACTATAAATAGAAAGCTCCAATAAATCGCTTTACATCACACAGTCTCAAATGTGGATGAACAAAATGAAGAATATGTTTTGGAGGCATCAGAGAAAAATCACACAAATGAAAAGCATTCAACAACTAAATTGAATTTATAATTTCATTTCAACATCTTAAAAAAGACCATTATTTATTTGTAATAGACCTCTAATTAATTATACAATTTTAATTTTTTTAATTTAGAATTTCTATAACATGTTAGAACATAATGTTTATCAAGAGTCCTACATCTTAATATACTTAAATAAACAATTAGAAAATATGTAATCTAATTTATAAACCTTCTAATATAAATTTATTTTAAACATATTTTTTAATAAAAAATATAATTTATTTAATTAATATTTACTAAAGATTTATCTTATTAACAATAATTATTTTTTAAAAAAATATCTGATCACTTGCTCTTGGAAATTCTCATATTAAGGTATTGACTTTTAGAGATAATATTGCAAGTGGTTTAGATGAGGTCTATCATAAGGAGGAAGATATTTTATAACTCTAAGGTCTAAGTTTGTAAGTTTATAATAATCTATAAGTTTTCTTATTTAAACAATGTGGGTGAGATTTTTTTTTATCATTAATGGGTTTTCGATCATAATTTATATGTTTCTTTATGTGTATTCATTATTTTATTCAGGCATGTATATATTTGTTTTATTAATTTTAAATGTCAATGTCATGTCTTAGAATCAATATTAATACTATACCAAAAAATTTAGTATTTTTTGTTGAGTAACGATAATACTAAGAAGGGGGAGGGATGAATCTGTATTCCCTTAAAACTTTAAAATCAATTCACTTGACACTTTGCATTTTCTTCTTAACATGCATGTGAAAAAAATAAATGTGTAATCAAATAAACAACTGAAGTAGAGACATCATTCAAAGCAACATACACAAGAGAACACCATATTTTTATCATGGAAACCCATTAGGGAAAAAATTGTAGAGAGGGTTTACTCTCAATATAATATAACTAGTTATAATATATTACAAAAGTTCTCACTATTGAGGGGTTCACTACCCAAAAGAGAATAAGTAGACAAAATGAGCTATTGCAATTGCATCTAACATATGCATGAATTTAGTTCCTTTGAGGATTAGTAGATATAATTCACATACTTCAATAACACTTTTGTAATTCACATCTAATTCAATCACATATCATTGTATACCCCTTCGCTACATGTGCTCAACAAAGGAGTACAATAAATATATATATGCTGATCCAAACTTACTTCAAGTCAGTCAAACACACTTCAATTAACAAGCCAACTTCCAAAAAAATACTTTACATATTTTCACCAAAATCCCTCATACATTTCACTTACATAGGTCATCCAAAATAACAAAAGTTAATGCCAAGTGGAATTCACATGTCACACACAATGATTATTCTTATCCCAAAATTGTAGGGCCCAAAACATTCAACTAATGAAATGCATATATCCTAATAAAATTGTTATGATATGAAAGAGAAAAGAAATTGACAAGCCAAAATTCTAAATCATGTATCTCTTTGTCTGAATATCCATAACACATACAAACTTGAATATAGAAATATCCAATACGCATTAACATATTGTCAAAATTGCGAAGCCATATATGTATTTGTGGAGTAATGCACAGACCAAAACATGTCGGATAGAACTAGAGAATTTTTGGAGCAATAACAAGGTAAGTCAACACAAGTGTGTTGACATCAATGAAAACTGGTATAGCCTCTGCACAACATTCGCCTTCAAAAAAATCATCAATGAAAAACTTCCAACAATCTCTCCCTTTGTCCTTGATGGCAACATGCCAAAAAAGTTACTCTCTTCAAAATACTTTTCTAAGATCATTGCTCTTCAACAAAGATACCAAAATCATCAAAACATTATTTTTCCTTTTGTTATTACTATCTTAAATACTATCCCCCTATGCCAATAATCTCCCCCTTTACCATCAAGGACAAAGGGTATCAAATAGATACCATTACACGAATCCCCCTAACAATAATAATGCAATTAAAAACCACAGTTACCTTTTCATGGAATATATCCTTGTATTTTTCTTTGAGTTGTAGGAGGAGGGAGTTCCAAAAACTTATAGCGGGTAATAGAACTATGCATTGACTATTGTACTACACAAGTAGGTCAATAGAACCAATCAAGTCATCCGATACAATGAAACTCAACTCATCTTTCTCTATATCTTCCATTAGATTGGCAAAGTGATCTATTTTTGCTTCAACTATTTTTTTGACTTTACAAAAATATTCTCACAAAATTATCTTTGTCTTTGTATCATAATCAGTTATGATTGCAGTGAATTAATCCTTCTCCTTTCTACACCATCTTTATCTTTAAAAATATCAAATGATTGAGAAAGTTTGTTCAGCTCAAACTCAATAGAGTCAATATTTTCTTTGTATTTTTCAATGGTAGCAGGTCACTTGAGACAATACTTGTAAATTCTAACAACTATACCAACACATTTCCTCATTTCTTTTATACACTACATCAATTTTTATTTTTTTGCAAAAACACATTTTATGATCATATCTCTCTATAATCTATCTTCTAAATCATCTTCTTCTTTTTTGTGGTCTTCATGGTCAAATGTTCATTTATCTATTCAAAGAGAACATTTGGGAGTAGTCCTTCAAAAGTACTAGGAATGAGATTGTTCTAGTGAAAGTAAATGTATTGTCCTAAAAAGTTAGCACCTATAATTAGATGCTCTATAAGGCCCCCTTTTTTGTGATTCTAATATTTCATGTCCATTATGCTTCATCTTGGAAACCTAGCTCCACTTAATCTGACATATTCCCTTCATTCTCAACTCCCCATTTTAATTTAAGCTCATTTTCCTAGGTATAGACCGGTTTGGCATTCTATACCTAGGTATACAACACCCAAGGCATTGTATACCCTGGGTTTTGGGCCCAAATTTGAATGGGTGGCCTATTGCAGTGTTTTAGAAAGATTTTGAGATTTTTGGTTAGCTTGGATTTATTTTAAATCTTGAAATGTTGTGAGAGGTATATAAGCAGCCCATCTCTCCTTATTTTGGTAACCATGATTAAGATTTCAAGTTCTCTCCTACAATTTTGCATTAAGTGTTCAATATCAACTTTCTAGCATTCCTCAAGCATCCAAGGCAATTTTGAAGGCAATATTCTCCATTGTAGCAATCTTGTCTCCCATGATGGCCAAGTAGTGGTGTTCTCAATCGAGAAAGAAGATCTTTTTTTTCATCTACATGAATTTCATTCATCCATTCTTCAAGGAAAGAGTTATCAAGTATAGAAACATTCAAGATCTTGGAGTGGCATTCCTAGATCCATGCATTTTTGAAAGGGATGCTTGATTCCTTCCTACATTCAAATATTCAACAAATAAAATTAAAGAAACTTACAAGCATCCTCATGGATATGTGTGATCTCAATATCTGTTCATGAAGGTATATATAAGTTTAAAATCTAATATTTAACTTTACATTTACATTGTCTTCATTTATGCAATTTCATTTACATTTCAAGGTTGATTCCTAAATAGGGGCTTGACAAAGGCAAACCCCTTTCAACCCAACTATTTCCCATTTTCCTATGTGCAAGAATTAGTAAAGTTTTCATTGGAAATCTACAAATTACGAGATCTAATAGACTATTTTGACAAGAACTTCAGACCAAATTACAAGGTGTAAAGTGGCCAAGACATCCTATACCTGGGTATATAGTGCCTAGGGAACTCTATACCTCCAAATTCTTCTTCAAACTGAAACTACAGGTCAAACATACCTTCTGGTTATTGTTTCAAGTCACTGTAGTGTTTTCTTGATTTTTGTTGTTTTGTAGATGTTGAAAGTTGTTAATTTCACTTATGTAGCCTTCTATTTTGCATTAGTGAGTCATATCCCCTCAATCCAACTTTTCTCAATTTATTATTAGGGAATAGTGATTCACCCAACCCCCTAGTATTTTTAAGCTAAAGCAAGGGACCAAGGTTTGATATTAATTTTTGAATAGTCAAAATACTAATTTTAAATAAATTCACTTAACACTTTGCAGTTTCTTCTTAACATGCATGTGACAGAAATAAATGTGTAATCAAATAAACAAATGAAGTAGAGACATCATTCAAAGAAACATACACAAGAGAACACTAGATTTTTGTTATGAAACCCCATTAGGGAAAAACCATAGAGAGGGTTAACTCTTAATATAATATAACTAGTTACAATATATTACAAAAGTTCTCACTACCTAAAAGATGAAGGCTCACTACTCGAAAAAGAATAAGTAGACAAAAATGAACTATTACAATTGCATCTAACATATGTATGAACTCAATTCCTTTTAGGCTCAATAGGTAGACTTCACACACTTTATTATCTCTTCTATAATTTGCATCTAATTCAATCACATATCACCATGTACCTCTTCTCTGCATGCACTCACCATATATATATGTTGATCCAAATATACGTCAATTTACCCAAACATGTTTCAATTAATAAGTCGACTTCCAAAAAAATACGTTACATGTTTCTACCAAAATACTACATACATTTCACTTACATAGGTCAAAAAAAATATAAAAAAAGTTAATGCCAATTGGAATTCACACTTCACACACAATGCTTAGTCTTATCTCAAAATTGTAGGGCCAACAACATCCAACTGATGAAATGTGGATATCTTGATAAACTATTTTATTTTGAAGGAATAGAGCAACTGACATGCCAAACTTATGAATCATGTGTCTCTTTGTTCAAAGATCCATAACACATAAAAACTTGAATATAGAAACATTCGGTACATATAAACATATTGTCCAAATCACAAACCCATATCTATATTTGCAGAGCAATCTAAACCAAAACATGTTGAACAAAACTAGAGAATTATCAGAGCAATAACAACATAAGTATGTTGAAATCAATGACAACCAATATAGCTTATTCACAATATTTTCCTCCAACAAAATCATCAATGACAAAATTTGAACAAGTTTTAATTCCATTCAAGCCACTACAAGTTGTTTTTATCTGAGTTTATCCAAGGTTCTCACTTCACATTATTGAACATCAACTCAATTAAATTACCATCTAAATTAATTATAACATGTAATTATTTTTCCACATGTACATTTATTTTATACATATGCATGTAGAGCCAAGTCATATGAATTTGAGTACGAAATTATTAAAAATGTATAACAAAAACTAATGAAAATTATATAAATTGATCTTGGTCGAACATATATCATTCAAACCTTAACTATAAGTTGAAAAAAAAAAAGCATAATACATAATTTATTTTTTTTGAAAGAAAAACATTGTAACTTGCTTTAAATCCTGCAAAATACTACTAATACATAATACACTCTAAACCCTATAAACATGTAATTGCATTAATAGGTATTCCCTTAATAAGAAGCACTAGATGAAATATAGATATTGGTGGTGGAGATTAAAATGACTATCATCAAATAGATTTTTATTAGTGCTATGTGTTACATTCACCTTGCAATTCCTTGGTCTTGTAATTAAAATTTAATTATGTCGATGATAAATATTTTCAGGTTTCTAAACATCATGGAATGAAGCTAAGTTAGATGCTCATGTGAGGGAGGAGATTTATTTATTCTATAGAGTATATGGGATATTGTGAAAAAAATTAATAGAGAGGTTAAAGATAATTATTACATATTACAAGTTGTAAGAGATCATTTTAGTATTATGATAAGAAAATCAATACCCTCACAAAGTGTCTAGGATTGGGGTCTCGATAAAATTGATTATTATGACTAAATCTATGGAATATATAATACCTAAGGGGTGTGTTAGAGGTTTAATAGGTTTAATAGACCACCCAAGATGTGTTCCATGATCATAGGGGTGCTTCACTTTTTCCATGGCTTGTGATTTTTTATATCACTTGATGGTTCCTTGTTTCTAAACATCTTATCTATTGGAAGCATTGGATAAAGGTTTGCATGTTTCTTTCCAAGTTATCTCTTTTATCCAATCTTCTACCAGAGAGATAGTTAAATAATATTATTATACTTTATCTTTTTATAACAATAAATGCTTAGGTCTCTTTGGGGTAGATTTTTTACTTTCAGGGGTTTCTCCACATATATTTAGTGTATTGATGCACATTTCATGAGTTTGTTATTTTTTAATATTGTTTCTTTACTATTTTCTTAATATAATTTTATTGGCTTAATCATATCATAACTAGATTAAACTCTATATTATTTATTAATTGTATTATATTATTTATCTTGTATTTCAACAATCTTGGCCATAGACTTTGCAATGAATATGTGAGTATGACTTGAAGGCTTTGTGATTCTACATTAATCCATAATTTTGACACACAAAAAAAGATTAATTGATTTTTCTTTTGAAACGATTAGATTGAAATGTAAAATAAAATACATGATCAAATTAATGATAGTTGGAATAAAATGAATTTATCTAATTCTTTGCATATATATATTTTAAATTTATTTTTCCCTTTAGATTTTATTATTCTTTTCTTTGATTTAGTGCATCCATATCCTCGATGAAGTACTAAAGTTTATGACTCTATATGATTACAATTGACAAGTAAACATTTATTTCCCAATAAATTAAATCAACGTTTCCTTTGTGTAGTTACTTTCCATCCATGTAGCTTTGTTGTATTTTATTTCCACATAAATCTTATATGATTCCCTACTTTGTAGGATTGATATTAATATTTATTTTCCCCACAATATTTTGTTGTGATCAATGTCTTTAAAAATCAAAAGTGTCATATTACTCTTCCTCCCAAATGTTTGATGGTGTGTACAAACTACATAAACATTGATCAAATTTTCATGACAAAGTAGTTTATCCTTTGATACAAGTAAAATATATTGCAAACTACAACAAGAGATTGGTCCTTTGCAGGACCTTTGAATCATGGATATTTTACCATAATTGGCACCAAAACATATATGAGAGGGGTTAAATATGGTAGCCATTATTCAATAGGAACTAATATCTCATAATATATTTTCCTTTTGCTTCTACCTTGGAGTGTAGATCAAGTCCATAGTCTTCTTGGTATTTGACATAAGATCAAAGGTGAAAATTGTGGTTTCAAATTTCACCCAAACAAAATATAGATTTTATGTTGTTTGCATTTAGTTTCTCAAGGATAACACAACCCAAAAATTCTTCTCAATTTATTAAAATGGCTCTTCTAGATATTGAATAGAAATGCCTATTAAACATGCATATCTAAATGCATGGCAAATTACTATTTATTATTATATTCACTAATATTTAAAAGTTTTGTAGGTTTGACTTGAATTGTAACATAAATCTCAACCTTCTCAATGTATAGTGTTGGTATTGTCTATTGTATAGGAAAACTTCTCCAAATTTAATAATTGGTACAACTATCATACAAATTCAAGTCTGATATGCAATGATTGGCACAATTCTTATATGTTCACAACCATGGTGATAGTCCAATTTAATATTGTCTATAAGTTTAATGTCATTCTCTTGGCATATATCTTGGTTGAATACAAATGTATAGTGTAACATTAGACTTGCCACATAGCCTTTGTCAAATCATTATTGATGAAGTTATGAGTATTCTTTGAGTCAATTAATATGTTAAATTTTATTTTTAAAGGGAACTCAATGCTTTTATGGATTACTAATACCTGACAAAAAATGGCAAGAGGTAGTTGATTGAATAACTTATGAATCTTCTACAACCACTTCTAACTCTTCTTTATCCTTTTCTTTATCATAGATGCTCTTATGTATACCAATTTATTCTCAACAAATTTGTGTCCTTTATTGTATTTTCCATCATTGTTGAAACATCAATTTGTTGAAGTATTAATCTCATAAGTTAAAGAAATGATAATGCAAGGACACTCCAATCTACAGTACTAAGGAATTTCTCCTTTATATTAGCTAAAAGAATCTTGAAGGACACTCCAATCTACATTACTAAGGAATTTCTCCTTTATATTAGCTAAAAGAATCTTGTGCTGACCTTTTTATAATCATTTCTTGGGACAAGGAACTTTGGAAACATGTGTACCTCATGTTTGATATATCCTTTAAATATCCTAGGAATAATTCCTTCAAAATTTTATCTACAACATTCTTCACTCTTAAAGACAAATATTGGATTTGATCAATATAATTATTGGTCATATTTACTCTTGTCAATTTAGTAATTTGGTTGAAGTAATAAGATTGTTGTAATATGTAGTGAATTTCTCTTGAGAAATAAACCATGTGACAATGCATCCCTTCTTTTTCTTATCTCCACATAGCCAAAACTACTAAATGAATCAATCAAGATCCCAATATCAGGATTCCATTACAACCTTTTGTTAACAAGGAACATTATGAAGATTAAATAATTGTTACATTTGGTAGAGCTAATTGGTTGTATACTTGTTATCAAACATTCACATTCCATCTTTAACATGAAGTGAGACTACTTGTAATTATTCGGGCAATGATTCATCTCTAGATCTGAGTCAAACTATAATACATCATGTCCCTTAGAAGCATCATCTTCTTCCTATTTCTACATTGCTCACAAAGGACTCTATTCTCCTCAATAATGCATTGATATCTACTCTTGGGCATTTATCTTTTCCTTTAATAATAAAATATCTTCCTTAATATTGGTGTATTTTTCCCTCATATATTGAATATAATTTTATAATAAATCACATAAAATAAGTCCAAATGATCTTAAGATTTATAGTAACTTAAACTGGGGCATAGATCCCACCTTGTCGAAAAATCTCCAATAAAATTCACCAATTTACAACCTTGACAGTGAATTTGGTGGGAACACTAATTTCATAATAACTTCCTCAATTTTTTCCCAAATGATCTCGAATCTAGATTACAAAAGTTTCACTGTGTCCTTGATAAACCTTTTAGAAATCATTTTTTTATTTATTTACATTCTTAGGAGTGAACTCGGTGAAAATTGTAGTTTCCCAATAACTCCTCCATCTATACTCCGAATGACCTTAAATTTGGACTATAGTAGCTTCAACTTTTTGACTTGAAACCCCTTCATTTAAAAAAAAATGTCAATTTGAGAGTTATATGTGTTTTCCAACTTGATCTCTTCAGTTGAAAAAGAATGCCTTGATTCTTCCCTCAAAGTGCTAAGATCATGCTTTTATACCATTTTTAATGAAATAACTTGCACAAGAGAAAAATAATAATAGGAAATACATTGCAAATACTTGATAATACTTGAGAATAATAAGCCACTTTATGGAAGAAAGTATCCAAAAGTCTTGGACAATAAGAATATAACTTATAATATGGTGTGTGTGTGTGTGTGTGTACATATACCCTATTTATACTTTTGGATGTATAAGACTATATTAATGATTATATAACCTAACTAAGAGTAATGGTAGCCACAATATATTTTAAGATACAAGGTGTAGTAGGAGAGAACAAAAAGTTTTAGAATTTAGGTTGGAATTGTATCTTTCCCTACACAATCATCTAATATGACCTAATGTGACAATTTGCCTAGTACTAATAATCTCATTCTTCTTTTGTTTTGTAATTAGTTTCCAACACATAATTCTATTAATGCACAAGTTTCATTAGAAAGCACCATTTAACATGTGGACAGATATAAACAAATATGGAAAATGCTCAACAATTTTTAATACTACTTGAACTAATCATTCAATACATCATGATCTCTATTTTAAAAATTGATACTAGATACTATTCTTATAGATGACGCAAACTTAAAATCTTTATTTGAAATATTATCTAATAAATAAATCTAAACATTATCACTTCTAAAACTTCCATATCTTATAAAACAACAATTATATTATTGAAGTCAACCCATATTAAAATTATAAAACTTTCAACTTTATTAAATAAAACAAAAAAATCTCTAGTATAATAAACTTTCAAAAATAGGAATATAGTTCAGTAAATTAAAGAACTTTTAAATTAATATTAGCATAAAAACATCCAACAAAATTTAGAATATTTTCCCCCATTCAACCTAGGCTATGGACCCGATGGGTGACGTGGGGGATGTGGTCGTTTGGTCACAAAACGTGATGTTATGTTTTAATTTTAGTATTTTATTTTATTTTTTCAAGTTGCAAAAACTTTACGGGTGACAATCTGACTTTGGAATATAGCGCACGAAATCCTACGGTCGGGGTTTTCTCCCTCTAGTCCGGATCAGTTATTGGCCATCGATGAATGCTTTTTGTCTCCTTTTCCCGGTATAATTGGAGCTTTCATTAGTTATTGGCATTTTTGTACATACGCAGTTCAAGTTTCAAGTGTGACTTATTATAATGCTCCACTATGAAATGTCACCTTCAAATTTAGGTGCACTTGTGTTCTGGCCTCTTTTATTCAAATTTCATAATGTTTTATTCCTTACTTAAAAAGTTGCCAATAAATTTTAAATGTTGAAGGAAAAAAAAGTAATTCTACTTTATTGAAGATTTAGGGCTGTAAAGGCATCAATCCTTCCTCAGTCATGCCTACCATAATAACCTTTTTGGAAGTTAACAACTCTTTTAATTTCTTTATGTACAAGTAGTGTAGTGATATAAATTGTATTTAGATTACTAATTTCTTCATAAGTAGTACAACATAGTGGTATATATTGTATTACAAATAAATTATTTGAGGGATTATATTTGTATACAATACGATTCAACCTTTTTGATTTTCACTTTGGACAAAAACTTATATGGATGAGGATGATAGATGCGCTCTTATGAGATACATTAGCAAGTTAGGTTACTAAAAGAAATGCTTACAAAAATGAGACAATTAACTTAAATTTCATTAGATAAAAAGGTCAACAAATAAACAATACATGTGAAAATTAGATAAGAGGATAAACATACTTACCTTTGTCAACAATAATGAAAAATACATGTTTTTTATATTAAAAAATAATAAAAATTAGGGTGTTGTCCCTTATACAATCAGTTTAGAAGGTTTATAGAGAAAGAGCATTAGGAGCATGTTAACAACATATTGACAACACACCAAAAATATCAAAAACTAGTCAGAGTATAATGATTAGTTCTCAAAATATTAACCATGCTAACATATCTACTACCAGTCATTCTATAGGATCTAACATAATTAACTATAGTACTACTGTCCTAATACAGGGTCATCCTAACCAAAAGCATAAAGCTTGTAATAGTCTTAAACAATATCATAAGAGCTATAAAACTAAAACATAAGGCCCCAACGACCAGTAACAATATCGAACCAAAAAACAAATAGGACACCAGAAATAGCCAAATCATTTAATTTTGCACCCAAATTGGAGAAGCCCATTAGCACAATCCTTAGCTAGAAACTTGAAAAGCTCTTTATAATTTCCTTCCTTGTCAGCATCTAGGCCCAACATCTTTTTCTATAACAGGCAGATGGTTGTGGCTGAACTATGCATCACCCGTAAACTGAATCTGGAAATGCTATTGATTTTTTCTCCAGCTCCTTGACTTTGGCCTTTAACTTTTCAAAATCCTCAATTAGCATCTTGTAGTTGTTATAGGTCCAAGGCTGAGTATCTTTACAAGTCCCAATACCATCATCTTCTTCCTCCAACATCATATCTGTAGTCAACTCAATAGGTCTAGACCTTAGACAATTAGAGACATGGGTGGAAGAGTTAGCAATCTTAGAGCCCCCAATCTCCACTTCATCACCCTTGCTCATCTCCTCATTCTGGCTCTTGTGTTCATTATCATCACTCTCCTGAACCGCTAATATCACCTGAGTCTAAATATGCAAGCTCTTTGTATTTACTTTTGTTAATAGAGCGATTAGCAATCCTATATGAGTGACTAGAGGTACTCACTTCCTTTGTGGCTTGTTCTTTAGACCCCATCTCATGAACAATAAATTTGGCTTTTTTCACCCTAGATTTGCCTTTTTTCTTAGAAAGGCCCTTTCTTTTCTTATACTTTGAGTCCTTAACAATTATATGAGTAGGGGTTTTCTAGTTGGCTTGGTGAGAAGCAATTTTCAAACTAGGGTTCCTTAGAAATTTCTTCTTACTGGGGCTATGCATGTCAAGGATTCTAGCAGGAGGGGTTTGAGATTGGGGGGCTTTATGAACCACAATTTTCCTTGGGGTACAAAAAGAAAGGTGGAAATGGTATAGACAAAAGATAAGCCCCTAGTAGAGCAGAATTAGTTTCTTGCCCTGATTCCTAGCATTTCTAAATACTTCTTTCACATAGTTCTCCATCGAATTCATGAGGAAGAAAGGAAAATAAATAATAATTCTCTTACAAAAATGATTTAGGATATGCATATGATAGTAATAATCCACCTTGAATCTACCCTCGAGAGTGAGTATTTCATGACCATCAAACATACCTAGTCCCAAGGTTTTGACAACTTGGCCCATTTCTATCCACCATGTAGTTTCACCAAGCTCTCATCTTCACAAAAGAATTGATTTAAGTGTTTAGTATCAAAAACCCTATTTAATTGCTTCCATTTCCTACCAGTTGTAGGGAGTCTAGTGGTCTTCGCAATAACATCCTCATTAACTTCAAAGGATATGTTTCCCACAATAACTCTTCTTTCCAATGAGGACAAAGAAAATTGAGACAACAAATTTTTATCATAGCCATTCATATTCTCAATGTATTGAGACACTCCTCTCTCCCTACAAATGTGGAAAACTATAGTGTCATTTTTTAACTCATCATGCTTATTGGGTTTGATTCTCACTCTATCCCCACCCATGATGAACAACCTAGTCATAGTAACTCCAATACTACAAATACTAACATAACCCACATCAATGTGAAAGATAAAATAATCCCTTAAAATTCTTGTCTGAAAGTAGAAAAAAAAAATTTGCACACCGCAATAAAACTCATAACTAGTTAAGACTTCTCCCTCATTCTTCCATCCTTCACTTGAATGAATAAAAATGCCTTCGTGAATTAAAAAATCTTTCCCCTCATAAATGTTGAAAACCATAAGTCTAGTAATCTTGAGAAGGTGATGCCAAAAATTATTCCCGTGTACTTTTCCTTGATCACATGGCCACAGTCGCAGTTGTGTAACATGTCATCAAAGTGTCTATCCACATGGAACACAAGTTTGAAAATTAGAAACAATGTGAGCACCAAGACAATACTACCCACCATTGGCCTTTCAAACATTTATCCACTCCTAACCTTATAATTTATATTATAAGCAATAAACCAAAAAGGCCATAAACATAAGGTGGCTTCCATAACACAACTTAATGTTTTTTATCTTCTACAATGATGAGCTTCACAAAGGGAGGAAGAACCCCTAGGTCTTTCCAACATCTAAGACTAGTAATTTGAAGGCCAAAAGCCACTAAGGCATCAACAATACCATTTCCTTCTCTGTAGGTATGGAAAATATTAAAACAATCTAAACCAAGATACAACCTCTTGATATCACCTATCACACTAACAAAAGTCCAATTAATTTTGGCCTGGCCCTACGTGTCATTTATAACCAATTTGGAGTCCCACTCAATAATTAAAGCCTTAATACCAATGGACAGAAAACTTAATGCGCTAGAATAATGCCATGCTCTCAACTTGGTTATTGGTCAAACCCTCCAAGTGACCAGAGTAGGCTACCACCAAACCTTCTGAGGGGGTAAAAATGACCCCCCCCCCCCCCCCCTCCTCCATAGCTAACCCATTTCTAGCAAAGCCATCAAAGTTTAGCTTGCTCCATCTCACATTTGGAGGTTTCCACCTAGTATTTTTTTTTATGATCCTTTTCAAATTATCAAAAAATTGCATACCCCTTAGGTGAATCCCAATTTTTAGCCATGTTGTGATCCAAGGGAGAAGTTTGGGAACTAGGTTTGGTGAAATTAATAAAAAATATATTATTAGATAAGACTTGAAAGAAGGATTTGAACACCACTTCTATAGGAACCTCGGCTTCCCTAAAAACTATATCGTTTCTTTCTTTCCAAAGGATTCAAAAAACATGAGGGGGGGGGGGGGGGGGGGGGGGGGGGTAAGTTTCCATAGCTTTCTGACATAAGGGCTAGTAGTAGGTCCCTTCCATTCTTCAAGAAACTAATCCAACCAATAGTTGAAAACCCAATTGAGGTCCAAATTTTTCAACACCAGCTACCATAATTCCATGGAAAATTGACAATGCATTAAAAGATGGAGAATGGCCTCCTTCTCTTGTTTACAAAGATACATTTGTTGGGGAGTTGAAAACCATTTTGATGAGATTATCCTATGTAAAAATTCTTCTATGAAGAGCTATCTAGTAGAAAAAATTAATCTTGGGGATTAAGAAAGGATTCCAAATAGTCCCCCAACTATTAGAAGAGAGTTCTAGCTCAAAAAAAAAATTGTAAGCTGATTTCACTATAAAGTTACCTTTAATATCCATCTTCAATATAAATTTGTCTTCCCTAGGGAAGAGAGGAATTCTAATCCTATTGATAATCCTCATTAGCTCACCATCTGTGTAAATCAAGTGTGGGTGATCCCTACAACATTGTGCAATGTAGATCCACTTTCTATCTGGGAAGATATGAGCAAAGACTCTAGTGCCAATAATTTTTCTTTTATATCTATTATCCCCCTTAGGATCAAATTGGAATCCAATTTACCTTCTCCAACCCAAACATCTTCCTCAAATATGATACATCTTACCTCAATGAGATACCACTTTAATCACATTTGGATATTATTTATGCACTTCAAGATATTGTTCCAAATTTTAGATCCCACAGGGATGCCTAGGGTGCTAAGAACTTTGTGGAAGCTCTCATAGTTAACTAGGTATTTTTCTTTCATAATATTACTTAATTCATTTTTATCCATAGTCATCTTCCGGCCCAACATGAACTTTATTAAGGCCAAAAATTCTTTTGATCCCCAAACCTCCAATATATATAGGCATACAAACTATGTCCCAATTGATGAGAAATAATATTTTTTTCTCCTCTGTACCTATCTAGAGAAATGAGCATTTAAGTCTTTCTAATTTCTCTGCCATGGATCTAGAAATTTTTAAAATGGAAATAAAATAAACAGGGATACCTTGAAGGGAGGCCTTGAGTAATTGAAGTTTCCTTGCACTAATTAGGATCTTGCCTTCAATCCTACCAACTTCTTATGCATTCTTCCAAGAATAGTATTCCAATAGGTTAGGGTGACCTCACATTGAGGGGGAGCCCTAGGTAGGTACCTGGTAGAGAAACACTTTGATAGATTAGGATATTTTTAACTCTCATCTACAAATCATCTTTGGTGTTGAAGAAATAATTGATGCTCTTATAATAGGTAATATATTGGCATGCGACACTTGCATGAATAGTTATAAATGTCTTCCATTCCATTCCCTAGCCTCCATAATAGAGTATTTCACAAATAGAATTGTGTCATCCAAAAACTATTGGAGAGTAGAGGGGGGAGGGTGGAAGAAACTTTAACCCCTTGGACTCTTCCCTCATGTACCATCTTAAGGAGATTCCTTCCAATTACCTCAATAATTATAATGTAAAAACATTGGTAGAGAGGGTCCCCTTGACTAATCCCTTTCTTAACAACAAAAATATCCCAGGGTCCATTGCTAAGGACAAAAAATTTGACAATACCAACACCCACCCTAATCAAGTTGATGAAACTTTCATTGAACCCCATTCTAGAAATAACTTTAAAAATAAAATATCATTTGAATCTATCATAGGCTTTTAAAATATCCAATTTAAGAACCACGTCTAGCTCACGACACATTTCCATAAAGTGAACTATTTCATGAGTAGAGATGTTAGCATCCAAAAAATTTCTTCATGGGAAAAATCTCTTCTAACAACTCCCAATTGCCTCATAAAGGAAAGGATTAATTATATTGAGAAAAACATTAGAGAATATTTTATAAATATTTTTGTAGGGGCTAATTGGCCTAAAACCAGTCAATTTCTTGGGCTCCCAAGTCTTAATAACCAAAGAAATAAAAGTATTGCTAATCTTCTTAAGCAAATTACTTGTCCTTAAGAAGTCCTTAGTAGCCAAAGTGATTTCATGACTCACAATATCCTAGAACCTTTGAAAGATGGTCAGGAGAACCCATTCAGTCCTCACACCTTAAATACACCCATTAAGAAGAACACAGACCTAAATTACTCCTCAATGATCTGTGCTAGAATTTTCCCATTGTCCTCAGGGCTAATAGTTATAGGAAGAGAGTCCAACAATTGGTCCCCCCACCCATCCAAACAAGGGGGTCAGGATTAAAAAAAAATTCTTTGAAGTAGTCCGCCACCAATTCTCCCATTTTCACATCATCATAGATTTCATGATTTTGATAATTCAATAAGCATTGTATTGTATTTATATTTATGTGCCTACTAGACAATTTATGAAAAAAGGCAGTGTTCCTATCTCCCTCCTTCAATCACTACACTATTGACCTTTTCTTCTAATATATTCCCCCCCTTTCTAGATTTTCCTTCCATTTCTTTTTTCCAATTTTCCTCCTCCAGATGAAGAGATTGAGAATGATCACCCTAGGGCATCTCTTGTTGTAAAGCTTCCAATTTGGTATAGATTTCCTTTTTATGTTCAAAGATGTCACCAAACATTGATTTTTTTCAATCTCTCACCTTTTTCCTGATAATTTCAAGTTTCTAGGAGACTCTAAAAATTAATGTTCCTTAGATGGGTGCACTCCACCAATTTTGGATGTGATTAAAAAAGAATGGGTGGGAATCCCACATGATCTCATATCTAAAATGAAGTCAGCCAGAAGGAGGCTTATCAATCCAATGAAAAAGAAAGAAGATTATGGTTTGAAAACATCCTAGGAAGAGGCTTCAAGGTGGTATTGCATCCTAAATACCAATTGGACAAGACCAACACTCTATCAAGATTGAATTAAATTAGGTTACTCCCCTTCTTATTAGTAGACTAGGTAAAGGATTGGTCCTATAGATCAATATCATATAACCCCATTCTGTTTATGGACTTAGATAAATCCTCCACACTTGCAGAGTAATCACTAGCCCCCCAAGGATTTTTAGAAGGGAAGTGGGGTGAGTTTAAGTCTCCTGATACAAAGTTATTTTTAGATCATCAATAATAAATAAATAGATCTCATTTTAGATTTCCTTCCTACTATATCTAATATTGGGAGCATACAAATTAACCATTTTACAAGTCAAACTACTTATGGAGAAACAAACCACTAAGAAGTTTGAGGAGAAGGAAATAATTTCCCCTGTGATTATGCATGGGTTCCACATGGTGACTGTGTACTCTAAATAGTGCACTTCTCTAAATCATTGCTTCCAAGAGAATCCATGGATTGGAAACCTTGAGAAATTGATTTAGAGCTCCCTAGGCATGGAGTGCAAGGGTGTTAAGAATGCTCTCAGCGAGAGCTATTAAGCCAATAACATTGCTAGTAAACCATGCAATGGGAGATTCAAATGAAGACAAGGGCAAGAATGTCAATATCTTCAAGAATCCAAATGGAGATGTAATGCAACTACACTAAGAATGAAGATGCAAACTAAGCTATGGAAATGAAAGAAAAATGCAACTAAGCTATGAAAAGAAAGAGCAAGTGTTACAAATCCTTCCTATTTAGACTATGTGAGATCTAAGCTAGAGCTTGAAAGGAAACTAATCTAAGAAAGCATAAACATGAAGCTAAGCTAAGAATGCAAGATTGAAAGCTAAATGTAGAAAGATCTCCAAAAGGCTCCAAAGTCTTCAAAAGCCCTAAAGTCTCCAAGAAATCTTGCAGCATAAAGTTAGCATAAAAAGTTGGGGGATCTAGAATGAAGAAGAGAGCTCTCCTTTTATAAGAAATGAGAAGGAATGGACCATGGCGATTAAGAGGCAAAAGATTTAATCAATGGTGGAGCATCAAAGAGGAGAAATCCATGTGCACAAGTATCCTCCAATGAGAAAATAAGAGTTGACTTTTGTGTCCATATGAGACAAAAAGTGCTTTTTCTCTTTTTATAAAATAAGAATAATGCTTTATTTGTGCAACTTAGGATAAGAGGAAAAGTGGGGGGATTTTTATTTAATAAAGGAGGAGGAGATTACTTTTAATTAAATAAAGAATTAAGCTAAGATGGTTAGCTCATAGAAAATAATTGAATAAATGATAGAACTAGGATTTGATCAAGAATAAGCAATTGATAATTTTAGCAAAAGGGGCTAATAGTCTAGATGACCATTTTTAGATGATTACATTTGCCCCTCTTTGACTAATGTGTGATCGATCTGGGAACACATTATGTCAAAGAATAGATCAGCCAAGAAGGCAATAGATAGAGATTTGACTCCAAAGAATGAAGTGCAGAGAGATAGCAAATCCTGCATGGTCAGCCTAGTAGTGACAGTACTGAACACTTAGGA
This sequence comes from Chamaecyparis obtusa, assembly GCA_027943335.1. Lineage (NCBI taxonomy): Eukaryota > Viridiplantae > Streptophyta > Pinopsida > Cupressales > Cupressaceae > Chamaecyparis > Chamaecyparis obtusa. The sequence goes on from BSBK01006690.1 coordinate 2,162,677, forward strand.
AAGAGATGGATAGTATCAGGACTCAAGATGAGAACCAACATGTCAAGTGCAAAGATAGATCGATTAGAGAAAATGGAATGGTCAAGCATATGCTCTAGAGAATAGCCAATATGATATGATGTGTATGCCCCCTCGGGATCGAAAGCGAAATTAGGTAGAGGGAAGGCAGAAGCAAGAGCAACATGATCAAATCACTAGAAATCATAATCGAAGAGATAAAGAATGATAGAATAACCACCGAGCAGTGAAGATATGCCCCAGTTTGACTATAGGATAAAGATAAAATGTAATGTGAATGAAAGACTAGAAGGGTGAGAGAGATGGGAATGAAGAAGGAAAGGATGCCCCAGTGAAGATCGAAGGATTGGGCCTCGAAAGGTCAAGCAACTGCGCGGAAGAAGGAGAAAAGTGTTTGGGATGATCAAGGTGAACTTGGATTTCAGTTTTGATCCTGAAATGAATAGAAAATGATGTGAGATGAAAGACAAGAAGCGAAAGACATGATTGGGAAGAAGCGAAAGGTGAGCGCAGTTTGACTAATAAGTCCACAAAAGATGAAAGGAGAGCTCTCTCCATATGCAAGATGCAAAACTAACTAACATGATCTTAAGAATGCAAGCTACGATGAAAAGTGGTTTACTTGCAAGGTTAGAAAGCTTTTAGACTCTAATATTCATCATCGATCATTATTGGTAGAATCACAAGATCATATAATACACACTAGTATAATTATGTGAATATGAATATGATCTATATCAGATAGATATGTGGGAATCTCACCTAGGCATCAAAGACATATAGGTCAAGATGACTAGTGCAGTGAGATTACTTAAATTTAATATAGCAAGATTATACTCGCATCGAGACACAAGGAAAGTCAAGATGACTATAAGCATTCACTTGCAAAAATAGTCAAGGATAATACCTTGTAAATCCTAGAGTCAAGTGAAACAATCATAAATGCTCATGACAACCAAGATCAACAAAATATATCCATAGGCAAAAAGCAAATAAAACATGTCCTCATGCCCCAGTCTTCTAGCTCAGCATCATCGAAAACTATTAGGGAGAGAACACTTATCAAAGAAATCATCATAGACAACACACAAAGAAATAAAGTCAAGCAAGTCTCAGCAAGTCAAGTGTTTAAGTGCGTGTGTGTAGGTCAGAGAGTCAAACTTTGAGTATCGCATCTGCTAGTGAGAAATAGTGCATCATTTGAGACTGCAGGTAGGATATCTGATAAGTGTTGAGAAACACTAGACGCTAGGGTAGTGTTGAAAAACACAATTGGGGTGGTGTTGAAAAACACCATTTGCAAGGTGCCTAAGAAACCTAGACACACAAAGAGACCCAAGATAAGCTAGAACAACGTATGCCCCCTAGACTAAGACAAGAGTCAATTCCAGGCTAGGAGAGGCAAAGTGAGAAGTGGAGCAGAGGAGCGCCACACAAGACTAATAGACATAGGTGCAAGGGTCTCAAACGGTACCTATTTCCAAGTTTTCACCACTTGATAGATTTTTTTCAAGACTTTTTATAATTTTTTTCTATTTTTGCTACCAAGGCGCCTGTTTCCAGGTTTTCACCAAGGAACTTTTTCTATTTTTTTGAATTTTTTTATTTTTTTGGTGAGACATCAAAGCGCATATTGCTAGGTTTTCACTAGGATGCTCATTTTTTAAGGACATTTTATGCTTTTTAGGATTTTTTCAGCATCATATATGAATTTTTTTGTAATTTTTTCAGGATCAATAAAAATATGTACAAAGAGCTCCAAAACTTCAGACATAGTACTTCTTCAGATGTAGAACATTGATAGGCTTGGTAAACTCTGTTTCCTCTGATGTAGATAACTGATAGACCCTGGACCCAAATGTTGTAGTGATAAGATAAGGTCCTAACCAATAGTAGCCAGCCCTAAGCAATTTCCAAGCTAGCGCAGGATCATTAAAGTGTGATCTACATATACTGTCGTGGACTTCAGCTAGCACTTTCTTTGACTCCTCTATTTCGAGACACTTAAGGAGAGTTCCATCTAGAACCTTCCTATACAAGTCACCAGAGATGAGGCTAAAGTGTGAGGCATGATGGATGAGATGGCACTTCATATTGTGTGTTAGATTTTTAGGAATAACATAATCATGGAGATAGGAAAATACGATGGCAGTGTAAGGACTATGAGCAAGATAGTGTAATTCTTCCACCAGGAACTTAAAGTATGATTTATGATTTTTCAATTGTAAAATGGATGTCAAAGTAACCATGACATTAGCAACTTTATTTTCAGATAAGTTCACCATGTGCTTGTAAAGAATCAGCTTGTCATCTTTTATTTGATAATCATCATTTTTGAGCAGGTCTTTATTTTTAATTTTTTTAGGTTCAGATATTGCCACAATGTGGTTTTCGCCATCTGACCATTGCTCTTTTCTTTGGATTTGATGATTGAGATACTTGATTTCTGATTTAGTCCTTTTTGTTGTTGGTTCGCTGGTGGAAGAAGTAACAGGTTCAATGGCATGTTGATCCTAGGTGAACCAAGCTATGAGATCTAATTTTTTGAGATGAAATGAAGTGACTGGTTCAATTGCATTTATGTGAGGGATGTCATCTCTGGTGACAAGAGAGGTCAATCCTATAAGGTCAGCTCCAAAAGGGTTAAGATCTAGACTTGTCATAGAAGGACCAACGTGGTCCACTAAAGCAATATGTGGATTAAACTCATCAGACCCTACACAAGACTCATCAACTACGTTGGGTTGGTCACCATAAGTATGAACCACATCCACTTCCATATCCATTGTGGAAGATCCGTTAGAGAGAGTATCCCATTCATATTCATTTGAATCTGTTGTTACGCTTCTACTGGGATGCTTGCACCAAGAAGGTTTAGGACCTTTAGAAGTAGAGGCTTCAGTGTCATTATTTGTGAGATCTCCTCTTTTCATTAAGCGTGCAATATTTCTACGCTGTCTATCAAAGCTCAATGAATCATTAGGTATAAAATTTCTGGATGTGGAGGCTTCAGCTATATCATCAGTAGACATGCATTCTCCTTCCCAAAGGAGTGAAGTAGAAAGAAGATTGTCTCCCATTTGAGCCACAGTGTGCAGTGGTGACTCATTTGTATCTATGTCTGAATCACTAATCATGGGAGCATTTCTAGAACATGTAGGGAGGTCATCATCAGCACCATATCCTAGACCTGTTGTAATATTAGAGGGTCAGCCATTAGTATGACTCAAAGGCTTGACTAGGGTGTGTCCATTATCATTTATAGGTCCGTGACCTTGATAGCCCATTTTCTACAAAAATTTATAGCCTTTACCATAGCGCTTAGGAGAAATAGGAGTAGCAATAGTGGTATTGTCTTCTTCACCTCTATAGATCCATTCTCTAATAGCTTGTTCTTCTCTTGCTGCCTCTAGGGGTATGGACGCTTGAACAAAATTACCAAAAATTGTCATGGTAGAAGCAGAAGGCTTCAGCTTATCAGAAGGTCTCCCATATGATCTAGGGGAAGTAGGCATAGCAATAATGGAATCTAGCGTGTATTCACCCATACCAAGGCTCATCATCTTAAAAGTTTTCTCAGCAGCAACCAGGGATGCAGTAGGATCATTAGAAGGTTTTTTATGAGGAACAAACATTTCAGCAACAACAAGAGCATTAATAGCAATAGAATGATCCCTTAGAATAATAATTTCAGCTTCGTTATGTTGGAATTTGACACACTGATGGTATGTAGAAGGCATAGCTTGCATGTCATGGATCCAAGGATGACCCAAAAGGATGTTATAAGCAAGTGGGATGTCCAATACTTGGAACATAATATCTTTTGTGACAGGGCCCACTCAAACAGGTAGTGTGACAAGACCTTTGGAAGATCTTTCAACTTCATCATATGCTTTTATAGTGATTTTTTGCTTAGGATCGACAACAAATTCTGACAAACCCAGTTGTTGTATGACATTGAAAGAAACAATATTTAACCCTACACCATTGTCTATTAGGACTTAGCGGACTCGGGTATGGTAGACCATAACTTCAATATGTAAGGCAAGATTGTGAGGGTGGTTAAGAGATGTGTCATCTACTTCAGAGAAGGAGAGATAGTGAGGTGATGAGATGTGGTTAACCATAGCCTAGAACCTATTCGGGTCGATGTCATTAGGGACATTAGTTGTATGCAAAGCCTTTTCAAGGATCTCCTTGTGTAAAGGGGACAGCTCAAGCAACTCAAAAATAGATATCTGTGTGGGTGTCTGTTGCAATTGATGGAAAAGATCATAGCTAGACAAAGCTGAAGGAACTGTTGGTTTGGAAGATGAGGCTCGTTTAGGATTAGGCACAGTTTTAAGGACTAGTTTAGCTTGCCCCCTAGTAACAACATTCAGTGTCTCACTTTGGGAAGATGAACTACCACATGTTTGCAAGACCAACTTTGGCATACCATGATTGACTTTATTATCATCTTGAGGTCTCATCATAAGAACACTCTCAATGGGCTCTACCATGTTGATCACTGGTGAATCAGAAGTATATGTAGAGTTGATCTTAGCATCATGATTCTTCTTATGTGGTTGAGAGGTTTCACCTTTGTCATACTTAGGTAGAGGATCTTTGAAAGCCATGTGATTAGAATTTTTAACTAAGCCATCTATGAGAATTGTGCCTCCCTCAATGAGATCTTGTATAGCATCTTTAAGTGTGAAACAATTATCAGTTGTGTGTCCCTTGTTCCTGTGATAGTGGCAGTAATGATCCTCTCTCCACCAATCAGGCTTAACTGGCGGATCATAGGGATGAGTTTTCTCAGGAAGCGTAAGATAATTATTGGCAACTGAAGTCTTAAGAATCACATTATATGGTTCAGCCAATGGGGTATAGACTCATCGTCGGAATTGCTTCTTTGGCTTATCTGCATTCTGAGGCTTAGGAGCATTTTGAGCGTTGGCAACTTCTTGTTGTTTTGCTGCATAGATGGCATTAGAGAGGTTGAAAGTAGGCTCTTTAGCTTTAGGGACATCTACAACCCCATCATTGACAAGATAATTATTCCTATTCCAAGGTTTTCTCTTGTCTTTTCCATTGGTTCTAGTATCTTTATTAATAACAATATCCCCCTTTCTGATGGCCACATCCTCAATCCAATATGCACTTTCAATCATGTCATTGAAAGAGGAGAACAGTTGCTTCCTTAGATCATAATACAGCTCAAGCACAAGAGTGTTGACAAAAATATCAATCTTTTCCCTTTGGGGTAGCTGACGAGGATATCGAGAATACAATGACCTCCAATGTTGCAAGTGGCAAATGGCTCACCTTGATTTTGTCTTAGAGCACTTAGATCTATCATAGTGATAGGTTGTTGAATGTTGTATGAATAGTGTTGTGTGAATCACATAGCTAACCCATCAAAAGTCTTCAAAGGAGGTGTCAACTTTGCAAACCATTCTAAAGCTTGTCCTCTTAAGCTTCGAGGGAATAATCGTAGAAAAAATGTGTCTTTGTGAAGGAAGTCCATGATAAGAGCATAAAAGTGACACACATGGTCATGGGGATCACCATTTCCATCATACTTGTTATACTTAGGAACCTCAATATCCCTAGGAAATGGGACCATGTATAGACTTTTATCAAAAGGAAGAGCACAAATTGATTCTACAAAAGAGACCTTTGGAGGCTCTCATTCTATTGCCATTTGGGTAAGGCGTTGATTTGTCTAACGTAGTTCTTCCTGAAGGACTTCCAATTTAGTTTGTACTCTTTGTTGGAAAATTTGTTTGACATCATAGCCGGGAGGAAGCTTGTATCCTCTAGAAGTCATATATTGGAAATATTGGTTGCCATTGCGCTCTAAAAGCTTAAGCATCTTTTGTTGGGATTCCTCATCTTGTTCAAATGCAATAAGATCCTCACTAGAAATCTCATCAATAGCCTCTTCCTCATGGTGAGAGGGAGGTGGTCTAGGAGGTGAAGAAGGCACAACAAAAGTTCATCTTAGAGGAGATCTAGGTGGTGTGTTGTTGCCATAGTTGCCATTAGTACCAAAAATTGGTCTATGCTCATAACTACTAGTCTCGGGTTGCTCATGAGACATTCCTCTAAAAGCCATGTGCCTAGTAGCATCCATTATGGTTTGGTTGTGTTCTTTGTCTAAGCACGCTTGGTGTCCTTGTGCTCAAAGTGTTCTTGCAAATGATGGAACGTTTCTTGTTCAGTGAGAGTGAGTGAGACACTATCTATGTTTTTGGAGGACTTAAATGCGGAAAAGAGGAAGCCTCCTTTGTACCACAGGGTAGCCTTAGAATCCTCAGAACTAGAACTAGTGTTGCTAATAGGCACTCATGAGCATCTAGTAGGAGAAGGTAACTGCGTATAATTGAATGGAGGGTGACTCCCTTGTTCAAATTGAGATCGAGTTGTAACCAGCATGAAAAAGAAAGTTGTTCAACCAATAAAATGAGACAAAGTTTCTTAGATGTTGAGATAAGCAAAAGCCAATGATGATCACTTGTTGAGATAGAACAATAGAGATGGCTGGTCAAAGTGCTCAAGAAATTACAATAGTCAATTGACACAAGCCTAGATGTGAGCAAGAAGCTTGATTAGCAAGTAGCTAGATAGGTAACCGTGTTTTAACAAGTGATCAAAAGTGACAATCGATAGGCTCAAATCTAATAGTTTTAGCTCATTTGTTTTAGTCTAGAACAACCCTAAGCATGTAGGTAATAAACTAGCTTTAGATAAGAACAGAAAAAGACACTCTACAGCAGGTTAAATTGCAAGTGTAACAGCTCTGAATTGCAATAGTAGCAAGACAATAGAATGACTCAGGGTGATACTTTCCAAGCAAGCAGGGTGATAGTTTATAGCGAGGCGATACTTCACCTTAAACCAGGTGATAGTTTTCAATAAGCCTGGGTGATACTTTGAACTGGTAAAGTGTCACGCCAGTATACAAAGAACTATCACGTGATACTTCTGAAAGTATCACACGATACTCTGAGCCAAAAAACTAGAGACCACAAATGAGCTAAAAAATTGCCAAAAAATTGATGAAAATGCAGAAAAAGAAGGACAAAACAATGATGTTCTGCCCCACGGTGGGCACCAAAAATGTGTACTCTAAATAGTGCACTTCTCTAAATCATTGCTTCCAAAAGAATCCATGGATTGGAAACCTTGAGAAATTGATTTAGAGCTCCCTAGGCATGGAGTGCAAGGGTGTTAAGAATGCTCTCAGCAAGAGCTACTAAGCCAATAACCTTGCTAGTAAACCATGCAATGGGAGATTCAAATGAAGACAAGGGCAAGAATGCCAATATCTTCAAGAATCCAAATGGAGATGTAATGCAACTACACTAAGAATGAAGATGCAAACTAAGCTATGAAATGAAAGAATAATGCAACTAATCTATGAAAAGAAAGAGCAAGTGTTACAAATCCTTCCTATTTAGACTATGTGAGATCTAAGCTAGAGCTTGAAAGGAAACTAATCTAAGAAAGCATAAACATGAAGCTAAGCTAAGAATGCAGGAATGAAAGCTAAATGTAGAAAGATCTCCAAAAGGCTCCAAAGTCTTCAAAAGCCCTAAAGTCTCCAAGAAATCCTTCAACATAAAGTTGACATAAAAAGTTGGGGGATCTAGAATGAAGAAGAGAGCTCTCCTTTTGTAAGAAATGAGAAGGAATGGACCATGGAGATTAAGAGGCAAAAGATTTAATCAATGGTGGAGCATCAAAGAGGAGCAATCCATGTGCACAAGTATCCTCCAATGAGAAAATAAGAGTTGACTTTTGTGTCCATATGAGACAAAAAGTGCTTTTTCTCTTTTTATAAAATTAGAATAATGCTTTATTTGTGCAACTTAGGATAAGAGGAAAAGTGGGAGGCTTTTTATTTAATAAAAGAGGAGGAGATTCCTTTTAATTAAATAAAGACTTAGGATAAGATGGTTAGCCCATAGAAAATAATCGAATAAATGATAGAACTAGGATTTGATCAAGAATAAGCAATTGATAATTTTAGCAAAAGGGGCTAATAGTCTAGATGACCATTTTTAGATGATTACAGTGACTACTCCTCCAAAGGCCCCACTAGCATCACTAACTAGATAAGAGGATCCCAGTCATATTTTATCAGCAATAGGAGAGAAAATTTGAACATTCATTTTAACTTATTGAAGAAGGACAATGCATGCCTTTACATTATTAATGTAGTCCTTAACCACATACTATTTTTTGGGGCTGTTGATGCCCCTCATATTCTATGAAATTAATTTTATTTATTATGTTTTAGGTTGATATCTAGGGTTTTTTCCTCCCATTGGCAATATCCCTTATGATGTCCTTATGTCTTAAGACTCTCATTGAGGGTCAGTCATCTTTATTTTATAATGGCACATCACCTTTTTGAGATCTTCTTTTCTTCTTCCGGACCATCCATTCTTCCTCTATAGTACATAACGTGGTAGCCTCAAAGGAGAAAACTATATTTTCTATCATGAGGGTCCCATGCTTCTCCTACGTGGGCTCCTTGTCCTCTTCCTACTTTCTCTCTTTCGAGGTCTTTAATCTTGTTAAACTTAGGTCATCCAATTTAGTGTTATTCTCCATAACACTAATCATCTATGAATTGATACCATTCAATTTTAGGGGAGGGGGGGTTACCTCGACTAACCTTGTTGGGGCTTTAGCAATAATTAATTCAGAGGCTAGGGTGAATTCTTTCCCAACAAAATCACTTTTGGAGAAGAGGTGATTTCCCCCTCCTCTGACACACCTTTGTGTGAACCATACTACACAAGAGTGGGAAACACCTCATTACCAGCACATTCCATCATCTTCATCAAAGATCCATTAGGGGAGTTCATTAACTTCAATAACTCATTTGTGAAGGGGTATTTACCCATCCCAAAGGGCTCTCCCTTTTGTCTTTCAACACATGGGGGAGTAGAGAATTTCCCCTTCTACTTAGGATCCTTGACTAGAGAAACTCTATAGTCAGCTATAACATGAATTTGTTTGGAACACTTTTGATAGTAGATTACATTCTCATAGACCAAAGCTTAAGTCTGTTTTCTATGTTTAGAGTAAAAAGTAATAAAATTGGGAAGAGTATTATTAATTGCAATTTTTATACAAAATCTTGTAAAAACTAACCTGGACTTTTCTTGGGTAACCACATTAGAGGTAACATATCGTCTAAGTAAATTTACAATCCATTTGAATATCTTCTCATCCTAAAACTCCAGTGGGAGTCTAGGGAGCCTAACCCATACTAAAACCATCTTTTGTAGATCCTTTTCTAGGTTTAAGCCTAGTTTCTACCTGCAAAGTGTTAGAGTATGTTTTCCATAGGCCCAAGAACTAGCCAAGATCTTGACCATATCTTCCTCTCCAATGAATTTAAAAATGAATAGTCTACTTGGCATTATACTGGTCACCATACTACCCTTGAATCTCCAAAGGGCCTCTACCCACTACCTAACCATATCAATGATTGACCTGAATGAATGGAATCTCACAAAAAGAGTAAAAATCATGGATGAAACAATATGATCCACAACCACCTATGGAAGATGAATTTCAGTTCCTTTATCTATTCTTATAAACTCTAGTATGGGTTTGATAGCTTCTAGTCCTATGGACCCAAAAACTAGGGCACCTTTATAGTTGGTCAAGGTGGAATCCTTATTAGTATTACCATCATTATTCTAACCTTGTTTAGGAGTCTTAGAGGTAACATTAATAATAGTACCATTATTACCTCAAGCAGGCTTAATAGAGACCACATGGGGACCATACATCTCACAATCAATTTGTGGGGCAGAAGTTGGAGCATCCAAAGACTAGTTCTTCGAGGAGGCAACAAAATATTTGTTAAGGGGGTCCCCATGAGAAGGGAAAAAATCCCCTCCATGGTCAATGTCCATGTGTAGGGAGGCGATAATTTAAAATGTGAAACACAAGGGGAAGGAAGTTGTGGAGTGTTACATGAAAAATAAATGTTGATACCATGTAGATAGGTAAATAAATAAACAAAAAATACCATAATTAGATAAGAGGATAGGTGCATGTGGCTTTGTGAATAATAGTTAAGAATAAATTTTATTTCATGTAGATAGGTCAATAAATGAACAAGAAGTATGATTATTAGATAAGAGGAAAGGTTTGTTGAACATGATGAATAACTGAGAGCAGGGGGAGGGTGAATTGGTTATTCCCACACACTTTACATAACTTTTTCTCTGTAAAAAGATATATTAAAAAACAACAATAACAACTTATTTATCAATTAAGTACTTAAAACACTCACATAAAAAGTAAACATGTAAACACAAGAACATTGACATAGAGAACACCAATATTTATGTGGAAAACCCAAACTGGAAAAAACCATGGAGAAGCTAATTCTCATGAAATGAAAAACACCTGCTAAGGTGACACCAATTAAGGTGATTTGTACAAAGGATCATTACCATTTTTTCTCACTTCCAATGAGGATAATCACCCTTAAATATGAAAAGGTTCACTACCAATATAAAAAGGCTCACTGCCAAAGTAGTTGAAATAAAATTGAATCCACCACTGAGATCACTATCACCAATACTCAGCCACACATGTGATCAACAACACATAGATCTCTAGAAATAGATTTTCAATCACTTCACATGCAAGAAAAATATAAGAAATATGAACAATAGAAATCATTTCTCTTCTTACACTGCTTGATGCCATTAACCATGTCGGCAAAGAACATTTTGAAATAGGTTGCAGTGAGACACTCCCATGGTGGTAAGGAATTAAATGTGGACCACCTTGACCAATACAACTTTCCTCACACATGACAATACACAACACCATCCCCAAATCCTTTGGTTCCAATGGATATGAAGAACACATTACGTAACAATAACAGGGACTAAAATATAAATGGATAAGCTCTATAAAGGATCAAACCAAAACAAATGACCCACCATATGTTGCACACAATGTAGAACCAAAACCAAAAAGAATAAGGATAAACATTTGAGGTTCATCTTTCGGTGAACACTTCTACCAAGACACACAAACTTTCGGTACAACTACCGATATTGCCAAGCTTATCAGTACACATCAACTGATACAACAAAAACATGAAAATGAATAGGATATATTAACATTAATTGTAAGATATAAAAATATATCAATGATATATTTTTATATCTATGCATGGGATGTGTTGTATGTGTGTTTTTTAGGAATGGAAAATTTTGTGGAAATACAAAACTTAATAAAACATAAATACTTATCTTGAAAAGGAGTAGATTTGGAAATCACTATTTTCTAGCATATGTACTTAGTTTCCAGAAATTCTGCAACTGGATCTGGCCTAGAAACACAAAAATAGAGAAAACCTAGAAACCTTATGCTTTTCTGAGAAAGGTCAACCTTGACCCAAAATAGGGGAAAGATCTTACCTCGGGGCAAAATCTTACCCCTTTATGTTGACCTTGACCCGCACTGTTCCGATAGAAAATCTATTTGAGGATCCTGAAAGTTCACCAAAAAGGGTATTAAGATCCACACTGTAATTCATTGTTCCACACCTATACCTGCAAGAAAAAGGGTTTTTTTGTTTGGATGAGAGGTTTGCCTTGGTCAAACCCTAGTTTGGAATCAACCTTAAAAATGGAATTGAAATAGAGAATGCTAGCAAGTAGTAGAAGTAGATCTAACAACGAAGCTATAATATTCAATAGATATGCAATTGTATTTGGAATGTAAACAAGTATGTTGATATGAAAGCTTAGACTCAACACTAACAAATGTAAATCAAAACCTCCATGATTGTATGCTTGGAATCCACCTTGAAGGGAGAATGAATAGATGTTGAAGATGAACAAAGGATCTTGATGGAAGATCACACCACCATGATGGATAGATCTAGGGTTTGAATGATGAATCTTGAATGCTTGAACCAAATCCCTCCAAAGGCTTGAATGATTGAATCCTTGATATTCAATGGAGAACTTGAATAATGCTTGAATGTGGATGAAATGATGGATGTCTCCTTGAGAATACTTTGTGAATAATGGATGTATTCCACACTTGATTGATTAAGATGAAAGATAGATTGAAATGAGAGAGGAAGGCTTCCTTTTATACAAGTTAGGGCACAAACTTCTAGAGAGGCCTACACAGGAGAATTAAATTCCAATTTAAGCCTTTACTCTTGGAAGTGGACCCAATTTAAATATCATTTAAGAGTTTACTATTTTGAAGTCCAAAACAATCGACCCGGAAGCGGGAAATAAAACTTTCTGAAACCTGACATCCAAAAACTTCTGGATTTTGAAATCTGGACCTAGGTAAGGGTCGAGGTCAACCTTGACCCAGAAGGTCGACCTTGACCTTGAGGTCAAGAATCTTAGGGTTTCAAGTCATGATACCAGAAATAGGCTGGAAAGAGGTAGAAAGAGGAGCAAAATAGGGGAAAAAACAAGATCTAAGCCAGAGATCCCATCAAAGCATCTGACATGACCCCAAACCACCTACTCAGAGGGCTAAACCAGTCCTAAATGGAAGTGCTTCCATCTTTTGATGATACATTAATCAAAACCATTAATGACAAAAACATAAATAGAATCAACTTCACATACTAACAATATCCCCCTTTGTCATTGATGGAAACATTCATCAATAACAAAGAAAATAGTTTCAAATCATATCATCAATAAAGTTCACAACTCTCCAACTTTCTCTGACTTTCTCCCCCTTTGACAAAAATGAAAAAGGGCCAAACTGACCCTTTAAAACTCACTCTTCTCCCCCTAAGAGGAAGCCACCAAGAACTGATCCAAAAAAGAATAATTATGCAACATGCTAGATCAATGCACACACTAGTGCATTTAGGAAATACTAGGAAGGGGTAGAATGCCCAACTTCATCCTCATATACTCAAAAGTATCCTTGCACAAAGGTTTTATCAATATGTCTTCTATTTTCTCCTTTGTAGGTATGTAATCAAGCTTCACTTCTCCATCCAACACCTTCTCTCTGATAAAATGATACTTGATAGATATATGTGTTGTTCTATAGTATTGGATGATATTCTTGGACCTACTTATAACACTGGTATTATCACACATGATCAAAATTGGCTCTTCAAAAGTAATTCCTATATCCTTTAAAGTTTGTTTCATTCATAATACCTAAGTAAAACATGAGGATGTTGCAATGTACTTAGATTCAACAGCTGATAAAGTTATAAAATCTTTCTTCTTACTTGACCAAGAAACTACCCAGGAGCCAAGAAAGTAATCTCCACCACTAGTACTCATGTGATTATCCAAAAATCCTTCCCAATCTACATTGATATAAAATGTCAGTGTGAAATATAGAATTTTGGATACCACAAACCAAACTCTTCTATTTCTTTCAAATATTTGAATATCCTTTTCACCTCCATAACATGTGATTCTTTTGGTTCTTGTTGGAATTTGACTACCAAGCATACTACATACATGATATATGGTCTAGTAGTAGTTAGGTACAAAAAACCACCAATCATTGATATTTACTTACTTGCATATGCTTTCGATGACTCATCTTCCTTAGTTAACTTACAACCGGTAATAATTGGAGTACATACTAGTTTGGAATTTTCTCATCCAAGTTTCTTTAGTAATTCCTTGGCATACTTGGAATGAGAAATGAAAATTCCTTTACTATTCTAGTTTACTTATAATCCAAAAAAAATTCAACTCTCTTATCATGGACATATCAAATTCTTTCTGCATCTCCTCTACAAATATTTTGTACAAATCATCCTCACCTCCAAGAATAATATCATCCACATACACCACAACAATCAAGATCTAATCTAAATGTTTCTTGTAATATAGATTTCTATTTGCAGAACCTTTCTAAAACTTTTGTCCAATCAAATATCTATCTAATATGCTATACCAGACTCTTGTTGCCTGCTTCAAACCATACAATTCCTTCTTCAATTTTCATACTAATTTTGTCTCTTCTTCTGATATGAGGCCTTCTATTTACTCAATGTAAAACTCTTTCTTCAACTCTCCATTTAAAAATGTTGACTTCATGTCCATCTAGTAAACTTTAAAATATTTAAATGCTTCAAATGCCAAAAATACTCTAAGAGCCTCCATCCAAGAAACAAGAGAATAAGTCTCCTCAAAGTCAATTCCTTCAATCTGAGTATAAGCTTTTCAAACTAGCCTTTCCTTGTTTCTTATCACTTTATCATTCTCATCCAACTTGTTTCAGTACACCCACTTTGTACCAATCATATTCTTGTTTATCAGTCTAGGCACAAGCTCATCCTTCATTGCATTTACCCAATTTGGATCATTACATGCTTCTTCCATAGATTCAGGTTGAACTTCTAAAAGTAGACACAAAAAAAACATGATCTTGTGTTACTCTACTTCTGGTAACAACTCCTCTATTCTTATCACCAATAATATTATTCTTAGAATTATTTGTTTTTACATACCTTGTTTTCTTAGTTTTAGATGTTGGTGTTGATTGAGTCTCCTCTTCTTCTTTCTTACTACCCTTTCCTTTATCTTATGTATTGGATTCATAATCAATATGTCTCTCAAGAGCCTTTTGAAACTCTTTATCAACCTTCACATTCACACTCTCCAAAATTTTGTTTAGCCTTTTTTTGTAACACCAGTAAGCCTTGGTTTTTGTAGAGTATCCCAAAAATATACCTTCATCTACTCTACTATCAAATTTTATGAGATTGTCTTCATCTTTCTAAATGCAACATTTTCTTCCAAATTTTTTTAAGTACTTAATTGTAGGTAATCTCCCATGCCATATATCATATGATGCATTTCCATATTTCTTCTAGTAAATAACTCTATTCAGATTATACACAATAATATGTACTACTTCTTTCTAGTAGATTTCTGGTAAACTTGCTTCCTTCAACATGGTTCTCACTGCCTCCTAAATTGTTTGGTTCATCCTTTCCACTACACCATTCTATTGTGGTGTTCTAGTTGCTGAAAATTGTCTCTTAATGCCATGTTTTTCATAGTAACTTTCAAACACATCAAAAGTAAACTCTCCTCCTTTGTCAAATCTTAACCATTCAATCCTTTTACAACATTCATTTTCAACTCTAGCCTTGAATATTTTAAAGTTCTCAAATGCTTCTTATTTTTCTCTATGAGATGCAACACAAGTCAATCTTTAATAGTCATCAATGAAAAGTATAAAGCATCTCTCACCTTGAAAACTTCTTATTCTTTTAGGAACACAAATTTTGGTGTGCACTAACTCTAGTAAACTAGTAGATGAATAGTATTTTTCTTTGAATGATTCTCTTGTATTTTTTCCTTCTTGACATCCTTTACAAATCACATTATCTATCTTGTACAATCTAGGTAAATCTCCCACTACTCAAGATGAACTTATTCTTACCAAATTATCAAAGTTGATGTGACAAGTCCTTTGGTGCCAAAGCCAACTTTCATCGGTCTATGATAGAAAGCAACATCCTTCTAAAGCACCTTCAAGCTGGTACATATTCCTTCTTTTCTTTTTTCCAACTTAAATCACATCTCAAGATCTCTTCTAAATCTCACATCCTTCATTCTTGAAAATAACATCATAACTATTCTCACACATCTATCCAACACTCAATAGATCATAATATAAAGCCTTCACATAATAAACAACCAAAACCAAATAACCTTTCATCTGATCTTTCTATGAACTATAGTCTAATCCATCAAACATGAGAATGTTCAATTTATATGCCATCGGATTTGGCTCAAGTAGTTAATCTCTTCATTGAGGAACTAATCTCTAATGCTATTTTTTGAATAAGCCGAATAGCTGAAAGGAGGTGAATCAATTATTCCAACACACTTTACAAAAAAATTTCTTTGTCAGAAAACTATTAAACAACAAAAATAAAAACTTATGATTTATCTGTTAAGCACATAAAACATCCACATAAAAAATAAACTTGTATACACAAGAACACTAACAAAGAGAACACATAGATTTACATGAAAACCCAAAACTGGGAAAAAACAAGGAGAAGATAACTCTCATGAAATGAAAAACACCTATTAAGGTGATACTGGTTAAGGTGATTTAAAAAGGCTCTCTACCAATTGTGCTCACTATAGGTAAGGCTCACTTCCAGTCAGGCTAAGTACCCTTAAACATGAAAAGGCTTACTACCAATACAAAAAGGCTCACTGCCAAAGTATTTTAAATAAAATTGAATCCACCATTGAGATAATTGTCACCATTACTCTACCACACATGAGATAAAAAACACATAAATATCTATAAACATATTCACAATCACTTTGCAAACAAGAAAAACATAAGCCACATGAACAACAAAAATCATTTCTCTTCTTATACTGCTTGATGCCATCAACCATGATGGCCAAGACCATTTTGAAATAGGATGCACCAAGACATTCCCATGGTGGTAAGGAATGAAATATGGACCACCTTGACCAATAAAACTTGCCTCATACATGCCAACACGCAACACCATCTCCAAAGCCATCGGTTCCAACGTATATGAAGAACACATTACATAACAACAATTGGGACCAAAACAAAAATGAACATGCTCTAGAAAGGATCGGCCCCGAACAACTAATCCACCATATGTTTCACACAATGTACAACCAACACTAAAAAGAATAAGGATAACATATGAGGCTCATCTTTCGATGAACACTTCTACCAAGAAACACAAGCTATAGGTACAACTAACAATACCGACAAGCTTATTGGTACACATCAACCAATAAAACCAAAACATGAAATGCATAGGATATGTTAACATCAATGAAAATAACATGAATATGTTAGAAAGTAAAGATCCCCAAGATAACTAAGAGGGGGGGGGGTGAATTAGTTATCTGATAATTTATCCATTCAACAACTTTAAACAATATAATCAATGTACTGATCAACCATAGAAAGATAATCATACACAATTGCACAATAACACAAGATATGTTAACTAGGGAACCTCTTGAAAAGAGTAAACCCCGGTGGGAATGATGCCCACAAAATGATGCACTAATATGAAATTTCCTTGTTAGAGGATGGACCTTGTTAGGAGTCTTATGAAATACATTCAGTACATATAAATCCCTATTAGGAGATTTTGAATCCCTGTTAAAAGATTCTAACCCGGTTAAGAGTTTATGGAAGACAGAAGGACCCACTGCCCAAATAGCTTCAAGGCAAGATCTCTGAACCCACTGTCCAAAAGATCTTAGAATTATTCAATAAAATAATATGAAATATATTACCTCCTTCACACTATGCCAAAACTGCACTCTCTGCTACACAAGATCACAATTCCAGATCTCTGTACTCACAAGTCTTCCTTCATCACTGAATTAGCTCTTTTCTTCACCTCATGCATATATTCACATCTCACTCTTCATAGTACACATTAAAATAAGGAAAAAATTCCTTCTTATATACCAAACTCAAATAATTACAAATGAGTCAGTCCTCAATTACAAAATAATAAATTCTACATGCTACACACAAAATTCACATAAAATTGTCGACTTCCAGTTACTGTAACTTTCTCCAAACATATCCTCAAAGTTTTCATTGTGAACCACATCATCATTAATGAGTCTCCAACATCCCTTTAACTGTGCAAAATCAAATTCCATCCCAGCTAAGAGATATCCTTCGATTTCTGAACATCGCTACACAGAAACACTGTCTAAACACTGCTTTCACCAAAATGCTCATAACTCTTACAAATGAATGAATTTCTTTTTTCACTATTAACCATAGGTTAATAACACACCAAAGAACATACCATCAACTACACAAAAGCCAATATGCAATAAAACATGTGTGCAAAACAAAACTATACCTACTTTCCTGCTAATATCCAGAATATCACTGTGTTGACATCAATGACAATCCAAGTCATGAATGCAACAACAACTGCTATAGAATGACTGCCAAAACACTTTGCATTCATTCCTAACAATCTCCCCCATTGGCATTGATGGCAACATAGATGAAAAACATCCAATGTTCCAAAAATCCAATACTACAACATCACTGCAAAATATCAAATCAAATCTTGCTTTGTTTTCCTATTCAGCTCTTTCATACAATCCACACTTTTTTTCATGTATATCTCTCCCCCATTAACATCAATGATAGAAATCCTATCACTAAGTCAACAACAACTTAATGTCAAAAGACACTTTTTAGAAAAATACAATAACAAGAGTCCTCATGACTCAGCTCATAAACTCCCCCATAGAGGAAGTTCCAACATCCAATCCAAAAGAAAGATAGGGCTCATATACCACTGGATGGATGCAATCATCTACATCAATTCTCAAAAATAGGTTGGGGCATAACCCCAAGCATACCTCTTAGATACACAAATGTATCCTTAGGTAAAGGCTTTGTAAATATATCTGCTATCTGCTCCTTTGTACTTATGTACTCCAATCTTACTTCTTTTTCTGCAACTTTCTCTCTTACAACATGATACTTGATCTCAATATGTTTAGTCTTAGAATGTAAAATAGGATTTTTTGACATACTCACTGTACTGGTGTTATCACAATGTATAACAACAGGCTCATCAAACTTTATTCCAATATCTTTCAACATCTGCTTCATCCAAATAATCTGATTACAATTATTTGCTGCTGCAACATATTCTGCTTCTGTTGTGCTTTGTGAAGTACAATTCTGCTTCTTACTTAGCCAAGAGACCAATTTACCTCCAAGAAAAAAGGCTCCACCACTGGTGCTTTTCTTGTCATCAACGCTGCCTCCCCAATTTGCATCAGTATAGGCACATAAAGTAAAATCATCAGAATTCTCATACCATAATCCATAATCCATTGTTCCTTTCAGATATCTCAGTATCCTCTTTACTACTGCATAATGTGATTCTCTAGGTTCTGCTTGAAATCTTGCTACAATCCAAACTGAATGTGCTATATCAAGTCTTGTATGTGTCAAGTACTGCAATCCTCCAATCATAGATCTGTACTTTTTTTGCTCAACTGCTGGTGTCTCATCTTTGCTAGATAACTTATGTCTGGTTACCATAGGTGTTCCAACAGGTTTAGAATCTTCCATTCCATATCTTTTCAATAATTCATTTAAATACTTAGTCTGACTTACAAATATACCTTCCTTGCTTTGTGTTATTTGTAATCCCAAAAAATATTTCATTTCTCCAATCATGCTCATCTCAAATTCAGTCTTCATTTCATCTGCAAATTTGTCACTAGCTTCATCTTCTCCTCCAAAGATAATATCATCAACAAATATAACTATAACCAACAAACCATTCTCAATTTATTTTGTGTATAAGTTACTATCTACTGTTCCTTTTATAGATCCCAATTTCAATAAATACTTATCCAATCTTGCATACTAGGTTCTAGGTGCTTGTTTTAATCCATATAAAGCTTTCTTTAACTTACATACCATATCTCCTTCTTGTGTCAAAGTAAAACCTTCAGGCTACTCAATGTAAACTTCTTCTTCCAATTCACCATTTAGAAATGCTGACTTCACATCCATCTGATACACTCTGAATTTCTTGTAAGTTGCATATGCTAGAAACATTCTCACTACTTCAAGTCTGGCCACAGGTGCAAAACTTTCTTCATAGTCAATTCCTTCTTGTTGTGAATATCCTTTACATACCAATCTTGCTTTGTTTCTTATCACTTCTCCTTGTTCATTCATCTTGTTTCTGAATACCCACTTGGTTCCAATCACATTCTTGTCTTCAGGTCTAGGGATCAATTCCCATGTCTTGTTTTTTTCAATCTACTCTAGTTCTTCTTTCATAGCATTGATCCAATGTTCATCTTCACAAGCTTCATTAGTAGTCTTAGGTTCAATTTGAGAAATCAAACATACCTTATTTCAAGTCAAAACTCCTCTATCTAAACTTCCAATAACTTGCTCAACAGGGTGATGTCTTGAAGTATACCTGTTAGGTGTCATAGTTACTGATCTTGTTTCAACTATAGATTCTTCTCTGCTTTCTTCTCTATTTTCTTCTTTGTTTTCTTCTCTGTCTTCTTCAGTATGACTTTCATTCAGAAAATCAGTGTTAGTTTCAAAAAATAATTTTGCATTTTCAATGTTAGGCTGAGGTTGTGCTTCTCCATCAGATTCATAATCAAGCATTCTTTCCTGAATTTTAAACTTCTCATCAACTTTTACATTTGCACTTTCAACAATAGTCTTAGTTCTTTTGTTATAACATCTATATGCTTTTCTTTTTAAAGAATATCCAAGAAATATTCCTTCATCACTTCTAGGATCAAACTTTCCTATATCATCATCTCTCTTTATATAACATTTACTTCCAAAAATTCTAAAATACTTAACTGAGGGTGTATGTCCAAACCATAATTCATAAGGTGTCTTGTTTGTATCTGCTCTGATTTGTACTCTGTTCATAATGTATACTTCTGTGTTCACTGCTTCTCTCCAAAAAGTTTTAGCCAAATCATTTTCAAACAACATAGCTCTTGCTGCTTCAGTTATTGACCTGTTCCTTCTTTCTGCAATACCATTTTGTTCTGGTGTTCTAGGGGCTGAAAGTTGTCTCTTAATGCCATTCATTTCACAAAAAGTGTTAAACTCTCTAGATGTAAACTCACCACCTCTATCAAATCTTAGACACTTAATCTTCATTCCAGATTCATTCTCAATTTTTCTTTTCATGATCTTAAACTTATCAAATGCTTCAGATTTTTCTTTCAAAAATGCAATCCACATCATTCTTGTAAAATCATCAACAAGAATCATAAAATACCTTTCACCATAGAATCCTCTAGTCCTAGTAGGACCACTCAAGTCTATATGAACAATCTCCAACTTCTCTGTCGATGTGAACTTCTTATTGGGAAATGAAATCCTTTTCTTCTTTCCCATCATACATTCTTTGCAAATCATGTTAGTAGGTTTCATAATTCTAGGTAAATCTCTTATCGCAAGTGTAGTGCTCACCTTGACAATATTATCAAAGTTTATATGACAAAACCTTTTATACCATAACCAACTGTCATCAATCCTAGTTATCAAACATGTCATCTTAGTAGGATTCAACTGAAATACATTACCTCTGGTTCTGGATCCTTTTCCAATCAGATTTTCATCTTTATCTTTTATCACACAAGTTTTCTCAGAAAACCAAACTTGATAACCCTTATCAGCCAATTGTCCAACGCTTAGTAGATTATGTCTTAGTCCATCAACAAAGTAAACATCATCAGTGTTAGTCTTTCCATCAAGAGTAATAGATCCTATACCCTTAATCAAACAAGGTGCATTGTTACCAACCCTAACAATTCCTCCATCATAATTATCTAACTTGAAAAACTTTCTTTTATCTCTAGTCATATGATGTGAACAACCACTGTCTATAATCCAATCAGATTTCTTTTCAACTTGTGAAACTAATGCTTTTTCTTCCCTTTTATCAGATTCAAAACTTTCTTCTTTAATTGCTACAAATCCTATTTCCTCAAAGTTATCATTATCACTGTCACGTAAATGTTTTTCAATTCCTGCTTTAGAATCTTCATCATTTGCATAATAACATTCTTTAGATCTCCTAGGTTTAAAGTTGCTTCTATACTTCTTAACTATTTTAGGACATTTAGATGCAAAATGACCATATTCTTGACAAGTCCAACATTTAAAGATTTTCTTACCATCTGGTTCTCTTTTTACAAGTAATGCAATACCTCCTTCAATCTTCTTATCTTCCTCAGATCTGCTACTACTGGCATAATCTCCATTCACACTAGTACTTCTTATAGGTCTAATGCTAAGAGCACTGAATGTTGTTTCCATTCTAGGTAGCTCTCTTGATAATCTCAAGTTCATCTCTGCTGTTTCTAATCTTCCAAGAAGAGTCTCTCTTGAAAAGTTCGATGTACAAGGTATCACTTGTTCAATCATCTGCGTTGTCTGCTTGAATACTAGTGTCAAAGTTCTCAGAATTTTCCATATCACTTCATTCTCTGTCTTATCACCTCCACAAGACTTTATTCCTATTACAATCTCATACATCCTACCAATATAACTTCTAATAGATTCATCTTCCATCATTCTGATATCTTCAAATGCACAAATCCAATTATGTAATCTAGCCTTCTTTGAATGTTCATCACCTTCAAAAGTAGAATGTAAAGCTTTCCAAATTGCATGAGATGTTTTCAAACATCTTACTTGACTATATTCATTCTCCGGTAGTGCTGATAAAAGTGCTTCTCTTGCAAGTATGTTACACATGAATAGATCTAGTTCATCTTTAGTTCCTGCCTCTAGATTGTCTTCCTCAATGATAGTCTTCTCATTCTTTGTAATCAACCAATAACTTGGTCCTAAACACAATAGATGTGTCTTCATCTTTTCTTTCCAGCTGTCAAAATTTACTCCATCAAACTTAGGACTTTCTTTTCTGAAATTCACCATGGATCTCCTTAAGTTGTTAAACTTTTCTTTCAAGGACCTGCCGCTCTGATACCAATTGTTAGAAAGTAAAGATCCCCAAGATAACTGAGAGGGGGGGGAGTGAATCAGTTATCTGATAATTTATCCATTCAACAGCTTTAAACAATATGATCAATGTACTGATCAACCATAGAAAGATAATCATACACAATTGCACAATAACACAAGATATGTTAACTAGGGAACCTCTTGAAAAGAGTAAACCCCGGTGGGAATGATGCCCACAAAATGATGCACTAATATGAAAGTTCCTTGTTAGAGGATGGACCCTATTATGAGTCTTATGAAATACATTCAGTACATATAAATCCCTATTAGGAGATTTTGAATCCCTGTTAAAAGATTCTAACCCAGTTAAGAGTTTATGGAAGACAAAAGGACCCACTGCCCAAACAGCTTCAAGGCAAGATCTCTGAACCCACTGTCCAAAAGATCTTAGAATTATTCAATAGAATAATATGAAATATATTACCTCCTTCACACTGTGCCAAAACTGCACTCTCTGCTACACAAGATCACAATTCCAGATCTCTGTACTCACAAGTCTTCCTTCATCACTAAATTAGCTCTTTTCTTCACTTCATGCATATATTCGCATCTCACTCTTCATAGTACACATTAAAATAAGGAAAAAATTCCTTCTTATATACCAAACTCAAATAATTACAAATGAGTCAGTCCTCAATTACAAAATAATAAATTCTACACGTTACACACAAAATTCACATAAAATTGTCGGCTTCCAGTTACTGTAACTTTCTCCAAACATATCCTCAAAGTTTGTGCTATGAACCATCATCATTAATGAGTCTCCAACATCCCTTTAACTACACAAAATCAAATTCCATCCCAGCTAAGAGATATCCTCCAATTTCTGAACATCGCTACACAGAAACACTGTCTAAACACTGCTTTCACCAAAATGCTCATAACTCTTACAAATGAATGAATTTATTTTTGTGCTATTAACCATAGGTTAATAACACACCAAAGAACATACCATCAACTATGCAAAATCCAATTTGCAATAAAACATGTGCGCAAAACAAAATTGTACCTACTTTCCTGCTAATATCCAGAATAACACTGTGTTGACATCAATGACAATCCAAGTCATGAATGCAACAACAACTGCTACAGAATGACTGCCAAAACACTTTGCATTCATTCCTAATAGAATAGCATCAACTTCACATTCTAATAAGGTGCACTTAGTTTTGTGAAGAATAATACTCTGAATAAATTTTGATGTCATAGAGATAGATCAATAAATGAACACGAAATGTGATGATTAGATAAGAGGATAGATGAACTTAGTTTTGTGAAAAAAAATGAAAAATAAATGTTGATTTCATGTAGATAGGTCAATTAATGAATAAAAAATGTTATTATTAGATAATAAGATATGCACACTTACTTTGTGAACGATGATGAAGAATAAATGCCATAGAACCTACATGCTAGCTAAAAAAATAACTTTCTCTTCGTCTAATGAATATTTTGGGTTTTGTGTAGTCCTAAACACCTTTTTTGAGTTGAATTTGAGCAGTATGAGAATGTTGCGATGTATGGGAATAATATGTGGCATGTGGGAAGGATTTAGTGGAAATTTACAACAATGATTCCTTTGTTATCCCTTTGTATTTCATTATATCAAGTTATTGTTAGGAAAAACCTTAGAATAAATTTTCATGTTGGTAGAATCAAGTCATCCTAGCTTTATGTTCACTTACTTTGTGAATGATGATGAGGAATAAATGTTGATGTCAAGTAGAACCTACATGCTAGCTAAAAAAAATAGTGCTCATCATCTAATGAATATTTTGGGTTTTTTGTAGTCCTATACACATCCCTTGAGTTGAAATTGAGCACTATGAGAATGTTGTGATGTATGGGAATAATATGTGGCATGTGGGAATGATTCGACATAAAGTTACAACAACAATTCCTTTTTCATCCCTATGTATTTCATCATATCAAGTCAATGTTAAGAAACACCTTAGAAGATATTTTCATGTTGGTACAATCAAGTTATCCTAGGGTAAATCTCTATATAGACTCACTTTATGACATTAAGCAAATGATTGAAGGAAAAATTTACCAGTATCCATATGGCTTGTAATCTTCATATAAAATAGCTCTTTAACCTTATAAAATGAAATGTGATCTAATTCTTTTCTTGTAATATATTCTCAATGATCTCTTACATGTATTTTTCAAATAAATTAATTACATGAATGAGTGTCTTTTAATACCAAGGCATATTGTTAACTCATATAAACATGTTTGAGGTTGGCTCAAAATAGCTAGTGAAAGGAATGAGAACTTTAGAATTTGAATTTTATAAATGAAATTAGAGTTCATTGAGCTAAGTATCTTTTTTTTTGGAAATTAATCCCCAAATGTGTTGTGATCCCCATAATGGAGTGATATAATTGAGTACTTGAGTCATTCAAGAGTTAATAGTAAAAGATATCTCTGCAGTTATATATTCTAGTCATGTATATCTAGTGGTAATGCTCGTGTAAAGTTAATGTTAAGTCATTTATTATAATTTACTATTCTCAAAATATGCTCTTCAAATGTGGAGTGTGTTTTGCATGATACCATGGTTTTGGTAATCTATTGTTTTGGGAAACTATTAGTGAGTTTTTCCTCTCTTATTGTGATGGATATTGGAGCCACAAGGTAGTAGTTTCATCAATTTATTATAAGTATAGAAGTTTTGCTAGAGTGTCATTGAATTAAAGGGAGAAGTGTGTTATTTATGTAATATAATATCACAAGAAAAATATATACTTGAACATCTCTTTGATGGTGTATCTTTCTTATTAAGGTTTCTCCACATCCATTTAGTGTCATATTAATTTATTATATTTTTATAATTTTATATGATCTTTCTTTCATTTACATATTGGTTTATACATGAACATTTAATTTGCACATTAAGTTTGGCATTATTAGTATGCCCACTAAGTTTGGCATTATTGTTACAATATTTCAATTTATTTTTCAATCAACATTATCATATTCTTTCAAGAGAATAAGAAAGAATCATCAATAAAGAGGCCGTAAAAAATATGTTTGTAGGTATTGGAGAGGACAATATATTTGACATACTTCTAAGAAAATAGATTTGTAAGAAAGTAAACAAAACCTTTTACAACTAGCACATTAAGAGTAGAGACTAATGGAGAATCTTGTCCAATAGATTTGAAATTTCCAAATGAGTAGGATGACCCACTATTAATGGCTAGGAAAGTGGAGACATTAAATTAAAAAATTAAGAAAATGAAGGAACCTAGAACCAAACCCCAATGCGTAAATTATGACAAGAATGATGATCATCCACTATAGTCATAGGCTTTAGTGATTGTTTTTATTAAAATGGCTTGCTACTAAGAGTGTGAAATACATTATATATCTTTCTAAATAGCAATAAAAATTATCTAAGATTTATTTACTCCTATAGAGTCCTATTTTCTTTTGATGAATGATAAGATGAAGAAACATCCATGAGAAAAGATCAATAGATCTGACAACAATTTTTAGAATCATTCAATATCATGATCAACACTAGTTGTAAATTTCTTTTGAATCTTGAGTTAAGTATAATTTTTTCTTTGTTTGACATGTTTCTAAGAGAGAGTTAATTATATGATTTCAGATAGACCTTATAAAAAATACTTAGACCAATATTTTTCCAATTTTATGAAACTTAGAGGGAATTCATCACAACGTGAACCTTTTTCATTATACATAACACATGCCACCTATTGAAGATCAAACTAGGCGAGTAGTTGGTCACATTGATTTATTTCAAAGTGAAAATAAAACAAGGAGCCACACTCATACATTTAGTGGGTATTGAGTTTTCAAGATACATTAATAATGGTGGAAAAGACCTAGAGAATATCAAGAAGTATTGCAACAAGCCATACACCTCTTATGCACTTTATTTTGAATAGAACTTGACAAGAATTATTTAGAAACCTTTGCCCAACCTTAATCTAATGATGGAAAAATTTTATTTGATGCCTCTAGGTTTTATGATAATCAATAATTTTCTTATGTTGCTAGAGATAAGATACTCTTAGTTGTATAGTAAAAAGAGTGATTATTATTTTTATGTTGGTGAAAGTTTAATTAATCTCTAATGTTGTGGCTTCATATGAACAACAATTTAAAAAATGTCAAATAGTGCTCATTAGTGGTAAAAATGTGAGATGCACACTTGATGGTTTAATTTCACCATTGAATCTATCTAAACCCATGGTGTGTTGGAAAGAGTTAATCCTTAATGTATGTTATGTTTTCATTGGTGGAAAATATTATCATTACTATTGGCCATGATACAAACAAGTCATTTTACTGGAGAATTTGTTACCTATATTTGTCTAAGTACTGGAAATAGGATAGTGACCAGTTAGATAGATCAGTTTGGTTCAGATATAATTTTGAGTATTAGTGTATATGATTATAATGTGTAAATGTAGACATACTATTATATCTAATCCAATAATCACAGATCCTAAATTTATTAGATGCATGAGATATTCATTGTGGAATATTGGGTTGACAATTTTTGGAAGAAAGAGACAGTTCAGAGAAACTAAATTAGTATACTTGGTAAATCATTTATTTTTATCAGTTTAATGATTGTTGATGATAAAGAAAACATAAGAGGTTACTTGGGTCAGTTGGAAAGTTTTTATTATATGTTTTGATCCTATTTTGGTGTGTATACATCTACATGTTTCGTTACTCCTATTTGGATTGACAAAGTTTATGTTTTGAGGTTATGATCTTATATTTAAGAGTGAGTTTTGATTGTGAAGTAAAGTGAAGTAATTGATGATAAGATGATGATATTATGAAAAGGTAGTAAGTAGAGACTATGTTGATGTGAAGATCTATGTTCAGAGCTACATTGGAACTATATAGGCATTATTGATGCTACCAGTCATATCAATATAGGATTATAAGTCCATTTCTTGATTGTGTAATTGGTTGTACAATTGAGTAGTGAGCTTTGGGAAATAAGCCTAAATGCAAGTGCATTCCCCTCTTTTTACTTATGCCTTTAACCATACACTTATTACTATAGTAGTGAGATATTTGTGGGTATCATCCCCACCGGGGTTTTTCCCTTACCTAGGTTTTTATTGAAAACAAATGATGGTGTTGTGATGTTTATGTTATGTTTGTTTGGTCTACTTTCATTTACTTTTGGTATTAAGCTATGGTTTCAGTTTAAAAGATTAAAAAATATTGTTGCACCGCTTCACCCCTTTTCCCCCCCTCTCAGTGCTCCCTAATCCTAACAATTGGTATAGAGATTAGTTCCTTGGAAGAAGTTTAACAGGTTGAGGAAGATCCTGATGGTAGCACTGAGCAGTATTCCAATTCAGCTTTTAAATTCACTTGAGGACCTAGACAAATCAAATGATCACATTTTTAACTTGTAATAAAAATTGAAAGAAGATAATGGATTCATTGACAAATTAAAATAGCAATTAAGGAAATCCAGAGATACGAGAAAATGACTTGTAAACCAGTTATCCGAAAAGGGAACTGACTCTACTTGTAATAGTTACTATGACACGATTGTGAAAGGGAGAAACAACCTAATGAATGAAATGGAATCTATGGAAATTAAGATCACTAAATAAATTGAAGCCAAAAAGACTCTTGAAGAATCCATAAAGGTTAATATTGAGGAATGCTACAAACTGAATAGTGAAGTTGGACAAATGCAAGTTATTCTTTAAGAATCCAAACATAATGAGAAATAATTAGAAATAATCAATGAGGTATTGATATGAGACCTAGTTGATGCCAGATAATTTTAAGAAAGATTCAAATCTAGCTCTGAGAAACTTGATGAACAGATTGCAAGTCAGAGACCTGATCGAGATAAGCATGGCTTAGGTTATGAACAAGGAGAATGTTCCAAATTCACTGAAGTAAAGATAGATCAGACTAAGAAATATACGAAGAAACCTTTGAAGAAAAAAAATGGACAAAAATGCAATGGCAGATGTTTCACATACAATAGGCTTGGACACAGGGAAAACAAATTCCAAAGCAATTCAAATGTTGCACCTTTTTTTGGATATTGATTCACATGGTGAAAATATGGACGTAGATCTAAGGAGTGTAGATGCATATCCAAACCCAATACAAATAGAGGTAACCCTATATGCTACAAATGCAACAATTTTGGTCTTATTGCAAGGAATTGAAGATTGAGGACAAGCATAATAATAAGAGGTATATAAAATAGAATGTTCTTTGTTACAAATGCAATAATTATGGACATATTGCTAATGATTATAGATGTAGAGATAATGGAACAAGAATAAATGGTTGAATTAATAAAAATAGGGCAAATAATAATGATAAAGGAAGGAAAATTGATGTAAGTGATGTTAGAGATAAGATGAAAAAAATTGGATGAAAAAAGAACAAATTGATGCTTCTAGATAGATCACACCAATTTCTGGTGTGAATCCTTCATAAAAAAACTAATTAGGTTTTAGACCTAATGGGGAAGCATTAGAATAATATCATGAAACCCCTAAAGATGGCATCATGAGATGATGTGATAGCAGATACTATTGGAGATAGATTCTATATTTCCACATCTAATTGGTTTGTAGGTAGATATATTGAAGTATTGGTGATCGTAGAAGATTTTGAGTTCATTGGTTTCTAATAGCTTTATTGTAACCTATGGTGCAAATGATAATTAATGATCAAAATAGGTAGCTCAATAGGTTAAAAGGAATATTTGAGGATTCATTCTTCACATTATGACTTGAAGTACTTGAGAAGAGTGAATTAACAAGTGATTTGGTAATTGATTTGAGATACTGACAGAATTGGTGAGAAAACCCTAAATGACATGTAAAAGGTATTTATCTCTTTAGAAATCTATCTATTTCATCGGAGAATATAGGTACTCCAAAGATTGTTAATTTTGTTGAGAAGTCAAGTTGTGAATTTAAATTCCATCCATATAATTCCATGGAAGATGATACTGAAGGTGCATTTTCTCATGTTCCTGACAAAGTGTTGCATGTTTGGATGTGTGTGTGTATATTAATTAAAATTTTGAATACATTGGTGATTATGAGATAGTCAATTAGTATGAGTCTTTGTGTTTAGATTGAGTGTTGAAGGATGAGTTCCATAAGGTTAATTAGATTAACCTAGCTCACTACAAATATGTAGTCACCTTTGATGATCTCAAATGGATAAAGATTATTTTGAGAAGAATTCATGATCAATTATTTTGGTTAGAAGATCAACTAGTAAAGATAACTAAGGAATTAGTTTACAAAGTAAATGGATTTAGTGCTACTAGAGAAATACCGGCACTTAAATCATCTAAGAAAAAATTGGTTGAGAAATTGACTAAATCTTGATGGGATAGAAGAGCTATGATTGTTAATGACATTATTCAACTAGATGTCAAGTTCACATCCATGATATTGGGCTACAAAGTATATCACAATAATAGAGTGAATTCCATATCAGCAACCATCATACACATTACTTACCAAATGTTCAAGGAAGATGTACAACTTGATATTTGTGAGATCGTGAGGAAGCAACTACTAGAGAACCTTGAGAAGATAAAAAGAGACAAATCACAGATATTCAAGTATGGTTCCCTAATTATACATATATTTTTCTACTTGATGGATTTCTTTCTCGAAGTCATGAATGTATCTTAGTAGAAGGATATTCCTATGGCATTGTAGATATCTAACATGTACCAGAGTTAGAAGAAAAATGAAAAAAATTCTTTAATCTTGGGACACTTGAAGATTTTTCAAAAGAAGATGCATAAAAGAGAAAGAATTCTAAAAAGTATAGTGGAGAAGTTTGCAGATTCGGTATGTTTCACGGTTGAGATAGATCAATGTCTCATAGAGGCAGTAGAACCTAGACAATTGTGGATTCAACCAATGGGTTGTGAAGTAATACTAGAGTTAGTTGAGAAGTATGTGGAGAAATGCTCAAAATTCCTATTGATCCAAATGCACAGAGGTTCAAAACCTATATGGAGAAGTATCAAGAGGTTTGGTCACAACTGACACAAAAGGAAAGGAACAAAAAAATCAAGAAAATTATTGATACAACATTAGAAAAGGAAGGAATTACTAAGGGGGAAATGACAGAAATGAGGAGACAATAAGAGAATCAAGTAAAACCAATTAATGTTGAAGAGGAGGAAACTCCACCACCCTTAATTTCTATTCAAATAAGGTCTGGTAGAATATCATCTTCACCTCTTGTAAAGAATCTAGCTTCTTCACCAAAGGAATCTAGACTGGAAGTAAAGAGGACCCAGTAAGAGCTGGTAAAGATAAAAACAAAGAAAAAGAGTACAGGTTTGGAAAAGAAAAGAGTTAAAGAGAATGATGGTGATTGATCATTGAAAGAAGAAAGTGAGGATAAAAGGAGCTATTATAGAAAAAGTGATACCCATGAGTGTAAGAAAAGGTGATAATATTGTAGATAAGATTATGAATAAAGTGCTTAAGCATGGTATTTTGGTAGAGTTGAAGAAATAATATCTTGTATTTGATAAAGATGAGATAAGAATATTAGAACAAGGTGTTATTACTCACTTGAATAACTTTAGTAGAACACTTGTTGAAATAAAAGATCAAATACCTGATCATTTATATGCAAAACTAAGCGAAAAGAGACTAATAGCTTTAGAAGAAGATAAGAGGGTAAGAGAAGCATCTATTACTAAGATGTGTCTGGTAATGAGTTGTGATGAGATGGATAATCTACTTGAAGATGAAAATAGGAGGCTAGATGCAAATAAAAGAATCAACATGTTAATGGACAATAGACTAGATGAAATTATTGCTAAAACATATGACATTATCAATAAGATGTTGAAGGAAGCCATATTTATTATGATGAAAAGGAAAGAACCTAGAACTAAGAGGAAATAAGATAAAGTATTCATTGATGAACAATTTGTCTCTACTATTAAAGAGCCAGATGTATATATTGGTGGTGTACCAGTTACTTTTGATGAACCTGATAAATCTGAGCAGTAAGAAGGAAAATATCCCTAAACAGACCCTACAAATATTATGACTAGGGAAGATTTGGATGAAATCATGAGAGAAAAGGGATTTTTAGATGATAAACGAGTTAAAATTGAGGCTAAACCAGAAGTGGAGATTGATGAGTGTATGGAAACAAAGGTTGAGGCTACTGGAGCTCAAGAGGATATAACAGATAATGTATCTGATATCCCTAAGGAAGTGGGAGTAGAAGAGAAACCAGATGAAGCAAGGAATGATCAAACTGGTCCTGATGCATTTTTGGTAAGAGATTAAAATAAATCACTTGGTTTGAAAGGACCTATTGATCTTGAGAACATAGAGGAAGATGCAATGATAAATATTGTCATGTTAGCTCAAGAAAAAGCAATTGAGAAATCACTAAGAAAGAAGGAGAAGGAAGGGAAGCTGCTATCTAGGGTAGTTGATATTCTATAAAAAACATTACCAAGTGTGTAGATAAGACAAGGTAATGTTGTATGTAATAAATTAGAAGATTTTCTAAATAACTTTAATGCACATTTCAAATCTTTGGAGAAAGCGGTAGAGGATAGAGTGCACAAGGAGTTTGTGAATAAAATATTTCATCACTTATGTTCACTAATTAGTCAAGGTCAAAAATACTTAAATGATGGAATAATTGAGATAAATAGAGCTATCAAGGAAGGGAGTGTATCTTTGTAGTTATGTATAAACCCTTTCTCTTATGTTGCAAACATTGATAAGTTGTTGAAAGAAAATGAGCAATTATTGGCAGATAATGCAAAAGCATTTGATTCATCAAAGGATTTTGCTTCTGATCATATGAAGGAAGTTGTCAAAATTAATGAAAAGATCATTGTTTTGGAAGAAGAGAGGAAAATAATGATAGGGATATTATCCGACTTGAGGAATCTAGTAGTTCCTAAGTTGGACATTTTACAAAGAAGCTTAGAAGCTATAGAAGGAATAATGAAGGCACCTTCCCCATAGGACATCATACATGTTGAACAATAATATTATCTAATATGTGGGAATATTGAAATAGTGGATAGTCTAAGGAAGTCTTGGAATGAAAATTGGAGAGCTCTAAAGGACAATTTCTCACACATTTTCAAATTTCTATAAGTCAGCATTTCTAAATTGTACATACTTAAGCGGACTGTATAAGATTTTTCTTAGAGAAAATTTTTGTTTTGGCCCCACATTTTCCATTGATTCCAAAGGGGGAGAAGTTATAAATGAAAAATGGATAATCATATTAGGGGGAGTCTAGTTTTGAAATTATTTTTTTGAGAAGTTTTGGAATTGGCATTTTGGGATGGACACTTAACCATTTTTCCTAATTGTTACCATCAATGCAAAAGGGGGAGATTAATGGAAAGAGTCATTCCTTAATGTATTTTATGTTTTAATTTATATAAAATACTATCATTACTCTTGGCCATGATGTAGACAAGTCAGTTTACCAAAGTATTTGTCACCTATATTTGTCTAAGTACCAGAAGCAGGACAATGACTAGTCAGATAGATCATTTTGGTTTAGAAAAAAATTTGAGTATTAGTGTATGTGATTGTAAGCTATGAATTTAGATGTAATATTATTCCTAATCTAGTAGTCATGGATCCTAAACTCATCAGATGCATGAGATATTCACTTTGGAATATCGGGTTGACAATTTTTAGAAGAACATGATAGTTCAGAGAAACTGAATCTTGATATATCTAGTAAACCATTTTTGTTTATTGGTTTAATGATTTTTGATGATAGAGCCAACATCAGAGGTTACTTGGTTTAGTTAGAAAGGTTTGATTTTATATTTTGATCCTATTTTGGCGTGTATAATCTACATGTTTCACTACTCCTATTTGGGTCGACAATGTTTATGTTTTGAGGCTATGATCTTATATTTAAGATCAAGTTTTTATTGTGAAGAAAAGAGAATAATTGATGATAAGATGATGATATTAGGACAAGGCGATAAACATAGACTATGTTGATGTGCAGATCTATGTTCATAGCTTCATTGGAACTATAGAGGCATTATTGATGCTACCAGTCAGTTCGGTATAGGACTGTAAGTATATTTATTGATTATGTAATTAGCTTTAAGACTTGATATATTTTGGTTGTCCAATTGAGCAGTGAGCTCTAGGATGTAATCCTAAATGCAAATGCATTCCCCTCTTTTTACTTGTGTCTTTAGCCAGACACTTATTATTGCAATAGTGAGATTTTTATGGGTATCATCCCCACCGGGGTATTTCTCTTAACCAAGTTTTCCTGAAACAAATGATGGTTTTTTAATTTTTATGTCATGTGTTATATTTGGTTTACTTTCATTTACTTTTAGTATTAAGCTATGGTTTCAGTCTAAAAGATTAAATAATAATGTTGCACCGATTCACCCCCTCCCCCCTCTCGGTGCTCCCTAATCCTAATATGGTGAGGATGTGGTTCTAGGTTATAAATATGTTGTATATTCATGAGAGAGATATTATTAGTTTTTAAGAAAAATAATATTTTCCACCTTGAGAGTGACATTTTTCCATTTGATACAAAATCTAATAAAAAATGGTAAGTAAAATTGTAAAGCTACAAAATTGTTACTAATTTGATAAATAAAAATAGGGTAAGAATTAAAACATGTTAATCATAGGATATATATATATATATATATATATATACATATATATATATATATATATATACATATATACATATATACATATATATATATATATATACATATATATATATATATATACATATATATATATATATACATATATATATATATATACATATATATATATATATATACATATATATATATATATATACATATATATATATATACATATATATATATATATACATATATATATATGTATATATATATATATATGTATATATATATATATATATATATATACATATATATAGACACACACACACACACACACACACATTAAATTTTGGATAAGATAAAAATGCTATCAGAATTCATTAAATAATTTTAATTTAAAAAATAAATTAATCTTGTAATTTTATAAATGGGAAGAAACATTCCTTATGAGTGATCTAAGCCCTTTGATAAATAAATGTCTTTTTTCAATAAAAGGGACCAAAGTCAGTGATTTTTGTTCAAATTAAAAGAAAACAAGTAAAAAAACATTTTGAAGAAAGAAGTAGGATGTGCAAATTACAAATTGTATAAATCCCATCTAATGTAAGCAAAACATTCCCGATACTAGAAGTGTCAGCAATATATACAATTTACAAACAAAGAAGGAAATTTACCAATATTTCAAAATATCATCAAAGACTAGCCTGCATTATCTCTCCTAAAAGAAGAGACTGAATCAAGATATGGAACAAATAACTGAAAAAACTAGTTACTAGTACTAGTACAGTGGGTAGAGCTGGTTGATAAATAAATTTTGTGGGCTAATATTTTATAAAATTAAGCATAAATTTATGAGAAATAAATAAGAAAATAGATGAAGTCAGTGTGTTGTTAAAGTAATGTACATCTTTGATGAATACTTTGAATTTTTACTACTTTTAATAAGACATGTATGATCTCTTTGTCAATGAAATTTCTCAAAACTAATGCTTTGTTTGGGATCAAGTTTGTATGTCAAGGTCAATTATGTGGTCACATATTCAAACTTTCACAATGTGTATCTCTACTTCATTTTTTTAGATAATATTTGACTTTTTTTCTCAATGAGATGTGTTCTACTAGGTTAAGTTTAGGAAATGTGTGTAAATTTTTAATGCCAATAGGAAAGGGCCCTCAAATAATGTTCATAAATTTGTTACTCCTTAAATAGTGTACCAAATTGAAATTTTTGTTACTAATTTAACTTTAATGCTCTATTTATAGAGAGGTCATGTTGATTATGTTAGAGTTTAGGTAGACTAGAACAATAAATAATATTAAACATAATGTTGATCCCTAAGATGAAATAAGGGGAGCCTTGAATGGAGGATTTTGATAAATACAACCACATGAGCTAAGAATCCTTTGCAAGGAAAAAACCTATCACACCAAAGAGATAAAGCAAAGATAATATGCTCTATAACAACCCTAGAATTTTGTATTGATTACACAAATGAAATAGGAGATGCATAATTAAATTAAATGAATGAATTTCTTTATATAAATTAAGAGATTTCCTAATCCTAAGTTTAGGAGAACTAAATCAATATAAATTAGGAGCTATATTAAGCTCAATTACAAGCTAAAAATGCTAACTAGTTGTGACTCTACACAAACTCAAGATAAATAAGCATAACACCTAGATAAAATAAAGTACCCAAGCTTAGCTAAATTGAAAAATCAATTAAAGTACCCAATTAATAAATAAACAGATAACATGACCTAATTTATCTAACACACCCCCTTCCCCTTAAGATAAACTTAGGAAGAATCTAAAAAGCTAGTTATGAATTCAAAAAGATATCATGGACTAGTCCTGGAAAAGGCTTGATTGGGTACTTGTGTATAAAGAAATTCAAACAAATGCAACTCACACCAATTAGGTTTCTTTAAATCGAGAATAGGAGAAAAACCACATGGAAAAAAATCCCCCTCCAAAAGAAAAAGATGCAATGAAAAATGATACTATGTGTGACTTATATGGACTTCAAGTCTCCCCATAAGTATATAATTGGTCACAAAATTGCAATGAATATCCCCCCATAAGAGATAATCTCCAATGATGAAGATGAAATCTCAAGGATGAATGATGATGAAGATCCAAGAGAAGAAAAACACATTCCTCCCCTTAGGAAGAAACAAATAAATTTGCCAAGGATAAAGAAACTATATGAATTAAAAAGGAAGGAAATGTCTCATGATGTATGCCATTGAATACTGCTAAACTATGAAACTATCTAAATAAAAATATTCCATATCAACTAAATAAAATCCAAACAACTGTGTAGATACCTAATGAAAAACCTCTAAAGACATGTAATATGGGATGAAAGGAATTATCAAACTACCATCAAGGAGGAACACAATGTCTTCAATTATGTACCTAATGTACATAGTGTGTAATGTATCAAACAATGCTACAATGTCCAGAGTGTGTGATGTATCAAAAAATGTTGCAATATCTAGCAAGTACTCATCCCAATCTACTAAAACTAGAAGGGGATGACTGTCATGTTGATTTAAACTGAGATATGAAGAAGCGAGAGGTGGGGAGGATCAAAACAAGTCTTAGGAACTATTTTGGATTACTAGAACACTCAATTGTTCAAGTGATCAAACCTCTCCTTAGATACTTAATCCACTCTTGATGCATGATAGGTAGGGTTAGTCAATTGAACCACATGCTCTATTGGAGAAAAATGAGAGAATACATATAACTGAGATGCAAGATAAAAAATGTGAACAATAATTATCTCTTTTCTATAAAGATCTTTGATAAACACTAAAGTAGGGGTAACCTCAATTAGCTTTCCTATCCCACAATGAGTAATCTAGTAAATGGAAAGAAGGTTGGAAGATAGTGAATGAACATAAAGAATGTCATGGAATGTGTTGTCATCAACCTTAATGGAACCACTCCTAATAAAACTCATGTAATTTTACTACCCATCAAAAATTGTAGAAAATAATGATGTTTAAAAGAAGATAAAATACCCTCTAAGGAAGCCATATGATGTGAATCTCTTGAATCAAGAATCCACCTACATGACTGAGAATTTTTTGATGTGGAGAAAGCATGGCCTTCCTATATGTCTTCACCATGTTCCATAGAAGCTAACTTGGAATGTATAGATCCTTAACTGGTGGAAGATAATGCATGAGATGAAGGAAACTAAATATTTTTCTTCTATAAAATATGCATCAAATCATCAATATTCTTTGCATAAAATTGATGGTCATCATGTCCTATCTTGGTGCAATATGCATATTTTGACTTATCCATCTTTGATGATGACCTCCTGGAAGAGGAAGAAGAATCCAAATAATCATATGAATTTATGTCCTTGGGCTGATAATGCTACTTGGAATACTTGTGTTTTTTTTTCTTTCTTTTTCCTTGTAAACATTATGATTTGTGAAACTATGGGAATTAACAAGAGCCTTTGATTTGGAAGATTTAAATATAGCCATCTAAATTGACATGGAATCTCTCTCATGTAATTTAAGAATAAAACTTGTCAAGTGAAGACATTGTGTACTAAGTACCAAGTACATCTCTAGTGGCATAAAATATGGAAATAAAAACTAAATAATTAAGAACAAGCTTGGAAAGGATAGATAGAATCAATTGAGAGTCCTCAATTTTGCACTTCTTTAACTATAATATAAGAGACCTTAATTTGGTGAAGAAATCCTAAATACTATCAAAATAAGTGGGATTTGGGCCAATAATCTCTTTCTCTAATTGAAACCCCCTTAATGTATCTTGTTTCCTAAATAATTTTTCCAATTTATTCTATATATGTTTAAGTGTGGTGCAAGATTCAATAGGAAAGAGGAGATCTAGAGAGATAGAAATGCCTAATCTCCCAAAATCCTCATCAAACCTATTAAACCATTTTCTCTTCTTAACTAGCAATAGTAGTAGGGTCATATTTTAATCCCATGGTCACTCTCTATGAACCCAAATGCTTTAGGTGTATCTCCATATGTTTTTTCAACAAAAATAATTGAATGGAGTAAGGGGTAAAATTTTATGGGAATCCATTATAAATTAAGGAAACCTAAGTATTAAAATAGACTAATAAAACAATATAGATCCTCTCAATACTAAAAAATTATGTTTGAATCACAAAAATATCAACTAATTTGCATGTTTTCTAAGAAAGGGTCCAAAAAGACAAGATTGAGATATTTGAGTACTTGATAAAAATTCTATAAAAATGACCTTAGATTTGTGAAGAGGATGCTGAGAGATTTATGAAAATGTGTGGAAGTCAAAAAAAAGATTTCATAAGTGCAAGATATGGCTCTAGAAGCATAAAAGTGAAGTCTGACTTTGGAAACTTGATACAAAAAAAATGGTATAGAATCTTATCAAAACACTACCATGAACATATCAACACCGAAAGTATATTTTCGATGATATCTTGTTTGCACAATTTTGAGTTTGTATGCTCAAGTTATGGCCAAACAACTAAAGACAATTAAAAAAATAAATTGAAAGGTGTTGAAGGTTTGATGATGTAGGACTTCAGACAATGACATCAACAAAATATCACTAGAATATTCTTTTTTGTTGAAAAAAGAGGTTCCATGTTGGTAAAAGAGATTTGGTGGAACATTCTTTAAAGATGCTAGAATATTATTTTTTCCCACTAGTGTATTATTTTGACATATCCTAAAGAATATTCTTTTTCTAAAATAGTGGGTACTGCTAATTGTAGTGGGGGTCCTATTTTTGGAGGGGATAGCCAAATCGATAGTGACATGGGCTTGTGGTACCTACATTTTCAAGTTTGTATGAACCTAAAAAAAGTGCATTAAATTTTATTGGCCTCTTCATGAACTGAGTGTGCACCTACACACTAATGATACAAGCACTTTACAATCCATACAAACTATACTGTACACTGTGCTACATAGAATTTTACAATCAAAATTTTTTCAATGATTTGATAGACATTTTTTTAGATTTGGCCCTTCTATTATCAATGGTGACCTCTGTTTCACTCCAAAGTGTGGAGATGTTTTATTTTCCCCTATATTTTGCCTTCATTTTTGAGCCCTTGGCCAACTTGATCCAATTATCAACAAATTTATACCATGTAGATAAGAACTTGAAAAATCTAGAGCTTTGATACCATGTAGGAGTTGATGAATACAACCAAGGAACCAAGAATCATCTACAAGAAAAACACTTATGACACAAAAGAGAACACAAAAGATAATATGCATTATAACAACTATATAATTTTGCATTGATTGCACAAATAAAATAGGAGATAAAAAATTATGATGAATGAATGAATTTATTTATAGAAACCAAGAGATTCCCTAATTGAAAATTTAGGATAACTAAAGAAATGTAAAGTAGGACCTAAATTAAGCTCAACTACAAGCTAAAAAAGCTTACTAGAAGCACTTCTAGATGAACTCAAGCCAAAGAGGCATAACACCTTGATAAAACCAAACACCTAAGTTTAGCTTAAGTGAATAATAAATTAAAGAACCTAATTAATAAATAATTAGATAGTATGTCCTAATTTGTATAACAACAAAGTTTCATAGGTGTGCGACCTAATGCATCTTGTGAAACAACCTCTGGGACTTCAAAAGTTGGCTCTTCATTTCAATACAAGTTTTTAAAAATGGAGAGGATTAATCCAGATGAATCCTAAAATGAGGTGATACATTGATGCAAATATTTTATGAAAATTCAAACCTTCTTTTAAAAAAACTAGGTAACCATCATTTTCTAAAAGGGGAACATGATACGTAACAATTCCTTCATTGTTGGAGAGGATAAAGAAAAACATAAAGTGATAGAGACATAGAGTATGATATTTTGATTTCACCATGAGAAGCTCCTATAGAGGTTCAATGAAAATGAATATATCCCTAAATATTCTCACAATAATTAACCATTCTAGGAGTCCTACTATAAATGGTATAATATAGCCTCTACTTTGAGTAAAATGGAAGAGTAAAAGATTCCTACATAATCTAAAATCCATCAAAATTGTAAGAAGATAGAGGAAAAAAATTCAAAAAAGTAAGATCAAATTCATGTTTAATGACACAAAACATTATGTTTAATAAGAAAAAGAGAGGCCACTGTAGAAAAATTTGAATACTTCATTAAAAAAAATGGTAAGGCCTGAATGAGGATCCTACATTGTAGAGTTCTTAGTAGAATACATTTCCCTATAGGTTTAAGGAATTCCCAAAAAAAAACACTTAAAGACTCTCAAAAGATAGAATTGAACTAAACTAAATAGAATTTGATTGTAAAAAAAAGGAAATACTTATTACATCATACTCGTGGGCTTTTATAGAACTACCCCTTTGGCTTGCATGTTTTCTATATGGCAATCTAATCATGATGGTTGTTGTAAATATTTCTATGTGGGTGGTTTTTCTTTCTTGGTCTCTCACACATCTTCCATGAATGCTAGTTGTACTCCCTTAAAAAAATTTCCATCATTCAAGAGAGTAACCTCAAATTGCACTCTTGGTGACAATCCTTCTTTTATCACATGGAGGTGATTTATTTTTGCATTGGATCTTCCTAGAGATTATTTATAAGATTGACAAGTGAAACCTTTTATTTGTAAGTTGTTTGTCCTATCACTACATTGACCAATATAGTTGTAGCCTAGCATGTGGTGTATAGGTAGAAAACCTTCAGAATCTACCTCTTGATCTTGTTAAGTTCTTATGGCAAGCTTGTGAACTTTGTTTGAGGATGAAGGCTTCGTGCCTTAAGAAAAAAGTGTTAGAATGATGTGTCCTACTCCAACATGAGATTTAAGTGAAAGGGGGAGGGAAAGAGGCTATTGTGGGCCTTTTGACCTTGATTCAGTAAAAATTGACTATTGTAGATAAAGTATACATATAATAAAAAGAAAAAAGGAAAACATAACAATTCAAAATAATGCACAAGTTTAACGTGATTCACCCAATGCAAACTACATCCATAGAGAAACAACCATCCACTTTCCTTTTATTATCCAATAAAGTTAAAATAAAAATATGATGATCTTTAACATTCTATAACCATTTATTTATCATATTTTTTGTGGTTTACAAAGGTTGGCTTACATACAAAAATAATAGTCAAATATTTTATTAAATAATGAGCATTTTTTTCTTTGGGGATGCTACCCTCGAGCCCTCATCTGAAGGATCTATCACCACTATCCCCCAGATCCCAACTATAGGCTCCACCCCTAGACCCCTACTAGGCAGATCCCACCCCTAGGTTTCACAAGATCGAATATGTTCCTCTTTCCTTCACCTATTGATTGACTTGGGCAATAAATATGGTTGAACAAATCACCAAATTTTAATCCCAATAGGATGTTTATTTTCCACATACCAATAATCTCCCACTTGGAGATTGATCCTAAAGAATGATTGCTACACCTGTAGCTCCCAATATATTGACACACTTGGCCTTGGATTGTTTCTCATTATTACAATCATCATGCTTAAAGGCCAATAGAAATTGATCAGAAAATTATTTTTTATTGAGTTACTACCTTTGTTAATAAATTAATAGGATTTTATCTTTTGTTTACCTTTTCCAACTTCAATTATCTATCCTCTAAAACTAACCATATGAAATGGTACCTAGACTTTGTATGTTTAGTCTTAGGTTCTTGTAAATATGAATGACACTTTGATTTTTAGTGTAGAAATTTATATTTTCATGTTTCTTTCCCAATACCTCCATAAAAATTTGTAATCAAATCATCTCCTTACAATCCTCTAAGGTATAAACATACTCCTCTTCTATTGTTGAAAGTGCAACAACCTTTTGAAATATGAAATCCAACTAACTATGTTATACCTATTGTAAACACATATACTATGGTACTTTTCCTATTATCAATATTACCTACTAAATATAAATTATAATATTCCTTTAGAATAGAGTTAAAACCTCCAAAACATAATGCCTAAGTAATAGAACCTCTCAAATACATGAGAATTCACTTTACTACTTTTTAATTATATTTTCTAGGATTATGCATATACATTCTCACAAATCCCATTTTATATGTGATATATACCCTTTCAAATACAATTACATACATAAAACTATCAATTGTTGAGGAGTATGGAACCTTGAGCATGAAATCCATCTACTCTTATGTATTTGGATACATTTACTTAGTCAATTTAAAATGATTGGCAAAGTTGTATGGATTGGTTTTTCATCTTGTAACCCCATTTCTATATACTTCGAGACAATGTTAGTGTGTTGCTTTCCCCATCTCTATTTATTCTCATACCAATGATTTATTCTACTCTGGACCCAAATCCTTCATAGAAAATGTTCTTTTTCTCTTAAGCTTAGTTATATGCTTAATATTGGATCCAACAACAAGCATGTCATAATAGGATAATAAAGTGACCATTGTGCAATCTCATAAAACAAACACAATGATCTGAATGACATATTTTGTAACCTTGGTTTTCCAGAAAACTATCATTTTTCAAATGTCATTATGGGGGTGCTTGCTTCAGGCCATATAATTTTTTCTTCAAATTGCACACTAATTCCTTCTTACCTTTGACCTCATATCCTTGTATTTTTTGAATTAATATCTTCCTCAAAATATCCATAGAGAAAACTTTCCCTAATATATAATTATTCAATATGAAAGTCTTATGTAGCCACAATAGCTAGAATAATTCTAAATAAAGCAATTTTAACAACAAGCGAAAATATTTCATCAAAAATTGTATCTTTCTTTTGTGCAAAACCTTTTACCACAAGTTTGGCCTTATATAATCTCTTGCTTCCATGTTCTTCCTGCAGCCTATAAACCCATTTTTTTGGTAATGCTCTTTTACCTTCAATAAACTAAACTAAGTCCTAAATCTAGTTTTGTATCAAATAGTCCATCTCCTCTTTCATTCCTTACTACCACTTCTTTATGGTTTCTTCCTAGATTGCTTCTACAAGTATACTTAGTCAATAGTGCATAATATATGAAGAAAAGCATCATTTAGGGGGTCTACTTATCTCAATATACCTTCTTGCAGGATTTTAAGGTACCTATTGTTATTTTTTGTTAAATATTATAGTTTTTTGGCACCTTTGTAACTACATTTTTTGGATTTTATCAAGAATCACATATTTTGTGCTTTCTTTTTCTTATTTCTTTTTCTACAATTTATCTGTATACATGACCTTTTCATTGAAAATGACATCTCCACTCCTAATAATATTGTGAATCTCATAATCCAATAAATAAAAATCAAAATCATTAAATCTATATCCAATCAAAGTATATTTATAAGATTTTTCCTCAAGATTTGTTCTATTTTCTATATCAAAATGGACAAATGCTTCACAAAATTTTTTTTATTTATAGAAATGAGTATTTTTCCATTGGAATATCATCATATAAGGAACTTTCATTCCCTCTATTTTTTAAATGAACAATGGTATCTACAAAACCTTCCCAAAATTGTAATAAAAAATCTTCATGCAATCTCATACTCCTTACATGCTCCATAATTGTTCTATTAATCCTTTCAGACACACCATTTTCTTGTGGTGTTAGTAAAAGTA
Organism: Chamaecyparis obtusa; assembly: GCA_027943335.1. Classification (NCBI taxonomy): domain Eukaryota; kingdom Viridiplantae; phylum Streptophyta; class Pinopsida; order Cupressales; family Cupressaceae; genus Chamaecyparis; species Chamaecyparis obtusa. The sequence continues at coordinate 2,206,575 of BSBK01006690.1, forward strand.
TATTTCCATATGAATCCCATGGTATGAAAAATATATATCAAACTCTTTGTTACAATATTCACATCCATCATCTAATCAGAGACACTTCAACTTATTTCTTGTCTCATTCTCAACCAAAGCTTTCCATTTCTCAAAAGTGTCAAATACAATAGATTTTATAGGAATGAGATAAACCCCAAGTTTTTTTAGTTGTGCCATTAGTAAATTTAACATAATAACAAGAGCCACCAAGATAAGATAATTGAGTTGGTCCCCATACATCTAAATTAATGGGCTCAAATTTTTTACTCTTCTATTCCTTCACAACTTTGAGAAATATCTCTTTTATTTTTTATAAACATAATTTTTATTGAAATCTAAATCAACTTACTTCAAACCTAGAAATAGATTTCTTCAATAGATAATCCTTGTCTATTTCTCAATCATCTTCCCAAGCCTATTATTTCATAATATTATATATATTCATATCAAAGCTAAGAAAATAGAAAAATTATAATTACCAATACATAAATATTATGTACTTACCTTTTCTTATCAATGATCCTTTAGTGACTTTCAATGAATTGTCTTTAGGTATAAATGTGCAACCGTCACTTCCCAGTTGTCTTGCTAAAATTAGATTTCAAATCAAATTAGGAACATGTCTCACTTCTTTTAGTAACCATTGATTTACAATTGGTATTTTTATATGTACATTTCACTTTCCAATAGTTTTGCATGGTTCTTCATCACCCAAATAAACTTGTCCAAAATCACCTCGATCATAGTCTAGAAAATATTTCCTATAGGGTATGGCATGAAGTGGAGCTCCTAAATCTAACACCCAAGAATCAATATAATATCCAACTTTAAATAATTAAAGTGTTTTGCAATACATCACCTACTACATTTGCATCCTTTTTTTTATTTTTATGTTGTTCATCCCCTTTTGGGACCAACAACATTTTTTAGGTGTCCTTTCTTCAAGAAACACTAACCTTCCAAATTTACTTTAGATTTGTATGACACCCTTCTTATATTTGCCACATTTTTTTGGGCTCTTTCCTCTTTCCCTCTATCTCCCCCTGTTCTGAATAATCAAATCATTACCTCATGTTTGACCTAAGTTTTTCTATTACATTTCCTTGCTAAGGATAACACCAACAACATCATCAAAATTTAAATTTATTTGAGTTTGTGATAGAATTACTTACAACCATGACCAAGCTATTCCAATTTCTAGAAAGGGGAAAAAATTAGGAGAGCTCTAGCCTCATCATCAAATGTTACTTATAGATAAGTTAAATAAGTAGTAACTACTAAAATCATTTAAATGATCAACAATAGATCTAGCTTATTATATCTTCATATTAAATAGATATTCCATATGAGATACCTTATTGGAAGCTCTAGTTTTTTCACAAAGTCTATCCAAGGTTGACATCAAGTCTACCATTATTATTTCTTTTGATATATTGAAATTCACCGATACTACCAAGAACATCTCTATGGTTCCTAGTGTCGTTCTATCAAGAACCTCCCATTATGGATTTTTTTATATTGGAAACTTATTTATTTTTCCACCTACAATGAAACAAATAGGTGAGCATTAGGATGAATGGGAAAACTAAGAATCTTAACCATTAATCTTCTTTCATGGGAAGGAAGATGATTCACTATGCCTCAAAAAGGAATGAAGCAGTAGGAAAATTAAATGACCCTTCATTGTAATAAAAAATGATTATGAAAATATATTTTAGAAATGCAAGATCTAGGGATAGATGGAGAGAAAATATAGTTTTCTTCATGCACAAGATGACCACGAACTAATACATGGATTCTAGATTAGATTTGAGAATCAAAGTCTATAAATGATCCAGAAACCAATTTTTGGGTTGAAAAATAAGGTCAGGGGTGATTCACTCATACTAGACTAGGTTAGAAGTGAATTTATTTCCCTTGACTTGACACTTCACAATGAAATCAGTCACAAATTGTATCCCTTCTCCTTTTTTTTTTGGATCTTCCCACACGTATTCCACCTATTCTTGTACAAAAAAGAGAGGTAAAAGGGTTGTAGAAAAGGATTTGCCCAAGTAAAACCCCTATTGAGGAATCAACCTTAAAATCAAAATGAAAATGCTCAAAATAAAGTGTGTTTTGATTAAGTAAAAATAGGTTTTGTTAGGACCCTAAACCTTTACAAATTATTTAGAGATAAACCATTAAAAGTAAAATAGAGTCTATTCCTCAACACTCCAAAGTATAAGAAGAAAACATCATAACAGTAAGTGAAAAGTCTATAGCAAAAGAAACATAATAGGATATCCAAACTAAAGGACAAGACAACACAAAAAGATAGCTAAATACATTTCATCAGGTCCCTAGCCTAGACCACCATAATTTGCATATGATCAATAGAATCCTTAAGATCTTTGAGGTCTTTGTCATATTTGGTCTCCATCTTCCTGGAACTATACCGAGTGCACTTTCCTAGTTCAGTGGCTTCCTTTAGGTCCTTCGTGTCCTTATCACCTTTGGTCTGCTCCATCTTATCAACCAAGATCTTGACATGATCAGTGTAGGCCTTAAGGATGACATGACTCTGCTCCCTAATATTCCTCGTAGCCTCCTCTAATTTGTCCACTCTTTTATATAGGGTGTCAAGACTTTCACCAAAGTCCCCATCAATAATCTTAGCCTCTTTTTCTTTGAGGATTTTTTCCAGGTTATAGACCTTGTCCACCATGGTAGTGTAGGCATTTGCTTTTCCCACCACATCTCTCATTTCCTCTAGGAAAGTATAAATAGGTTTATCACCCATGTTCATAGTCTTAAGAAGATTAACCTCACAACCCATAATATGGGTTTGATCTTTGACTTGAGCAACATCATCCAATAGTTTCCCCAAAGTGTGATTAAAATCTACCAGGAAGTTTTTGTCTTTTATCACAGCAGTATCTTCATTCTTCTCCTTGTCATTCTCCTTTTTCTGCATTATCCTCAGTCCCTAGAATATCTTTGTCAAATTTTTCCACAATTTCTTCGATGACCTGGTTAGCATCTTGCAGGTTCTCCTCCTCTTTGTCTATAAAATTCTTGTCTTCACCTAGTTTACCTAAATCACCATCCCAATTAGCATCCTCCTCCACACCCAACTTTTCCTCAGTGCTTATCCTCTTCTCAAAGTCATCATATTCCTCAAAAGAAATGACAATGTTCATCTTACGAAGTCTTTTGAAGCTTTTAGAATTCTTCCTCTTGCCACCATCTTTCTCCCCTTCTTCCTCATAGTCCTCATCTACAGAATCCTTCTCAGTAGTAGATTCATCCACCACAGACTTGCTCTTATTTTTCTTGGATGGAGAACCCTTGAATTTAGTATTCTTAGTGGTTTTAACCTCAAGGGTTTCCTCCTCCTCATCTTCAATATCAGCTTAATACAAGTCATCATCCTTGTCCCCTTCCATTTCTTCATCATCCCTGGCTCTAGCCTTAAGGAAGGGTTTTTCTACCTTCTTAGTTTTTAGGAGAGCAAACACCAGGACCATTAAACCTTGGTGTGAAGCATGATCCCCATGAGGATCCTTCTGAGTGCTATTGATGGTATATTCCAAGGAGCTTAGCAAGTAGTAAGGGAAGCTAATTTTCTCATTATATCTAAAATGGTTAAGAAACATAAAATGATGGCCATAGGCTCTGGTAAACATACCATCAAGCATAATGTAGTAAATAATAGCATATAGAAAAAACCTCCAAGTCTGAGAGATACACTTGGGGTCATGGTAAGATTTATCCACCTTCACCAGCAGCTTCCTCTCTTGCTCAGTTTTAGGGAACTTCTCAGGAGTCCTATCATAGATAATCCTATCTTAATATAATTTAAGCCCCTCCATGCTCATAATAGTAGCTTCGACAATAATCTCCTCTATGATCTCTATGTATAGATTACCCACTAGCACACTACCATTCTTCCAAGTTTTGAGGAAGTGTTTGGATGCATCCGGGTTTCTAGCATGTAGCCTCTCCATAAAATCTTCCATACCACCTTTCCTTAAAATCCCCCAAACCTCCTTACATTGTTTCCACTCCTTGTAATTCACAGGTTCAAGCCTTTTCTTTCTTCCTCCCATGTCTTCACTCTAGTGTTTCTTCACAGTAACTCTCAGTAATAAACCTTGAATGTCTTTCTAAATGTATCCTTCTTCAATATACTCCTCATACAACACCCAGAATCTGTATGACATAAAAGTTCTAGTCACATCATAGTCCACACAAAAAAAGGAATAAATTAACATCACCTTGTAATGAAATATATTCATTAAAAATACAAGTTAGAACTCCTTCTTCCTACTCCATAAATGGTCATTATCAATTAGTGATTTAACCTCAAAAGGAAATTCATCATTGTCATCCTATTTCATCATCAGATCCACCTTACAAGCCAATTTGGCCATCCAGTCAAAAATAATATTAGACTCCCTATAGTTATGCGAAATGATACATTTGTCAAAAGAGTCAATAATATTTTTGGCCTTTTGTATTATGTTATATATGGTCCATGAGGGTTTAGAATCATTATTTAAACATTTTATTATGTTCAAAGAGTCACCTTTAAGCCATAGTTTTTTACATCCTTTTTCCTTAGATAGAGTAAGACCATGTAAAGAAGAAACAACCTCCACAACATGATTGGATTGAATACCAATTGGAATATCAATCACACATTTACAATGACCATTCTCATCTCTAATAGTTGCACCACATCCAGCCACCCCTAGATTCCCTTTTGAAGCCCCATAAAAATTAACCTTCATCCAATTGTAGGGAGGGCAATCCCATCTAGCTTCATTCCTCAGAGAATATTTATTACAACTATTAAAATTTCCTTTAATCTTCCAGTTCTCAAAGAATAACCTATCCCCATCCTTAATAGGTTCTATCAGATTTCCCTTCAAGTATATGTTTTCCAACATAGCTCTCTTGATCTTATGAAAGACCACCTTTTCATTGGAAGATTTATTTCTAAAGACTCTATCATTTCTTTCTTTCCAGACACCTCAAAAAATGTAGGGTAATATAAAGTTCTAGGAAGTAACCACATTTTTTTTCCTTGGAGGGGGCACCCAAGAAGAGAAAAGGCTTTGTAAATCCTTAGGAAAGATCCAATCCACATTAAGCAACTTTAAGCATTTTTCCCAAATTTTTCTCACATAGGGACAGTGAATGAACATATGATTAATAGATTCTTCATCCTATTTGCATAAGAAATACATATTAGCCATGGTCATTCCCTTCTTCTCAAGTTATCAATATTCAGGATCTTATTCTACAACATAGTCCATAAAAAAAACATTAACTTTAGGAGTAAGGCCCTTACTCCAAGCATTAGCCCAGTTCAAGGAATAGGATCAATCTCAAAGTCTTGATGGTACAAGGAAGATATAGAAAAGTTTCCATTAGTATTATACTTCCAAACTAAACTATCCTCTTCATCAACCAAAATCATAGAATTCAAGAATTTATTAATATTTCTAAGGGAATGATTAATAATAGAGAGGTCATTCCAATGGTCTCTCTCCTAGTAATCAGCCACTATGGTACCAAACTTGACCTTACTATGGTTCTCAAACATTCTCCATTCAGAAATCTCCTTCAAGGGATGGTCCATCAACCACTCTTCATCCCAGAACTGGACACTTTTTCCATTCCCAACTTTCCATTTGACTCCCTTCCTGATTAACTCCTTATTCCTCATAACATTTTTCCAAATAAAGGACCCTCCAATGTTAGCCTCATTACTAAGAAAACTATGTAGAGTAGGGAAATCTTTATTATATTTGTTCTTCCAAATAGAGGTACATTCTCCATTTGAGCTATAGAACCTCCATATCAGTTTAGCAAGAAGATGATCATTTGAGATCCTTATTCTACGTAATCCTAATCCCCCTTTATTAACATGTTTACAAACCTTCTCCTAGGCTATAAGGGCCATCCTTTTCTTTTTCTCCATACCAGACCACAAGAAGGTTTTCTAAATTATTTCAATAGCCTCACTAAATTTCCTGGGAATTTTTAAAATCTAAGAGCATAAAGAGGTAAGCTTTACAAAGTAGACCTCAAAACCAAAATCTTACCATCTTGGCTCAACAAGGCACCCTTCCAACCTGCCAATTTACTATAAAATATGTCCACCAAAGAGCTCCAAAAACTGTTAGGAGGTTCTAAACAAAGAGGAAGACCTAAGTAAGTACTAGGTAAAGACTCCAACTCACACCCCAAAATCTTATTGATTTTCAGTTGTCTTTCATCAAGGACATTAAAAAAGAACACCAAACTTTTCCCCCAGTTGATGAGTTGACCTGAAGCTTTCCCGTAGCTATCCAAAGCCTTGTTGATGTTTATAAAATTCTTAATAGAAGCTTCCCCAATACCATAGAGTCATCAACAAGCTGTTGATGATAGAAAACTTGATAAGAAGACAAAGGATACAAGCCTTTAAAATCACATTTTTGAACAATATTATCAATGAATCTTCCTAAACATTCAGCCATGATGACAAAGAGGATAGGAGATAAAGGATCACCCTGTTGCAATCCTTTTGAAGATTTGAAAAAAGGGATGGGGGAACCATTAAGCAACACAAAGAAGTTAGTAGTGGATATGAGCTAAAAAATTAGATCGAGACTCATCTTGTTAAAACCAAAGGCACAAAGAACTTCTTGCAGGAAAAACAAGTCCACCCTATCATACGCTTTGGATAAATCCAATTTCAAAAAAAAACCTTCCTTTTTGGATAAAATAAGAGAATGGAAATTTTCATGAACTGAAACAATGGAATCCAGAATTTGCCTACCAGGTAAAAATCCATTCTACTACCAAGAAATAAGAGAGGGAAAGAAATTAAGAATTCTAGAGGTGAACACTTTGGATATTATATTATAGAAAGAGTTACATAAACTTATTGGTCTAAATTGATCCATTTTATCTGCCTCTTGTTTCTTAGGGATAAGAGTGATGATGGTACTATTCAATTCTTTCAAAAAAAATTTGGATCCAAACAATTCGTTGACAGCACTAGTAACTTCCCTCCCAATGATATGCCAAAACATCTAGAAGAAAAACAAGGGAAAGCCATCAGGACCACGGGCCTTGTCCCCATCAAAAGAGAAGATAGCCCTTTTGATTGCAGTGTTAGAATTTATAGCAGTAAGAAAGACATTATGATCTTCATTGAGGATGGACATAATACGATCCAAAAAGTCCCTTTGAGCCTCCTTATCCAAATTTTGTTCTTGTTTGAGTAACCCCTAGAAAAAAACTTGTATCCTTTGATCGAATAGATTATTCATCATCAGAGATAGTTCCATTAATACCTAGAAATTATAAATTATATTCCCTATCCTATGCTTAAGAGTAGTCATGTAGAAATATTTAGTGTTCCTGTCCCCTTCTTTCAAAAAAACCTTACGAGACCTCTATCTCCAAAAAGTCTCTTCTTTAGAAATAATGTCATGATACTCCACAAGTTTCTCATTTTCCTTTTCTATAGATATCTTATTATACCCTTCCATCTGAATACAATCCATAATGTCCTTAAGTTCCATGCAAATATTTGTCTTAGAGGTAAATATATTACCAAAAGTGTCTCATTCCATCTTTTATTATTGTCCTTCACTATTTTTATTTTTTTAGCAAGAATGAACATAGCCATTCCTTAAACCCTTATCTTCCACCATTTATCTAAATTTTGTTCTAATTGTGGATGCAAGGTCCACATCTTCTCAAACCTATAAGCAAAGTTCCTTTTGATAGATAGAGGATCCTCCAAAAAAAGTGATAGGATGGTGATCAGATCCAACCCTCACATGAGTAGACAAGAAATAAGACTAGTACAAGAACCAATCATTACCAATCAAGGCTCTATCAAGTCTTACCTAGATCAAGTCCTTTCCACTTTTTTTTTTGGTCCAAGTGCAATTAGTTCCCCATAAATCAACATCATGGAGAGCATGCTCATCGATGAAATTTATCAAATCCATTCTGCTATCTATATTCGATTGACTTTCTAACAATTTTTCTTTTTCTTTCAGCAGAGTATTAAAATCTCCCATAATAATCCATCCTTTAGAGAAAAAATCATTTTGAAGAAGAGATAGGGTATTCAAAAAGGACTTTCTACCAGATTTAGAATTGGGAGCATAGATATTGGTTAAAAACCATGAAGTTCCATCCTTAATGTGACTAAATCTAACACAGGTCAGATTATTACCCTGATTGATGAACTCACCTTTAATAATATCATAGGTCCAAAGGGTAGAAATACCCACCAAAGTCCCTTCTAAGTCACCCCCATAAATCTTACCATTTCTAAAGAAGTTTAATCTTTCAACTTTATCCTTAGGCATTTTAGTTTCTTGGATCAAAAAAATATCAGGCTTATTATCTATAATCATATTCCTAACTAGATCTTTCTATAGACACCTAAAAATCCATTAGAAAATAAAAGTATTTTTATTTTTCTAAAAACCCCTAATGACATCATCATTTACTAATTAATTAATATATTTTTGTGCCATTAAATCCCTTTATTTTAATTAAACACCTTTAATTAAAGAATCCCTCCCCAAAATCATTTAAATCAAGTTTGAATGAATTTCCTCTATTTATTAATTACTAATTGATAAATTGACCAAAAAAATTTTAAATAAATAAAATATTTATTTAAATCCTAAAACCTTGGAAATATCCTAGAAACCCCTAACCTCTTCTAGAATTTCCTAATCTCACTTTAATCTTAATTAAAAAGTGATTCCTACATTTCTTAAGCCTAAACCCTCAACCTTTGACTTTGGGTCAAAACCCCTCATAAATGCTTCTTACATCCTCATTAATGACTCTTACAAGCCATTAATGAAGCCCATGTCTCCTCTTACCCTTTGGTCTCCCTTGCACACTTCCCTAGTGTTGCTCACACATGTGTGAGAAACCTTGACCATAATAATCCCTCCTATTTATTAAATTCATTTGATAAATAAAGTCCTCAACAACCCCTTTTAATAAATTTAACATTTATTAAATCCTAAAATCCTATATATTCTTTAGAAAACCGTAGAACCTCTAGACTCTTCTAGAAAATCCTAAATTTGACCTTTGAGCCATTCAACCTTTGAAAGTCAATCCTTATCCCTTTGACTCAACCCCTAACCAAACCCCAAACTCTACTTCAAACCTTAACCCGAGTCCTTCCTCAAATCCTATAAATACCCTCCTCTTCCAAGAGCAATTCACCAATTCACATAATCATACTAAGTAGAGTTATAATGTTAGATTCTTGCTAGATCATAAGATTTTTAGTATATTTGTTAGATTTCATGTTTTTTTCTAAATCATCATAGAATAGCTTAATGGAATGAATCTTAGTTTCATTTATGCTTTTCTAATCATTTATGCATCATACCAAATCATCCCTAGAATGCATTAGAGACAAGCTCCAAGTGCTTAGAGAGCACACCCACATCCCTCATAATCAGAGCAAATCAAACAATGCTTGAAGCATTCATTTTGGCTCAATCTAAGGTGGCTTGATTTTCATGTTTATGCTTTTGAATTGATATAATGTTTAGATTAGTCTAACATTTCCTTGTTTACGCCTTTCAAGACAGATAACAGATAAACCATACTCTACACTTTCTTATAAGGATTATTTAATCCTCTAATATTCCAAGAGATAATCTTCATACCTTAATAAAAGATCTTGTCTCTAGGATGGTTTTTTGGCTACCATCTGCAATATTCTTACTAGCCTCCATGGTTCTCTTTCTTTGATTAGATGGTCTCCTTGGAGAAGGCTGCACCCCTCCCACATCTCCATTTTTAGAGCTTCTTGTATTTCTTATTGGTGGATTCTTTTTCTTATAATTATTAGATTTTTTACCATTCTAAGTAGCTAGAGACTCGTCATCTTTCCCATTCTCACAACCCTATGAGGCTTGATTAATGGCTTCTGCATCCCCCTATTTTGGAGTATAATTTTATGGAAAAGTTCTCCTCACCATAACAGGAAAGCTCTGTGAGTAGTCAAAAGTTCCTTTCCCCAAAACAACACATGGTTGAGCATCCTAAAAATAACTACCGAGCATCAATCTTCCTTGAGGTAAAGAAGACACATTCATCATAATTTGTTTAGACAATCCCACATCCTTCACCAAGCTTAGTTTTGGACTATTATTAGAGATGGAAGTCTCATTTCTATTATTCTCCTCTTCCTTTTCAAAGGTGTCTCTCACAATCAACTTATAGGGACTAACAATTTCCCCCCGAGTTTCATCCCTATTGTCATTCCTTATTTCCTCACCCACACCTTGTGGGGAGCCATTTCTTTCCTTATTTATACCCTCAACAATACTATCATTGATAATATTTTCAACTGGGTCTAGATCCTGAATTTTGTACTCAACATCAGTAGGAAAGTTCCTAGAAGAGCCCCCCCCATTCTCCTTGTGATTCCCAACATGAATCTACTTCTTCATCTTCCTCTGAACGACCCTGTTTGGACATTTATTTTCCCAATGACTAGCTTTCTTACAATGGAGACAAGCAAAAGGGATCGATTCACATTCAATCTTTTGCACCCATGAACCCAACTTATATTGAATGGCAATAGACTCGGGCATATCAACTTCTTGAATCACTCCAACACTAATTCTAGCATAAGTTAATCTTCTCCTCAAAGTAGTGACAAGATCAGTACATAGAAGTTCACCAAAGGAACTGGCAATCTTAGCGAAGAAATCCTCCACCCAATACTCCAGAGGAAGGCTCGGAAGTTTAATCGATATCGGGGCCTGAACCACTAACTCATCCTAAAAAATGAGATTAAGATACTATTTTTGGAGTATCAAAGTATTTTTGCCAATCATACAAGGCCCGTTACAAATTATAATCCTTTGGTCCTCTTCATGTGAGAAAAAGAAAAGGAGAGATAACTCTTAGCCATGGCATGAATAACCTCATTGTTAGGCCTAACACCTAAAAATCTGCCCACAAGAGAGTTCTCCATCCTAGCAATATTGAAATCTATGATCTAGTCTGGGACAACAATGACAAAACTCCCTTGAGCTAGATTCGAAATGTTCTTAACAAGCGGTAAAGATGACTTACCCATAAGTTTAATACCGAAGAGGGATGACCACTTTTTTTTGCCAACCTATTGAATCCTTTCATCATGAGAACTAGGCCCCCCATCTGGGTCCCCAGGTGCCAGACCAGCATCAAGATCCTTACATGCTCCTAGAATCCCTTTGTTTCTCCAAGATTCCCACAAGTAGCTGAGGCACCTACTCATGACCCTATTGCACCATTCTCACCCAAAGTAAAAGATGAAATTTGAATTGGATATCTCCTGCTCACCACACCTCCTGCTCCCTTTTGTTTCTCCATAAATCCATTAAGGTAGTTAATTATATCAGTGGTTTTAATACAAAAGAAAGTTTGTTGATATATAGTAGAGGCTTGATAAAATTATTTCACCTTCACAAACCTTCCTGATTGTATAAACATTGCATAGTCAATATTTTTCATTAGATGTTTCAAATCACACTTGTTGATCTATCATAAAAAAAATTACAGAAATTGATTACAGAATTAGATATATAGATGCTGTGATATTTGAAGTTAAAAATAATTGAAATAAAATAAATTCAAAAAATGGAAAAATAAAATAACCAAAAACAAGAAAAAGATGTCACCCAAAAAACAAGATTTGGTCATAAAAAAATAAAGGTAAAAAATAATAAAATAAATTGAGAAATAAAAAGAAATTCAAAAACCACAAAAGGAAATTAAGAAGTAAAAAAAGAAACTAAAAGGCAAACAAAATTAATAAATATATAAAATAAAGTGGATTAAAAATTTACATAAAAAACTAATAAAATTAAGAAAAAAATTTTTTTTAAAGAAATGAATGATATTCTCCTAAACAAAAAGAAAAATACTTTCAAAGTTAATCAAATTGAAGAAGAAAATACATAAGAGATATAGACAACAAGGATAAGACAAGAAAATCTAAGGAATGAATCAAATACACAAAACAAAGCTAAGGCATAAAGCAAATAAAACAACACGAAAAAATGAAATGAAAATAAGAAACAAATGCAAAGGATGAACTACTCAAACAAAAAGAAGAAAATGGGAAAGAACAATGCATGAAGATACATAACAAGACAAAGACAATAAAATATATTTCCTAATACATTAGAGATAAAGACTATATATTCACAAAAATATATTTCACAAAAACAAAAAATACTAAAGTCAACAAAATCAAAGAAGAAAATACATTAGAGATAAAGAGAAAAAGGATAAGACAAGAAAAATTAAGGAATGAACCAAACACAAACAAAAAGATAAGGCATAAAGCAAAAAAACTATGAAAAAAGGAAAACAAAATAAGCAAAAGACATAAAGTGGGGAACTAATCAACCAAAAGGAAGAAATAGGAAAATAGCTAAAAAACTATGATGAAGGATGCTAGAGCATGCCATTTAGGTCGGTGGGCTAGAGATGATAGTTTTAAGAAGGGTTTTTCAAGAAAGACTAATGTACCACCATTCATCATGATTGAGATTGGTAGCATGACTTTTTATGATAATGGCCTCCTGGACTTTATGTTTGAAGAAACACTCTTCCTTAGCAACAAGTTGGGTGGTCTCAAGGAAAATATGGTGTTCGGTAAGTTTGGAGTGTTTACCAAGAGAGGATATGATCAAGTCTAATATCCACACTAGCTCTTTGATTATGGTGGTAATGGATCAATTTGTTTAACCATTATATAGGCACTAGTATATTTGAGGTCAAATTTTGACGGCCATTTGTCAGATTTGCAATGCCCATTTGTCGATATTTTGACATATGTGTTAGTCATCATTTTTGCATTACAAACTGCGAAGGAAGAGGTTGTGTGTGTGCAAATTGTACCTGATCTGTAGACACAACACTTCAGTAAAACATTAGAGGTTAGCAAAAACAAAATCATGCAATGAATTGAAAGCTAAACTAACCAGGCGATTTACTGCCTTCTAATAGGTGCGAGTATGATGTTCCTAGATTGTATCGAGATCAGTGACCTTGACGACACCTAAATGAAGGATTTGAATGCAAAAGATGGATATGGAATATGAATGCAATTAATCTATTTTTTTATATTTTCTATGCAATGATATGATAAAAAATTGATATGAAATCTAATCTATATGAAATTGATCTAACAATAATATGAAAACAAAAGTGATCTCACAAAATGTGGTTGATTCGCAAAGAAGTTCCGATTCTCCAGATAGCAATTCACCAGCATAAGTTTGCAAATTATGAGATGTTTTGGGATGAGCTGAAGCCTTAGTTTATAGAAATCTAGGGCTTTGAGGATGCATGAAAGAAAGCCACAAATCACTCAAATAACTCAGGTTGATTTTTGAGTTATTTTTAAATAAAGATAATTAACTCACAAAAACATGCTAAAGCAGAGTTTAACTCAAATTAGAAGTTTAGATCAACTTTAAAACTCAAAAATGATGTTGAGTTCCAAAAAGTCAATAACTTGCATTGATTTTCTGATTTGGAGTTTAACTACTCTTTAATTGTGCACATGGATAATTATGAATTAATAAATAAATAAAGTGATTTATTTTCAACTTAACTGATTTTGAAATTAAAACAATTGATTTATGGGTTAATCAATTATTTTTCAAACTTTTATTCAAAATTACAATATTAAAAATTGATAAAATGATTTAATTAATTAATTAAAATATTTAATCAATTATTTGTAAGATTTTAGATTTATTGTCAAAATTAAATATCATAATTAGGAATAATGGAATTAAATTCAATTAAATAATTAAGTGGCAGTATTAAATCTAATTAATTAAATATTTAGAATATTCAATTAATCAAACTTTAGGATAAATTAGATTTATCGCCAAATAATCATTAAATCAAAGATAATTATGATGATTAGGAATATTACTAGGAATATTCCCTGATGCAGAATTTAGGATAATCAATTATGATTCAATGATGTTCAAATGTGCCTTTGGTTAGGACTTTGATGTCAATTTTGTTCGATGTGTCGATGTATGAGGTTAATGAACCTATAGCCCATTTTTGCGATATTACATTTTGCCCCTCTTTGAATTAATGTGCGAAGCGCAGTGGTTCAAAGATAGTTTCATTGGAGGAACCTTCGTGTGAGATTCGACTTTTGTTAGATTTGAAGATGCGATTTGAAGAATCATTTAAGCATTGAAGTTCGTTTAATTATTGTGAGATCATGCAAAGATGAAAAATAAAATGCAACCTAAGACCTAGGACCTACTCACTGATCATATGTTGATTTGTTATCATCATTGAACTTTTAGGTAACTGGATAAATCAATACAATGCCCACTAGCTATGAAACCATAGACATATAAATATCAATTTGTATGCGCAAGAATCAATACAACACCCATTGGCTAGGCAACCATGGACATATGAATATTGATTTTGTTTTCAGAATGTCGGATTAGATATAAGCACCAAGGCACAAACACCAGGATGACCTGAATATCTTGTCCATTTTGATATAGCAATTTGTATAAGCATCAAAACATAAACGTCATGATGACCTGAATACGCCTTGCATACAAACACATCAAGCAGTCAAGAGATCATTCTAAATCCAATGTGAATTACCCGTAGTGACCCTTTATCATTCACATCCTTAGGTAAGATTGCATTCACAATAGGAGAAAGAACTCACTCAAAAAGATAATAGTTAGATCAAACTTCCTTGAATTTTCTGGGTATCAATGGTCAAGGTACGCATGGCCATCCAATTCAAGATAGAGGCTCTTATAGTTAGACACCATTTCAATCCAGAATTTCCAAAGTTGTTAGATTTTCACATACAAGCAGAAGACAAAGAAAAGATTATGCCCCTAGTCATCACTCTCTAAATCCTATAAAGGACATCATCGAAGAGCTTGAAGGGACACAATATGCAAAAATCTCAATGCGAATCAGTAAGCATACAAGGAGATAAAAGCATGTAAAAAGAATAGATTGTTTTCAGTTGAGTTTTGATGTTTGATTGTGTTGTTGATGCAAAATCCTTTCTGGAGACAAGACTGACTGGCTGACTCACATGAAGCTTCAAAGGACTTTGATTGGATATGATACGTCTAAGATATACTAGAGACCATAGGATATGACTGTGATTGCCCCCAAGTGTTAAACATTGATAGGATACATACGCTTGAGCTGATTGGTGTACAAACTGACTTATTGAAAACAAACTGGGAGATATGTACAAACTAAAACAAGACTAAAAGTTGGGAAAGACCAAGATTGCATTGATAGCTGGAGCGTTTTGAAACAAGCGGTGCTCGTTTGCCAAGTTTTCACCATCTTGGCAGAGATTCTATTTTTTTTCATTTTTTTGTACTTTTCATTTTTTCAAATTTTTTTTGAACTTTTTTTGGAAGAAGACAAGCTTTTTAGATAATGCTCCTTGAAAGAATAAACTAGGAGATGCAAATGATTCAAAATAATATGCTCAAAGATGCTGATAGGGAAAGGGAGATGGAAGAGAAAAATGGAGGATAAGGTTTTATGTAAAGTGAGTGAGGCTGGAAGATAGTAGGAATAGGCAAATGAGGAAAAATCATAAAAGGTAGAAGGATAATGAAATAACATCAACTATTTTGATCTGTGGGTACCCTAATTTTGGCAAGATTCTTTTATTAATAAGATTACTCTGCAAGCTTGAAGAAGCGGTATATTTTGGCAAATGAAGAGTGGAAAGATGATGATATTCTTGAGATCATGGATGGACACAATGTTGCAGATAGAATGAGAAGAGATCTTTCTAGCCTGGTCTTGGATCCTTCGACAATTGAGGTAGGATCCAGACCCAGCCTAAAAATATGTCTTCCTTTCTATTGTGGAATATAGGCTCTGCTGCTGCAACAACTATAGACTGCGATGTAGATATCACAATAGCTGACAAACATAAATGTAGGCATCATGGTCACAATTTTTTGGAGACATAACATAATTGAGTGGTATTCCCAGATGATGCAAAGCAACCATTTCTTTGCATCATCTAGGAATACCACTCAATTATGTTGTGTCTCCAAAAAATTGTGACCATGATGCCTACATTTATGTTTCTCACCTGTTGTGTCCCAAGACCCCTTATGACCCTTTACGACCCTTTACGACCCTTTACGATCCCTAAGAATACTACTTAGAGGTCTTAAAATGTTGTAAAGGGTCATAAGAGGCTCCTAGAAGGGGCCAGATGAGCTTCCATGGTTCCACCTTCACGTGGTTGGCCCTGTTAAGTAGAGAATGTTAAACTATTCTTGAAACAAAGAGAAGCTCAATAATTTAAGGTCTCAGTCCACAAAGATGTTGAAAAAATGACGGGAATCAATGATGGAGATTTTTTAGATTTTGAGAAGACGTATATGGACTGGAGGCCACATTGAGTACCAGTGCAGAGATGATGATTCAATAACCTACGTCTATAAAACCTTCACAATTATCACCTCTTTGGCCTCCACTCATTCCTCTTCTAAAAAATAGTTATCTAGAAACTTTGGATACTGTTTCTCATCCATGCACGAAATGTGCTAGTGATCATATAAAATTACTTTAGGCCTCTAGTATTGATGAGCTACACAAGTGTAAAATGTTTTTGCGAGACTGGGATCAATTATATTGGATACTGTGCAGTGTACATAAATGCAAGGCAGTGATTATTCTCAACGATCAACATGTACAAGTCTTCCAGGCCTTACCCAGTAACTAGGACTAAAGATAACACAACTCAAGAGACCATCATAGTTGGTCTCTTTCTTTGGTCTATATTATTAACAAAAATTTTTACCTTTCATTAGCTCATCAAATTAGGGGATTTGAAAGAATTTAATAGAATATTTTCATGTATAACATACATTATTTAAGTTTGACATTGAACGAATTTATATACTTTGTGCACTTGTATACTACGAGGATGGCCATAAAGAAGCATCCCCTCCTATGGCTTGAGTAATGTAGGCCATTGGAGGAGATGCTTCTTTATCACCGTCCTCATAGTCTACAAGTGTGTGAAGTAGATAAATTCGTGCAACGTCAACTTAAATAATATACGTTGCCATGAAAATATTCTATTAAATTCTTTCAAATCCCTGGATTTGATGAGCTAATGAAAGGTAAATATTTTGTCAATAATATAGATCGAAGAAAGAGACAACCTATGATGGTCTCTTGAGATTTCTTATTTTTAACGTGCATATCCGTCGCTTTTTCGACTCTTTAGAGTTTATTTCGACGATAGTGCTATACATCTGATAGTGTTTTTCGTCGGATAATATGCCCACCCGTTGCGTCTCCGATAGATCAAATATCAAAAAAATTCCATTTCGATAATTACTGCGATAGGAATGCTATATCTTTGATAGGCCTACTTTTCAGCAATTTATTGCCACACCGTTGCTCTTCCGACAGTGCCAATTTTAGAGATATGTAGTTTTTGATAGAATTTAGCGACACTAATGCTATAGCACCGATGGGTTTATCTATCAAACGTTGGTTGCGGATTTGTCGCTATTCCAACAGTTATAATGTCGAAAAGTAATTCTTTTCGACAGGTAATTGCGACAACCATGCTGTATTTCTGATAGGTCTTCTTGTCGAAGTTCTGATAGATGGACCGTAGGAAATGTCATAACAAAGATGGTATTCATGTGCAAGTTTTCAATGGAATGGGGTATCGAAAAACTGACGGTGACCTCTGTAATACCCCAAAAATGGGCTATAGGTTCATTAACCTCATACATCGACACATCGAACGAAATCGACATCAAAGTCCTAGCCAAAGGCACATCTGAACATCATTGAATCATAATTGATTATCCTAAATTCTGCATCGGGGAATATTCCTAGTAATATTCCTAATCATCATAATTATCTTTGATTTAATGATTATTTGGCGATAAATCTAATTTATCCTAAAGTTTGATTAATTGAATATTCTAAATATTTAATTAATTAGATTTAATACCGCCACTTAATTATTTAATTGAATTTAATTCTATTATTCCTAATTATGATATTTAATTTTGACAATAAATCTAAAATCTTACAAATAATTGATTAAATATTTTATTTAATTAATTAAATCATTTTGTCAATTTTTAATATTGTAATTTTGAATAAAAGTTTGAAAAATAATTGATTAACCCATAAATCAATTGTTTTATTTTTCAAAATCAGTTAAGTTGGAAATAAATCACTTTATTTATTTATTAATTCATAATTATCCATGTGCACAATTAAAGAGTAGTTAAACTCCAAATCAAAAAATCAATGCAAGTTATTGACTTTTTGGAACTCAACATCATTTTTGAGTTTTAAAGTTGATCTAAACTTCTAATTTGAGTTAAACTTTGCTTTTGCATGTTTTTGTGAGTTAATTATCTTTATTTAAAAATAACTCAAAAATCAACCTGAGTTATTTGAGTGATTTATGGCTTTCTTTCATGCATCCTCAAAGCCCTGGATTTCTATAAAATAAGGCTTCAGCTCATCCCAAAACATCTCATAATTTGCAAACTTATGCTGGTGAATTGCTATCTAGAGAATCGGAACTTCTTTGCGAATCAACCACGTTTTGTGAGATCACTTTTGTTTTCATATTATTGTTAGATCAATTTCATATAGATTAGATTTCATATCAAGTTTTTATCATATCATTGCATAGAAAATTTAAAAAAATAGATTAATTGCATTCATATTTCATATCCATCTTTTGCATTCAAATCCTTCATTTAGGTGTCGTCAAGATTACTGATCTCGATACAATTTGAGAACATCATACTTGCACCTATTAGAACGCAGTAAATTGCCTGGTTAGTTTAGCTTTCAATTCATTGCACGATTTTGTTTTTGCTAACCTCTAATATTTTACTAAAGTGTCGTGTCTATAGATCAGGTACAATTTTCACACACACATTACTCGCGCCCACTGTGGGGCAACCCACCTTTACATGCTGGTTTTGATTTACTTGGAGACTAAAACTCTAAATTTTCAAGATTTAATTTTATCTCCCAAACGGCTTGGAGTTTTGGTCTGAATTGTTTTTTATAGGTTGGAGACATATCAGGGAAACTTTGCTAAAAAATTTAGAATTTTCTAAGATGTTTTGAATTTTTAATAATTTTTTTTCAATTTTCCATAAATAATTCATTTTCAGTGCAAATCGTCATATTTTTAAAAAAAATTTACATTTACATAAAGCTCTTCAAATTCTATAGGGGGTCCATTCTTTGTGTTTTAAATTTTGATGCAATATAATACCTCAAATAGTCAATTTACAAAAATTGGTTTGTTTTGGTAAAACGGGTCTCTAAGGCACAAATGAAGAGATTTTTCTAAAAATTTTACATTTTTGGAAATCTCTCTATTTTTTAGCAAGGGTCTCTATTTTGTATTTCTATTTTTGTAGCCAAAATCATATCAAAAAAATCAGATCTTGTTGACTAGGTCAAATGCAGCAAAAAAAATAAAATTTTGTGATGGGTATGCACTTATTTTTTTTACATGGTTCAATGAATGATATGAGTTGTCATTTGAGTTAATTTTTGGTTATTATTGCTGATAGTAATTGATTTTTAGAGCTAACCCTAGGGTTTTCATAAGTTGAAGATACATTGCATATCTTGTTTGCTTGTTTGCTTGTTTTCTTATCAGAGAGTTTGTTGCTTGCTTGCGCGAGATTGCTTAACAAAGATAAAAATCAAGTAAATATCTACTAAGCACATCATGAAGATCTTAGGTATTCTACTTTTTCTGATAATATTTTGATTTAGACTTAAAATAAATCTCTCGTGTGTCTAGCTTGAGTGCTTCCTTTCATGCTTTTGTTTTACACACTTGCATAATTGATACTAGGTTGTGACACCTTAGGTATTTATTTAAACAGTCTTAGATACTTGTGATTGATCTAGATAGCTATCTTGGGTTATTGGACTCGCTAATCCACCAGCCCCTCATTCCACCCTGTGGTTGCAATCTTAGCGTCATAAAGGGGAGGGGTCTAGAGGATAGAAGCGTTAATTGTTCCACTAGGCAACCCTTTTGTGCTTTTTAGAACTCACTTGTTTTCTAAGTTGTGGACTCATTTTTAGCTTGTGTGAGGAGTTAATTGTTCCACCTTGTGGACTCACCTCATATTCACTTTAAGTGTTAAGTGTTCCTCTTTCTGCTTTTGGGTACTTTCAGTAGATTTACTTTCAGAAATATATCTGTGCTCACATAGTAATTAGGCCCTATGAACACTATTTGTGATTCTTGAGAGATTGGATTCCTAGTGAAATCCTTCTTGATGATGAAATCCTTGTAGGTAGGGAGGATACTTAGTGCGTTTCATGTTCTACTCGGTTAGTGCATCTTCTCTTATTGATCGATACATTCTCTCTCCGGAGAGGTTGATAGATCATGTGGGGTTGACATCACAGACCTTAGTGAAACAAAATTTGTCTTAGCATGTCAGATTAATTTGCTTGCTTTGTTTGGGTTAAAAGTGAAGAGGCATCAAAACCTTGGATCTAGAGCCAAGTCCCCTTGTGGTATCATACTGTGAGTCACCTTTAGAGAGGGTTAACCGTAGCGGACAATCCCTTCATAGGGAAAAATGCATTCATGGAACCTCAAGTGGTAATAGCCATTTCAGACGTGGTAGTAACAACTGCTATATAAATGTCCTTGTGGAAGAAATCTTCACAGGTGTATTTCATTATTGGGTTGTCAGATCTCCCTAGCAGCTCTTGATTGATTAAATTCTCGGACTGTGTCAAAACCCTGGTGCACTGGGATTGGAGTTCACCCCTTTGGATCATAAAAGTTGTAGAGTCAAACCATTACTAAAAACCCTAGTGAGGCCAAATTTTTATTTACTAGGGTATATGTGCATTATTGCAAAACATTTTTGGAACATAAACAATTAGCACTTTTGAGGATTAGAACAAATAAAATCACTTGATTGTTCATGCGCAAGGTTGCTTTTGCCCTTGTTCATTGTTTTCAAACATGCTTGAAATCAGTTGCTTGCTATTTTGCGTGCTTATTTATCTATCTGGTTATTGAAAATAGACAAATCTATTACAATCCTCAAATCTGGACATTAAAATTTGCAAACAATCCGAATCTAAAAACTCAAAATTTGCAAAATCTAAAGTAAATATTTTTTTGGAGTCAAAAGTCATCTCAAGAGGTCAGAAAGTCATACGAGTTTCTATCAAGTTTCATTTCATTACTGCCCAACTATCGTATGGTAAAGAACCCAGTGTCATACGAGTCTTTTTTCCAGTCAAATTCAAAAATTCAAATCCCGCTAGCAACTATCGTGCGAGTTTTGCAACTATCGTATGAGCTTTTCAACTGTTGTTTCATAGCATACCCACTATCGTACGAGTCTGCAGAGTGTCGTTTGGGAAAATTTTGAAAGTTGTCAGAAAATTGTTAGAATTGCCAATATTTAGCTTTTTCAGCCTATTTCTAGAATCTGTCGAACAAATCACTGTGTCAGGAATAGAGCAGTAGCTATTGAGAATCCTATCATTTTTCAAAAGTGGTCTTTTGAATCTGATTCAACCTTCTATTTAATCGATTTGAGTCTTTATCATCTTGTGTCAAAACCTTGTCATAACTATCAATCTTCTATCAAATCTTAAAAAATAGACTAAGTGTTGTGAACTCGTGTCCGCTATCTTTTGGGCAATCTACCCATACATCTAGCACACAGTATCCTTCACCCACGTCTAATCGAATCTTCAAATCAATTAAACCTTGAAAAGGTTGCATCATCTGATCATCTTGATTCAATTCATTCTTTAGTCATCTGGATCTTATTCTTTGTTTCACTCAAAGTTGATGGTGGAAACCAGAGCTTCCTCACACAAGAAATTAGGAGAAGCATCTCATACCTTACCTTTGACTCATATCCAGGGTCCAACTCTTGAACAACTCTACAATTCTGGTCTTTACAAAGACAACAGTCTTGGCAACTTTTGATCAAAAACTGGTTACATTCCCCCTCCATCAATTCAAGGAGTCAATCAACAAACTCTACATCAATCTATTCTAGGGAGTCCTAAAACTCCTAACATGTCTCAAAGAATTAGTACACATGAGGAAGAAATTCTGATCACAGCTATGATGAAACAGATACACACTATGCAAGTCAAACTTAACAAACTTGAGAAAGAAAAGGAACCTAAAGAGTTCTCCATGGAAGCTCTATGCCCTTTTCCATTTGATAAAGACTTGTACATGTCACCATGCCCCCGGACAAAATTTGAGCAATGTGATAACCCTTATGATACCTCTTCCACAGAGAGTGACATGCCCATCTTTGAAGACTATGATGACTATGATGATAGACAATGTAATGATACCTATGACACCTCTATTCCTAAGAATCCTCCTCGTCGTGTGTTCCTGCTTACTACAAATAGGCCATCACATTGGATAGATCGTGAGGGTGATCTATATGATTCTAATTTTGAAAGAGACTTTGATGATTTTTGTGTGCATTACTTAGATGATACATCTACTTCTTGAGGAAGAGAAAGCTTATTGTGCTGATTATAAACATGCATACTATAAGGATCTCTCCTCTAAGAACTCTCATGTTGAAAGTAAAGATTACACTCTCAAGAAAGATCATGTTAATGTTGAATCTTTGTCTTGTGATGGTTCCCTTCCATCCCTTACTTCCTCCAATACCCATACATTTCCTAAAGCTTCTAAGCATATCAAATCTTTCACAAGTCCTTCATCCACCAAAAGTCCTAATACTTTTCATGTGGTTTCTTATAGTTATCCTCAAGGGCTACCTCTTAAAGAAACTCAAGCTAACCTTCACTTGGCTACAAATACTTTCAATAATGCTAAACCTAAAGAGCCTAAGACTTTATATGCTATGATGCCTACTTTAGCTAGTCCTCCACCATCTCTGCAACAGTCTTCCATACAATCCCAACATGCTTCCTTATCCTTAGAAGTGGCTCCATGTCAAGAGGACTCCAAAAATGATAAAGAAAATAACATAAAGAAAGATCAAGATCAAGAACCCTCCATGTCATCCAATCCTTTTCATGATGTCTCTTATCTGCTTTATAGTTCTTTTGATCCCACATGCCCTTTCCCATTCATTCCACTATGTCTTAAGTCTTCTCCTAAGCAAGATCAAGCTACTACTTACAACATTGAGCTTATTGACAATCAAAATAACCTTACTACACTTTCACTTTCCAAAGATGATACTTCCATTAAGATTATTGAAAATGGTGTTGTTACTTCCAATGTTAAGCCTATTGAAAATCAAGAGAAATATTATGTGCTTATGCTATCCAAAGATCCTTGTCAAGATCAAAGTCTTTCATCTTCTTGTTCTACCACTCCATGTTCATTTCCACTTTCTACTCTTCCTCAGTCTTTGTTAGCTTTGAACAATCCTATCAAAGAAGGTGCTCATGTTCAAGATGTACTTGATTCTATTGAAAATTCTAATGCTCACTCTAAAGATGTTGATATCCTTGGTTATCATATAGATGCTGATGAACTTATTGATTATCCTTTTGTGTCTTCCACTTCCATCCTTGGACCTCTTCCACCACTACTAAAGGCTTCACGTCTACCTTCCATCTTGGGTCCTTATGTCCCTTCACTTTCCCCTCCTAACTTTCCTAATTCACCATCCATCTTAGGTCCTTACATCCCTCCATCTCCTATCTTTCCTCAAGATCAACATAGATGCATACCCTTGAATTCTTTTCATCCACCCACCCATTTAAACCAGTCATATCCTCCTTCTTCTTCCACAAGTCCCAAGTTTTTTGGAAGTAACTTGAATGTTCAATACAAGAAAAAGAAGCAATACAAAAATCCATCAAAAAAAGAAGATCACCATGTCTACTCTAATCGACATAGAGGCATAAAGTCAAAATAGATATCTAAGAAAAAAATACAAGACAAGTATGGGTTCCAAAATCGATCATTAAAGATATTCTCTCTAGATCATCAAAAGGAAATAAAAAGCCTATGGCTATATGGATTCCAAAGTCTCTCTTGAAAGAGTCTAGTGTTGAGCAAAAAGTGAAGTTGACATTCAAGCTTCCAAAAGCTTCCACTTCATCTCCTTCCAAAAATATTCTTCCATTCCATGTGCCTAAACCACAACCTCTGCTATCCATTAGCCATATTCCTTCACGGATTCCTTCATTCATGTTTCCTCCATCCTCTCACCACCCTTCAAGGTGTGTGTTGACGTTGATCTTACCTTCCTTTCCATCTACCTTTTCACAATCCTTCCATTGGTGCTTGTGCTCAAGGATATCGATTCACTATTTTGAAAGGGCCAAATCATTTTTATTTCGATTATAGAGAAAAGGAGTGGGAGAAAATGAGCGGGTGATAGGTGATCGAGCGCGAGAGAAGGCATTGCATTTTATTTGATCATGAATGCTCTTTGAAATGACCAATCATGTTTTCTATTCAATTTTTTTGGTGTTTTTTTTCCCATATTTAGTAGATAGAAATCATGGCGGTAGCCACTTGGCCATCTTTTTGATGTTCCAAGTATTTTACAAAGATATAGGTATGTGGATTTATCATTTAGTTGCTTGCAGTTATTGGTCAAATGCAAATATTTTATAAAGTTGAAAGGGCAAGGTATCAGTTTGGTGTTTTTGGTTTATGTTAAAAGTTGATTTGGTAAAATCCTCAAAAAATACACTACATGTTCTAAAATGTAAAGAAGTTGAATGTTAAATGTAAGATATATATCTCATCCATAGTAATCAAAAGAAAGGACATGAAACTTATAAGGAGATTTACCAATCCAAAAATATAAGTGAATAGGAAACATGATTGGTACCTTATGAATTGGTTTTTGAGGTGCACAATCTTCATCAATCTCCTCGGAAGAAGACCCCTCCTCAAGAAAAATGCATTTAACACAAAAAAACAAATCTACAAAACTGAACCAATGGCATGTTTAGAACAAAGAAATAGAATGATAATAATATGCTGAAAATTCTATTATGTTTAATACACACAAAAGGACTAGTCCCAACAATTATTAAACATACTTTATCTGATATGATAATAACATGCTAATTAAATTGATAAAGGTGTTATCTGCATTTAATCTGCCAATTACTAATTACACAAAAAACAAATTTACAAAACTAAACCAATGCCATGTTCTTCATGTGGTACAAGGAAGATTTGGCTATGAAAAAAAAAAGTGAAATGACCTCATCATTTTTATTTCGATTGGATAGAGGAGCGAAAGCTGAGTGCGAGACAAGGTATGTGATTTCTTCATCTTTCAAGCATCTAACATCATATTTGATCGCAAATTTCAAATGCATTGCATTTTATTTGATCATGAATGCTCTCTGAAATGACCGCATTCTACTGGTGTCATGCCCTAGCCAATGCTTTATCTCCATTATTTGATGTTATTGGTGCTTGTGCTCAAGGATATCGATTCACTATTTTCAAATGTTTGGATCATTTTGGTCGTGACTATTTCTCTAGTACACAGTCAGGAAATGTAATTGTCTAATGATTATATGTAATGTTGAATGGATTAAATGCTTTATTCTTGGTATAAGTGAATGGAAGGAATAGTGTTGGTGTTAGGTTTCATTTATTATTGAATTCAATAGTTTCCAAGATGTGTTGAGGAGTTTGCTCCTTGTTTAATGTTAACTGTTCCTGAACAATCCACTCATACAACAATGAAATGCTATGTGATTGACAATTTCATACAAATGGTCCTTTGGTGTGTATTAAATACAATCCAGTCACTTATTGAATGCTTTGGAGACTACTAGTTTGACTATCCATGCATTACCAGTGACTAAGATTCATTAAAGGATACAAAACCCTTCATTTTGGGGTTATTGTGTGTGGATTCAAATGTAGGTTTGATTTGGTTAATGTTTAGAAGAGATCAGTAAAGTATTTAAAGAAAATCTTACATGTTTGGAGAGGTTTAAGAGGCACTTATCATGACTGTACCCTCACAAACATCACCATAAACTGGTTTTACTAAGTTTCCTTTCTCTATTTTGAGGTTTCCTTTCTCTCCCGTAGGGGTACAGTCAAAGGATTCATTGACAAAATGATCCTTCGAATGGTTACTATGAATATGAATGATTTGATATAGCATATTGTTAATTTTACTTGAAGTTTGGAATAGCTTGTGCAAGGGTGAAAGTAGTTTTGATCGTTTTGGTCCTGACTGTTCGTCTACACAGTTAGGAAATGTAATTGTCTAATGATTATATGTAATGTTGAATGGATTAAATGCTTTATTCTTGGTAGAAGTGAATGGAAGGAATAGTGTTGGTGTTAGGTTTCATTTATTATTGAATTCAATGGTTTCCAAGATGTGTTGAGGAGTTGCTCCTTGTTTAATGTTAATTGTTCCTGCACAATCCACTCATACAACAATATAGTTACAAAACTGAACCGATGGAATGTTTACAACAAAGAAATAGAATGATAATAATATGCTGAAAATTCTATTATGTTTAATACATGCCAAAGGACCAGTCCCAACAATTCTTAAACATACTAGTTATCTGATATGATCAATTTTTAATAAAGGTCTAATTCTGTAGACTGCTAGCATGAAGGAAGACTTGACCTAGCCAAATCTTCGTTGTACCACACAAAAAATATGTGATAACTATGTCTACTCCAACCTTAATTGTTTAAGAATTCATCATATTAGATAAAGTATGTTTAAGAATTGTTGGGAGTTCTATTAGACCTTTGTTGTAAACATATCATTGGGTTTCAACTGTTTAGATATCCATTTTTTTGAAATGTTGACTGTGGTTTTCAAATGGACAACCTGTGAACTTCTAGCTAGGTGTCATTTGTATTGATAGCTTAGGGCATCAAATATATTGTATCATTGATAGTTGAGACTTTGTTAAAATGAAATAGGACAAAGAATGATTTTGATTTAGTTTCTCTATTTTGATCTCTAAGTGGCTTACAACCCTAGAGAAGTATATGCAGATTTATACATGTAGTTGCAAGATACATAGCAGCTGATAATTCACAAGAAATCCATGCATCTAATTTGAATAGCAATTAATACAAAGAAATAGGTTCCTCTGATGGCCCAATCATCTGGACCTTGACTGTCCCCTTAACCCCCAGTGACCCTTCAAAACTGAGTTATCATGCAATCAGTGAGTGGTCCTTCATTCTCCTAGTCTGCCCTGCATCCAAACATATTAGGAATACATAATACAATGATAACAAATCTTTCACAATCCCCCTTCCCTCAAGGAACAGTATCAACTATCCCTTCCACAGAGAAGTTCATTGTTGTATGAGTGGATTGTGCAGGAACAGTTAACATTTAACAAGGAGAAAACTCCTCAACACATCTTTGTTGTAAACATGCCATTGACCTCCTACCCCACAAAAAAGAATATTGTAATAAGAATAAGATATAATATAGTGTTAGAATAAACTTTGAACAAAGACATGTAATGCTTAAGTTAATGATCTAAAAAGCTGCAAATATAGGAATTGAAAAAGAAGATAGTGCCAAGAAACATTTTCACAAATATGAAATGTGAGGAAAAGTAATAACATTAACAATGCCAAGATTCACAGCATTAAATTTCACACGCAGATGAGTTTCTGTAGTGGGTTTCCCAACATCAAAAATATGTTGAGTTGCATTTGAGTTGTAACTAAGAGTATCATGTAGAACATACCCTAAACTTTGAAAGTGTTCTCCAACCTGGCAATTCAAAATTCAATCTAGGCAAGCATCAGTAAGTGAAATAAATTATAGACATCAACATCAACATCATCATAATCATTAGACATAAATTATAGACATCAACATCAACATAATCATAATCATTTGGAGGGTATTCATTTTGGATAGTACTATGTTTCTTGAAAGTTTTTGTGATGCTTCTAAACTTTAAAGACATATTTTATGGCTTAATGATAATATATATTAGTGTTTTGTTTTCTGACAGAATGTTGTTGATCATTCATGGTCTTGAAGAAACTTTTAATTGTTTTGATTCTCGATTCTTGATGTTGTTTCTAAATGTGATATAGATTGACCATAAGATGGTTCATTTGGTCCTCTCTTTTTGTTTAATCATTTGTCTTCTTCATGGTGTAAGTGTCAATATGTTATAATCCAACCAGCATGTCATACCCCCACTTTTGATAAACCTCACAGCATGAAAATCATAGCCAAAGACTTGGGTGATCATCATACACAAACAATGATTACCCTTAGGAAATAATGATCATTAATATTCATTAATGGTGGGCGGTGATTCCTTGGTAATAAAGGCATTGATAGCATTCATCATCTTCAGCAAGTCATGGGTGGTGATCCTTGAAATAGCACAATTGGTAAAAGGAAATAACAACATAACATAATTTGGAGTGAGGAAGAAGGAAAATTGGAAAATAAAATATGGAATAATCAGGTTGAAATTGGAGAAGAATTCAGAAATAAACTTGAATTAGAAAAAAGCTAAGTTATCTAGTTCTTTGTTTGAGGCTAGGTTTTGGTTATACTTTTGTTCTCCTCTGGGTTCGACTTGGGTTCCTTTGGTAGGAGCTTGGGTGCCTGGGCCAATCCTAGGTGCACTTGTAGTATTATAAATATGATATACGAGGTATTTTATTCATAATTTTATAGGCTAACTCATTATTATGGTAACATGGGTATGACCACACTCCATGCTTTATAATGGTACCTGACATGGAGTGTGGTTCAAATGAAGTTGAACCAAATGATGATCGTGATGGCTATGATCATGATGAAGATGAATATGAATATTAAATCTAAAATATGGCTTGTAATTTAAATTTTCATTGTGAATGAAGAAACTATAGATTCAAGTTGACTCATTCTATGTTGTAGTATATTTGTTCCCTAGATCTACCATATTATATATGTGTAGCCTGTAAGGGACATCTTCTACTCATCCATGTATAAAAAATCGGTGAGAGTTCTTAGGAGAAAGACAAGATGTTAGTGGGAGATGGAGAAACCAATCTCAGAACACCACTTGAAGCCTTGCAATGTTGAGAGTGGACTAAAGGCTACACTTGAGACCCTATATAAGGAACAAACTTATTGAGCTTCACTTTGTTTTGAGAATAGTTTTATATTCTATACTAAATAGGGCTGACCACATGAAGGTGGAAGCTCATTTGGCCCCACCCCCCCAACATCACTCTAAATTCCCCGTTAACATCTAACATTCATTCATTATTTCATCCATTAATAAAAATGTAACATTGATTAATTATCACATGATAACATTATTAACACTCATTCACACATTAATAAAATGTGACATTCATTAATTATCACATGATAACATTCATTAACACATTATAAAATTTATGAACATTCAATACCACATAATTAAATTCATTAGCATATAAAAATCAGTCATTATCAATTAAGGTGCATAGATGACAATCATTTCTTTTTTTTCTTTTGATTTCTAGTTTTTAAGAAGTAATCATTAAGAGCAATATCGTTATCATCATGATGATCATCTACCCTCTGATTAGATCTCAATGCATGCCTAGTTCTCTGTTGATGCAAAGGGGGGTCATCTGTAATAACATATAAAAGGATTATAATTAAAAACATTTTAAAGTATTTCAGTACTTTACAGGCCATAATCGTATAGCTCTTTACCTGATCTAGTCACATCATCAACATCGAGGTCAGTTTGTCTGGCCTTGGCCTCAACCTCAACCTGCTCATTAACAGTAGCCTCTACACTCTCTACAACTGCAATACAAATTGTTACATTAATCCAAACACCAATTGCAATTAAATTTGTATTACTACACCAATCAATTTAAGATGTTTACTTGTATTATTGTGATGGACATCCTCATTGTCATCAACACGCACAAGTTGTGTATGGCAAGAATCAACAGGCTGCATTTCAATTTCATATGCATTCATGTTATCATTGTTTTCTTACTTAAAACAAATTTACTCACTTTATGTTGGAACTTAACATCAAATAAACTAATTGGTAAATAATTAAATTTGAAATATCATCTATTTAGCTTACTTACCACGATGGATCCATCAGTAGAACCTTGTGCACTTCTTATTCTTTCTGCCATGACTTTATAGCCTTGTTGGAAGCCAATTCTCTTGTCCTCTTCTATGAGACATACATTGAACTCTGTGCCTTGCATTTTTGCTTGCTATCATCAAATTTTATTTTATTTTTTTATCAAAACAAAAAAAGATTTCAAATTATAAATAAATATTATAAAGATCAAAGAATTATTTTCAATGTTAAAAGCTATCTACAGATTGTATTTTTCCTTATTCAATTCTGACAATATTAACACTTACAACTCATGTTTCAAGTTTTGAATAACCGCCAGAGCCTAGCTTGTGTTGCCCATGCTTTTGTAGTCTTTCCTTTGTTGCCTTTGATGTTTCAGGCAATCTATGAAGAGATTGAAATATGTTAGTTCATATAAATATGAAGAGTATTTAGTACACAATTACATTCTTAATAGTATCACATACCTTCTTATGTTCTTTGGTGGTGTATTTCCTTTTTTTATTTTAGTTTTCTCATTCGCATCCAGAATAAGAGATTTCCACTCTTTATCAGGAATGCAAGGGGGGCGCTGGTAATTTGAGTTTTTGGTTAATGTACACCTATACTGGTCCCTAATATACCTCAAACATAACCTGGCTCTTTGAAAGATCTTACCCTTCTCAAATGCACGATGTCCAAAAAAGTTTGTCATACTCTCTACGAGATCATCCTTTAACTTTAGATTTTGGGTTTTTCACCTTTTAAGAAAGAAAATAGTGTTAGATTCAAAAATGGATGTAATGATAACTATCCTAGCAATGATATGAAATCAAAATAGTGGATTGGGGTTTTAGTTCGGATATGATGTTCCACCCTGTACAGATGGTGGGCCCAAATATCTGCAATCATTCGTCATTAAGTTTACTATAAAAAACATCATTCCCTACAAAATAATCATAGGATCATTAGTCAAAGGATATAATAGTATAAAATAAGAATACAATAGATGTAAGCTTCTCATATTGAATGCAAGGTGTGATTAACATACGATTGTATAGTAAAAGAAAGGTTCAATCTTTAAAGTACCTGGAAGTTTTTCTATTTTCAAGGGAACTCCTTCTTCGCTCACAAGAAGTATGCAATCCTTCACCGTTCCCGTACTAGGAATACTAGTACATCCAAGAAAATCACCATCAAGTGTTGTATCCTCTGTTGCATAGATTGAATCCATTACGAAATGGCCCTAACAAAGAACACTTCAAGGAAAATAAACATATATATAATGATAGAGAAAATAAAATGTGTATGAGTAGGTGGTGCCATGGTGTCTATGGACATGCTACATGTTGCTGACATTATAGGACGCAGTACATCTAAGACTGCCATTGTATGAGGAAGGAATAGTAAATGATCATTGACACGTGTTGAAGAATAAGATTGTTAGAGCATAATAAAACCAATGATTAGCATGGAAAATATTGTTAGAGAGTAAAAAAAAATAGTCCAACATGCGATCTACCTGAACCAACTGCAGTACCCTCATCATGGCTGTAAGGATCAAAATTACGCAAAAAAATCTGTTAAAGAAACACATCCACTTATTTTTTAATGACATAAAAGACTACTATAACATAAAAACTATTATTGAACTTTTGTTATAATTAAAAATTACATTAATACTTACTTTGTAATTTTGAGAAAGGTGCATCAGTTTAGTTGCCCTCTTTTGTGACTCAAGAGTCGGAGGGAATATAGATGCCAATTTAGCTAATCTTTTTCCAATTTTGTGGAGGCAGATTTTAAATGCAGAGGCTGGCTCATCACAAGTAGCCAAATCAACAACTAGGTCCTCATCAAAGGACTCCTCTTCAGGGACTGTGGGTTCCTTTCCCTTTCTCTGCTGACCACCTATCTGTGACAACAATATTACTAACACTATTAGAATTAATCTGAAATAGTGATGAAAATAATATAATAAAAAAATTTATTTAACATTTTGCTTCTATCTAATTTGTAGTACAATAACAAAGAGGTTTACCTACTGGGAAGAAGTGCATGCACGATCATCATTGTCCCCTCTACGTGGTTGCTCCATATTGTGGTCTTGTGTTATTATTTAAAGTTAACCAATAATTAGAAAGGAATACATTAATAAATTTCATTAGAAGATGATGATAGAGATTAGGTGGATGGTGAGGAAACTCTCTAAATGTGGTTGGCAAAAAAACTCAATTATTTAATGGTACATAGTATGTACCTGCACCCTAATGATAGTGACATTGTTTGTATCTATGCGATTCAAATTGTAATCAATAAGCAGCTCTTCCCCTGCACTTATTGGTTTTATCGCACATACAAATACATGATTTCCCTTGCGCACCTCAAATATGCAATTGGGTTGATTAATAGTTGATAGAGGTCGTGTGCTATTTATAAAACCTACAATATTCCCTGATGATTTTGGCCTTCCGTCAATGTATATAGCCGCTCTTTTACTTTTCGCATTGTCTTTTTGTTGAATATAATTTGCCGAGAGTGCATACCTACGCATACTTTTTTTATATTGAACAATTCGCATCCAACTTTTGTAATTGTAACAAGGTCCTGGAAATCTCTTAAACCATGTGCTAAATCTATTTCCCTTTGCATAACATTTGGATCTTTGTTACGATGAGCTTCATTAACCAATGAAGACACAGCTTCCCATGTTAATGTGCGACCTAAATGATGACATTGTTCAATCTATTTCGTCATCCAATCTTGATTGTTTGCAATATACAAATGTATTGCTTCCCACTATCGAGTAGCTATACAAAAAATAAATAGATGACTTACAATAGATTAATTTTGAACATTAAGAATTAATTAATAGCTACAATAACATCTTATAATTTATTACCTCTCACTTTCCTCATTCTACCTTTCCCCACCAAGTACTCCCCTTCAAATTTTATAATGGTGTCGAGATCCCAAATGTGATCTATATGGATCTTTGCTGCAAACTTAGAAAGATATTTAGTAACATACACCATAGTCTGGTATACCATAAATCCCCACCATAGAACCCTCAGGACATGCTCTTTTCCGAGCCAAAGCCTTCAAAAATTTCAGGTGCCTCTCAACCATCCACATTGAATGAGTGTGTACGGGTCCACACATTTCAATCTCCTCAACTTGGTGTATAAGGTAGTGTTCTTGTGCATTAAAAAATGTTGAAGGTAGACACTTTTGCATTTCACACATTAGATGAGGAATTCTTCTCTTCCAGTATTTTATATCGGCTCTATGGATTTCTTTAGATAACAACCACCTACAAGACATTCAAGACACAAAAATATATAAACACAAGACTTTACAATATATACAACAAATTGAACAACTATGATTGCTTACCTCGTGTATTTTCCAAGATCATATATCACTTGTTTGATGTTATTGTTGAAGTTCTCTGGGAGAGATAGGGGTAGCACGTACCACAATAATTATAAAAATAATCATGTCATTCTTTTCTCATATAACACAATGAGAAGTACATACAGTTTACAAATATATTGTAAATACAAAAGAACATGACTTATCTTGATGAAGGTATTCCAATCATATGTTTTCAACCCTAGCCCAAATTCACTTTTCTTTGATATGGTATTGCTTATATTTGCAGCAAATGCTATGGGAAATCAAATTTTTCATATGACTTCTTTTATGGCATCACTTTGTTGTTCTATTAATAACCAAGGAAGGGAACTTGTATTAATCCATTCTCCATTTCTATTTGATTCAATGAAATTTTTCATTGCATGATTGGATTCATGAATGTCGCTACAAATTTTGACAATTTTTCTTTGTCATGCCTTCCATCCAATATCTTCCACAATGTCTCCATTACAATCTTTCCAATATGCATAGTATCAAAAAAATGCACAATTTGTAGCTTCTCATAGTAGGGCAACCTACTAAATTGTCTAGGATAACTTTTAGTCCCTTTGGAAGGTGTCAAGTAGTGTTTCCTTGATGACATTCATGATCATCAATCACATAATCAGCAAACAAAACATAATAAAAATATACAAATTGCAAACATAAACCGTTAGGTAGAACGGTAGTACCTTGATGATTAATTCTATTATATTCCAACTTCCATAGGCGAGGTGTAATTCTCCATGGCTTAGATGTAGTCTCTTCATTCCCATTGAAAAGATATTTTTCAATAATTCGATAGTTATGATTTTTGTGGAGAAAGTGTCTATGCTCATCAAACACCTTCTTTTCTAAAATTTTTGAATGACAAGATTTCATCTTTGGACCACAAACTAGACATGCAAATTTTCCCTTTGTTTGAAGACCTACAAGATAATGATACAGTTGGATTAAATATGTTAATTTTTATTTTTATAATTATCATGTGCAACTTGAATTCACCATAACATACTAGAAAAATGTGTTAACCCTGGGGCATCATGTATTGTCCATACAAGCATTGCATAGAATTGAAATTGTCTATCTCCTATTGGTTTAGAGATGTCATACATAGTGACACCTTTTCATAACTCCAACTTGTCGATAAGAGGCTCAATATATACATTCATATCTTTAACTTGGTATTTACCTAGTTGAATGAACAACAACATTACATAATTATTGTGACCATTTTACTACAAGATTTATAATTACATGTAGATAACTATTAAATGACCAAATACTTGAAACAATCAATGCCAACATAATGTTCTCCCTCTTTATTGACATCCATGGAGGAATGTTATTGTTGATGACAAAAATAGGCCAAACAAAGTAAAAAAATCTTAGCTCTCCAAATGGATTGACACCGTCTGTTGCCACTGAAACCTTGAGATTTTGAGGTTCTTTGATAAAGTGCAGCCACTTTTCCTCTATGTCCTTAAATACAGAACCATCGGCAAGCATTCAAATAATGTCATCTTGACTCCTATTGCGTGCATGGTAATCCATAAACTATGCCAAGCTACTACACCTGAATAATCTTTGCAAACATGGTATAATGGGGATGTAACAAAGAACCTTGTGAGGCACTTTTTTTATTATTTGATCTGTTCGATATCTACTTGTATGACATTCAAGAAATTCTGTTGCAAATTCATGTTCTTTATGATAAATAATATGATCATTGAGACAAGCATCTATTGCTTGATACTCTATTCCAATATCTTTCATAGTGGCACATAATTCTCAATATGAGTGAGGGAGAATATTCGATGGTGGTAACAAGAACTCACCTATCAATCTATAGAAAAAAATATAAGTTGTTAATATTAACAATATTTATGGTAAATGTTTCACCATTTAATTACTATAATGACATATATGACATACCTTAGCATACGTGACATTGTTGTGTTGGATAAACCATTCATAACCTTCAAGTTCAACAACAATACAACAGAGAGAAGATTTGTTTGGGAGCCTTTGTAAAGGGGTGTGGCTACCTTCTCAACTAGAGGTATATCATGGTTGACATCAACATCATCATGATCATCATCATCAGTTGTGCCAATACCAAATGTATCATGGATCAATGTATTAGTACTGTCATCTGGCGCATCATCGTCATCTTCCATGGGATCATAATCTTAAACTTCAATATTCGCACCTCCATGGTCCATATCATGTACTCCCCTGGGGAGGTCGACCTATATAAAAATGATGAACACAAATAAACCATGATAATGATCTCATCATCAAGTGTATTTCATATATATATTAATTGTTAAATAAATATAATGAAAAACTTACCAATTCATGATAATCAAACCCTCCTTCAATGTGACCCTTATCCCTACAATGACTCTTAGCTATTTTGATTAGAAATCTTCTAGTGTTTAAGCCCTTACAAATATTGCAGGGACAATAACATTTTCCATCGCCTTTTCTCTTCAAGTTCGACCATAATCTATTAATTGTATCCCCATTACCTTCTTCACTTGGATTGTCTGACATGATCCTTCTTCACTTAGATTATCTATAACCTAATTATATATAGAAATTGAAAAATTAGTTATGAAATGATGTTGTAGTATAGTATACCAAATTGAAACACTTCTGTTATCATAGTCTTCCACCTCAAACTATTTCCTATTGTGACAAGAAAGAAAGATATTCAAATAATATAGTAGTTTGTAAATCAAAATAAAATATCATATATATTATACACAAAATATTATCCCTACAATGCATCAAATTTGACCAAGCACTACTGGGAGCTAGATCCAGCAACAAATAGACTTGTGATGATTTTCACAATAATACATTTGTTGCAGGGTATAAGGTCCCACTAGTGCTTAGGAAAATCTGCATGGTGAAGGTTGTATATGTTGTGTGTGTGCGCGCATAAAAAAGGGGGCCTTTATCTTTGATCTTAAAATGAAAAATATGCCTATCTAATGCTTTTTGAGTGTGCAGGGAACAACAAATGGAGGCAACTTGAGACCACAAATGGAGTCAAGTTGTTGATTGAGGGTGCAGGGAACAACATGACTCGTCGGTACTTTTATCAAATTGCAAATTTCAATGTTGAACCATTCTATGAATATAGAACATGGATGTAATCTTAGAAAATAACAAAATGTAGACACGACAAATTACTTATTTTGTTATTCTACATTACTTACTATTTGAGTGCACGTTCCACCTGCAACTTGATCAAGTCTTGTTTGATGCTTCAATTTTGTGTTCACTGTCCTGTAGAAGTACACAATTTTGTATTTTCCCAATATGTTATTCAAAAAACAACAATAGAATAAAATACTTGTTGAGAAAGATCATCATAGGAGTATCAGAAACTCGAGATCCAAAGGTAACACAACATTATAAGACTCTTACATTCAACCTTCAACTCATGCACCTAATAAATAGGAGAAAAAATACATGAAATTGAAAAATTTAACTAATGAATTGTGTTTTTCTTCTCATCTTAATCAGCCAAATTTATATGAGATTCTAAAGAAGGCCTCACTCTTAATCAGCCAAATCTTCCTTGTACCACACACAAAAACTATGTGATAACTATGTCTACTCCAACATTAATTGTTTAAGAATTCATCATATCAGATAAAGTATGTTTAAGAATTTTTGGGACTGGTCCTTTGGCATGTATTAAACAGAATACAATTTTTAGCATATTATTATCACTCTATTTCTTTGTTGTAAACATGCCATTGGTTCAATTTTGTAAAAAAAATTTGTGTTAGATGCATTTAAAATTATCTTCATTGTCTTCTGATTGTCTAAATGCTTCTTTATTTGTCAGCCAATTAATACATGCTACTATATAAAGAAGACAATCAAAAGACAATGAAGATTTGTCTAACAAAAATGAATACACTAAACTGAACTAATGACATGTTTACAAAAATTATCATAACTCGCAAGAAAAACTGAAACAATGGCATGTTTATAACTCATTAAGAGTGAGGCTTTCTTTAGAATCTCATGAGTTTTGTACTATGCATGCAACGTATTGTGAGTTTGAAGAGAGTTCATGCCATGTGTGATAGAACCTACTTTATCTAATATGGTGCATTGTTAAACAGGGTAGAGTAGTTATTACTTAGTTTTTTGTGGGGGACAATGAAGATTTGTCTAACAAATAGCAGGTCTTCTTTAGTATTTCATGAATTTTTACCACATTTACTATTTCAAGCCTTTGAGTCCTGGAGAAGAAGAATGGTGTAGGTTGAAAAGATCAAAATGAATGGGGTGTTGAAACATGGTGAATAGACCATGATGAGATGATACTTGATGTCGTGACTAAGTTTCCCTCACAAACAATGGCATAGACTGGTTTTACTAAGTTTCCTTTCTCTATTTTGAGGTTTCATTTCTCTGTTGCAAAGGTATAGTCAGAGGGTTCATTGAAAAAATGATCATTCGAATGGTTACTATGAATATGAATGATTCGATATATCATATTGCTCATTTTAGTTGAAGTCTGGAATAGCTTGTGCAAGGGTGAAAGTAGTTTTGATCATTTTGGTCATGATTGTCCCCCTACACAGTCAAGAAATGTAACTGTCTAATGATTATATGTAATGTTGAATGGATTAAATGCTTTATTCTTGGTAGAAGTGAATTAAAGGAACATTGTTGGTGTTAGGTTTCATTTATTATTGAATTTAATGGTTTCTAGGATGTGTTGAGGAGTTTTCTCCTTGTTTAATGTTAACTATTCTTGCACAATCCACTCATACAATAGTGAAATTCTATGTGGAAGGGATGGTTGATAGTGTTCCTTGAGGGAAGGGGGATTTTGAAAGACTTTTTATCATTGTATTGTGTTTTTCCAATATGTTTGGATGCAGGGCAAACCAGGAGAATGAAGGATCACTCACTGATTGCATGATAACCAGGTTTTGAAGGGTTAATGGAAGAGGGGAATGAAGGATCACTCACTGATTGCATGATAACCCCACCAAGCATTCTTTCCTTTAAGTTTCCACAATATCTCAAATTATGATCATTATTCTTTACTTTCTTCTATATGTTATTCTTTATATGGTTTTGTTATCTCAAAAATATATCAAAAACATTGCAGATGTGCATATAAAAGTAAAATATTGTCCTTCAATTGTTCCACATTGAAGCATTTCCTCTTGGGAGTATTCTCTTCGTTTGTACAATATCTGTCAAAAATGGTTCCCATATTTCTTCAAGATCTATTTTAATCTTTATATTGCAATTTTGATTAGATTTGACCAATAGTTGATTTCATTAGTATTTTATAGCATATACTCCTAATGTGAAATGTGGAGAGAAAGAAAGAGACACACTAGGTATGAATTACACAATATATCCATCATCACTTAGCACATAAATAATAAATTATGGACAGGGAACAATCCCCTAACCTCTGGATGTTTGTTTCATGTTGGCCTCTTATTATATGCAATAGGCCTATCTTAGGTTAACAACCACAGTGTAGGGGCCATAAATTATGGATCCCAAAATAGTGCACACTTGTATTAAATTAGGTTCACTATACTACAAGGGAATGGAAACCATGCAATAGTGCCTCATGGGGATGGAAGCAACCCTTCACCAAGAAGATGATTGTGTCTACAATATTTACTAGAGGCAAAGAACATAATGTGGTTTCAGAAATTACTCCTAGAAGATAATGGCACCCACAAAACACTTGGAAAAGATAGTACTCACTATATCTTTTATCACTCTTTTAAAGCTGGGACAATAAATCTCAAAGATTGATCAACAAATTCATGAACACAAAGAACCATTGACAAATATGATTCATGTGTACAATAGCCAACAACCAGTTGTTCCAATCATGGTGTCCAATAATTATGTTAGAAAAAGCATCTACAAATCCCTTACACAACCATAACAGATTCAAACCATGAACCATAAGAACCTAACAATGGGACTAACAAAGATATAGCCTAAAGAAATCTTGATCATATTCCACCCTATTGTAAGGCCGAAGGAGTAACTCTATCTTAAAGGTACACATTCCCCTAGATGAAGCTCAAAGGTCAAGTAGCTAAAACATAGAAATACTTGAATGAATATAGGAATAATTTGATGTACAATCATTTGCTAGCTTGGTTTGTGGGTTTTCCACATAATATTTTCCCTTTAACCACATTTATAGTTCGAGAAAATTAGAAAAAAAAAAATTAGATTTATATTATCCTTTTGAACTAGCACATTGCCATCAAAATGGATAATCATTGGTCATCTCAAGAAAATTCCTATTGATTAGTAGGATATCCTTATAAAAATTTGATGCATCGATTTCTTGTGAACTATCGACTACCATGTATCTTGCAACTATGGAAGGACTAGTGTTGGTGTTAGGTTTCATTTATTATTGAATTCAATGGTTTCCAAGATGTGTTGAGGAGTTTGCTCCTTGTTTAATGTTAACTATTCCTGCATAATCCACTCATAAAATAGTGAAATTATATGTGGAAGGGATGGTTGATAGTGTTCCTTGAGGGAAGGGGGATTGTGAAAGACTTGTTATCATTGTATCATGTATTTCCAATATGTTTGGATGTAGGTCAAACTAGGAGACTGAAGGATCACTCACTAATTGTGTGACAATCTAGTTTTGAAGGGTCATTGGTTGAGGGGACAGTCAAGGTCTGGATGATTGGGCCGTTGGAGGACCCTATTTCTTTGTATAAATTTCTATTCAAATTGGATGCATGGATTTCTTG
This sequence comes from Chamaecyparis obtusa, assembly GCA_027943335.1. NCBI lineage: Eukaryota > Viridiplantae > Streptophyta > Pinopsida > Cupressales > Cupressaceae > Chamaecyparis > Chamaecyparis obtusa. Next base: position 2,246,978 of record BSBK01006690.1, read on the forward strand.
TGAATTATCAGCTGCTATGTATCCTGCAACTGCATCCGTAAATTTGCATATACTTCTCTAGGGTTTGTAAGCCACTTAGGGATCAAAATAGAGAGACTAAATCAAAATTGTTCTTTGTCCTATTTCCTTTAACAAAAATCTCAACTATCAATGATACAATACATTTGATTCCCTAAGCTATCAAATATATAAATGGTGCCTAGCTAGAAGCTCACGGGCTATCCATTTCATAACCACAATCAACATTTCAAAAAATGGATATCCTTGAGCACAAGCACCAATAACATCAATTAATGGAATTAAAGCACAAGCTAGGGCATGACACCAGTAGAATATGGTCATTTCAGAGAGCATTCATGACCAAATAAAATGCAATGCATTTGAATATGATGCCAGAGGCTCGATAGATGAAAAAAATCACATATCTTCTCCCGGTGCACAGCTTCACTCCTCCCGCTCCTTCTCTATCTAATTCGAAATAAAAATGATGAGGCCGTTTTCACTTTTTTTTTCATCTATGCCCCGAATCTGTTGGAAATCCAATGGTCAAGTAAACACCCATTGGAATACCAACACCATCAGGGCCTATTACAAAAAAAAAACACCAAATTCGTAATAAAAAATTACCCATCGGAAGCTTTTGTCAAATTTTTTCCCCAATATGTAGTAGTGAGGGTACCACAAGAGAAATCTATCTTATACACTCTAGAGTGGACAAGAGGAGGTGAGGATTTTTTATAGAAGGGATGAGTCTCATAGTAGTGGAGATAGGAAAAGACACAAGTTATACCTTTCTTGAGGAGAAGTATATAGATCTTATTTCAAGAGGCCTTCCATGTAAGGGATGGAAGAAACATGAGAGATTTGGGGTAAATTAAATTTTAGGTAAAGGATTAGTATGACTTTTAGTCTAGTTGAAAGCCCTCAATATTTGTTTTTTTTATAACCATTGAGCTTGAAAATATGATAAATGTGGGATAATCCTAAAGCAATGTGGCCATCATCATATATGTGATATGATTGAGTGGAAAGAGTATGGAAGAACCCCATTATTTGGCTAGGATGGTGGTGAGAGGAGGTGTATATTTATAGGTTGGTGTGAGTAAATTTCCTAAAGACTTGTGTGCTAGAGAACCTCTTCTTTTCTAATGATGAGGACAACTAGAAAATGGTAGTCAATTATCTAATTCAAGCTATTTAGTGAATTGAATGCAATCAACTAGACTATTTAAATGGAGTGGAAACATTCTAGTTGATCATGCCCATGGGCCTAAAAAATATTAGTGTGATATGAATATCATTTCCACCAACAAGGTTTAAGGGGGAAAGAGTTCAAATCTAATTCTTTTAATATTCCATGTAAAGATTAGCTATGATAGGAGATAAAGGGGAACCCATAAATACTTCATTTATTTATTCATAAATAAAATTTTGGAATGAGAAAAATATGGAATGGAGGAATATACAACAAGAGAAATAATATCATTATGTCTTGCCCAAAATAAACCATGCAAAAATATACAATTTTTTTTAAAACAGAACAAACACCTAAGAAATGAAGGGGAACATGATGGTTAGAACAACAATGTTACCATGTGAGGGGTATCATCGCCAACAAGGTCATGTGGTGATCTCACACACATAACCTTGGTTGACCACCTCCCTGCACAACATGGTTAGAGTTGTCTAACCCTAAGCGATTCAACCACACACAATTCAATGACACTATCATGAACAAGTAGGGTAGGGATAGTAACACAAGTGCGTGGTCAAGGGAATATCGAAACTAACAAAGTTGGTTCAAGATCTTCTAATCAACATCTGCAACTCAACATAGGAGCAACCCCACTTCAAAACGTAAATAGGTTCTAAGTGATGGT
>BSBK01006691.1:2500-181316 GCA_027943335.1 Chamaecyparis obtusa
TCTATTTTAAACCATTATAATTTCTGAGAACCATACTAAAATGTTTTAAAAGGACATCATTCACAAGATCAAAAAGAAACAGTCGAAGCTAAATTTTTAACATGTCCCGCTAGTCTTTCTGGATGATTTAGCAGTTCCAATCAGCATCCTTCTTGTGGATGATGATAATTTCTTCCTTCTTTGCTTTGTATTCTCTTGAAGATATTTTGACTCGTGGTGCTATGACCCTAATATCACTTGGTGATGCCATGTCCATTTCCAGTGGAACCTCGAATCCTTCCGCTCACCAGTAGTCGAGAACTTCATTGAGGTCTACTTCCTCCTTAAGCATCATGGCTATGAGGAAGTCTAGATTCTTCCTCATTGAAGGCCAAACTTCATCAAACTTCTTTTCGTCTTTATAAAAGAGAATTGGAAGCCTTTGGAAGCTAGGTATGGCAGGGAGGGCCTCCAACTCCTTCTTCATATACAGCTCTGGGAAAGGAATGGTTAGATTTTTGTCTATTCCATGTACCGCCTTCTCCAAACCAAGTAGGAATTATTCCTCAAAGATTTCTCTTGTTGCCTTGATAACTCTTTCTTTATCAGTACCATTAAAAATTGCCAAGGCTATGAATAGACCAATAACCTGCCCATTAAGTCGAACGGTAAAATCATAGTCAAAGTGTTCCTCTCCTAGCCCTTTGATCAGTGCCCTTCGAACTATATCTGAAAGAGGCTTCAAGATTATATTCAACCTCTTTGGCTTTACCGCTCCTCAGAATGCCATTTGCCTATTCTCCTTAATGTGAAAAGTGATAATTCGGGATTCCATATTTGCGCAGAAACTCTAAGCAGAGCCTACTAGTTTTCGGCAAGTTTTTTGTGGGGATATAACTTCAATTCCTCACTTAAAGCTAAATAAAGCTGAGAAATACTCTGAATTCATCTTAATTTTGATGTGAAGTCCGGAGACTTGCGAAAATACGATCCATGAAGTTTCATAATTAATACGTACATCATCTCGTGGAGACAGTTGTATCTCAACTAAATCTCATTAAGGTGAAATTGCTTGGTTTTGCGAGCTACGACAGGTAATGATAGCCTCTAATTAATAGTTGATCCAATGAGGTTCCTACCTAAGATGATGGCCTTGAGGTAGAGTACCTATTCTCGTAGTGGAATGCTTTCTATATGCGGGAATAATTTAAATATATTATTTTATTTTTTCTATTTTAATTAGAAAATATTATATTTTAAGGGTGAAATGTTTAAGAAATCTTTAAAAGGTTTGAACTCTAATCGATAAATATTGTTAACATTTTAAAGCTCTGAATACTAGATATGGTGCAAAAGCTAGTCTAAGGATAAAAGTTTGGATTATGATATAATAATCCCTTCTCCTACTAATTTAGCTATAACTTTCATTCTCTTCTTCCAAATGTTTATGATTGATCAACCCTTCTAAAAAGGAACTTTAGATCTGCTGCTAGAAATAGGTAGTTTTATTACCAGTGGTGCTTTATTATAGTTAAATATTTCCAAATCTATTTCTATTTCTAATTGCTCTAATCCCATGAAAGCATCACTTTTGAGAACCTTTGAATCCAATAGAGGCTACATTTCTTAGTATTATTCCAATAGAGGCTACATTTGCTTCTAATTCTTTCCCAGTAACTATTCTAAGATTGCTTTAGGAAGTTAGATTACTGTATAGGTTTAAACCTACTACCCTTAGGTGAATGCCAGGTGCTTTCCTCAATCCCGACTAAAAGAGATCAAGCTCAATATTTCACTTTTTCTATTTAAAGAGCTTGAGATAATACCGGTTTTGGTTAGGATTCTAACTTTGTTAGTAAATAGGATTCTAGATTTTTAAACATCTAGGGTTGTAACTCATTTAACTTATATGTCTGCATTTTCCAATTATGTCAAAGAGATCCCATCCGCTCCTAAGTTAGCTAATTTGTCAGCTCTCTTGTTACCTTCTCTATAAATGTGATTAATTGATATTTCTAGAAAGGAATCACAAAGGATCAAAGCTTGGGAGAGGAGGGAGTTTAATCTCCAATTTGGAGTTACTTTTTTCCTTGGTGCATTTATAATTATTGTAGAATCACCTTCAATTTCTAAGTGCTTTAATCCTAAGGAAGTACATTTTTGAAGACCCTTTATTAAAGCGTAAAGTTCTGCCCAATTATTTGTTTCTACTCCTATAGGAGCTGCAAGTGCTGCAATTTCCTTGCCTTCATGGTTGTGTATGCTACATCCGATGCCTGCAATTTCCGAATTTCCTTTGGAAGCTCCATCAAAATTAAGTTTGTACCAATCATTCTTTGGAGATTTCCACATGCATTCCTTCCTTTTTGACGATGAATTCTGAGGATTAGCCCCTATAAAAGGTGGTAAGACTAAACCTTCCCATTTTCCCCTCATTCTCCCATCCCACTGACTCATCCTTAGATCTGTTTTCAAGATTTTGAGTGTATTACTATTCATTTTTTCTATGATTTTTGCTTCAATTTTATTACATAGTTGTTCCCATTCCATTTTTTCTTCTCTAAAGATTCTTCTATTACATTCTTTCCAAACTTCCCATATTAATATGGATGGGGAAAGAGACCATAGATTTGCAAAAATGCTCTTTTGTTTGATGATTGGCCATGCTTGCAGCATGGCCTTAAGAGATTGGGGAAAGGCTGAGGACCATCCTAAGTTCCCTTGCAACTAGTTCCAACATTGATTTGTGAATGGGCAGTTCAGAAATAAATAGTCTCCATCCTCTTCATCTTCTTCACATAGCGGGCATCTGCTAGGACCTAAAAAACCTAATTTCTTAAAATGATCAGTTGTTAAAAGTCTATAATTCATCGCTAACCACGTGCAAAAGCCTACTTTTGGGGAGCATTCCTTACCCAAGCACAAGCGGATTGGTAGAGAGGTTTTTGGTCTATTGTAACTTTGGGAGATGATCTTGTATCCATCTTTTGTGTTGTATTCCCCTGTTTTTTATCCATCTCACACTAATTTGTCTATTGAGTTGTTTAATGATATTTTTCTATTTTTAAGAATATCCTTGATTGTTGATTCATCCGAAGCTAAGATCCCATATTCTTCCAAGGATTTCCAATCCCAATTCCCATCCTCAAGGGTGAGGTAGTCTTTGAGATTGAGACCAATCTTCTCCTTTAATGAATTTATGAGGGCTGAGTTATTTAATTTCCTAGATATTACTTCATAGCCCCCCCATGAGTCATCCCAGAACAATACCTCCTCCCCCAGACCCAGGTACCAAGTTAATTTTTCCTAAATAATGATTCTACATTCCATCATAAAATTCCATATCCTTGATCCTTTTGGGAGATGGATTTCTCTAAAGATATTTATGGGTGAACCATCTTTCAAGTATTTTTGAATTAGTATTTTCGCCCATTTTGCCTCAAGGTTTCTGAAGAGCCTCCATAGTAATTTGGCCCCTAGGGCCTTCCCTTGATCCCCTAAGTTTTTAATGCCCACTCCTCCCTCCTCTTTAGGTTTACAAATGTTTTCCCAGGATATGAGTGGAATTTTCTTATTTTCATTGCTTCCTTGCCAAAAAAATGTCCTTAAATGCTTTGTGATTTCAGATTTTTTGTTTGAAGGTAAGTACATACATGATAAATGATAAATTGGTATTGCAGCTAATACTGATCTTACCATGGTAGTTTTGCCAGCTGAGGACAACCATCTTCCTTTCCATGAGCTCATTTTTTTTTTAATCTTGTCTATAATGGGGTCCCATGCATTTGTTGCCCTGTTATCCTTAACTAGGGGGAGACCTAGATATTTACAAGGGAGCCTACCTTCCTTGAAGTTGAGGATTTTGCACATGTCATCTTTAGTTCCTGTATCAGTATGAAAAAAGAATATTTTTGATTTATCCAAGTTTATTTGTTGTCCAAAAGCTATTGAGTAAGTTTCTAAAATCCTTTTAAAGGATCTGGCCTCCCTTCTTTTGCTTGTTCCATATAAAAGAGTGTCATCGACAAAATGTTGATGAGTAGTAGGCTCCAAGTCGCTGGTGATGGAGATTCCCTCTATTGTCTTATTTTTCCTTTCCTTTGACATTGTCCTGCCTAAAGCTTCGACCATGATTATAAAGAGGAAAGGGGAGATCAGATCTCCTTGTCTAAGTCCTCTAGAGATGCCAAAGAAACCTTCTGGGGTTCCATTTACTAAGACTAAAATCATAGGAGTAGATATACACTTGAAAATCAAGTTAATCCAGATCTTGGAAAAGCCAAAAGCTTCCATACATTTACATATAAATCTCCAATCTACCTTATCATATGTTTTCTTAATATCCAATTTGATAAGCATATTGGGGTCTTTATTTTTAAGGATGGAGTGAATGGCCTCCTGTGCTATGATTACCCCATCAAAGATGGATCTTCCCGGAACAAACCCTATTTGTTCTTCACTAATAATCAAGGGGAGAAGTTTTTGAAGTATCAGGGCCATGGTTTTAGTAAATAATTTATATAAGGTGTTACATAAGGCTATAGGTCTAAAATCATCGAGACTCGAAGGTTTCTCTTTTTTGGGTATAAGAGTGATAAAAGTATTGTTAACTTCTTTAAGAATTCTTCCTGAATTTCTAACCCCCTCTAATGCTCCCGTGACTTCTTCACCTATGAAGTGCCAACACTTCTGAAAAAAAATAGCTGAGAATCCATCCGGTCCTGGAGATTTATCTGGATTCATTTGCATTAAAGCTGAATGAATTTCATTCATTGTAAATTTGCCAATAAGCATTTGGTTGTGTTGTTTAGTAATGACTTTAGGAATATTCCTAAGAAGTTCTCTTTGACTTCCTAGATTTGATGTCTCCCTATTATTTAAAATGTTATCAAAGTAGTTTACTGCTTCGTTTGCTATGTCTTTGGGATCTTCAATAATTTCACCTTCCTCGTTCTTGATGCAAGAGATCCTGTTAGCAATTCCTCTTTGTTTGGTGCTATTGTGAAAGAATTTAGTATTTGTATCCCCTGCTTCTAGCCAAGTTTCTCTTGATTTTTGTTTCCAAAAAATTTCTTCTCTAGCTAGGATTTCTTCATAAGCTTTTAGTAAACCCTTCTCCTTATGATAAAGGTCATCATTCATCCCATCTTTAATAACTTGGGAGTTGATTATACCTAGTTCCGATTCAAGGTCTAATTTCTTCTCAAAGATGTTGCCAAACTTAAATGAATTCCATTCCAGTAAATTTTTTTAATCCATTTGAGTTTGTTTACTAATCTATATATCTTAGAACCCTCAATCTAGGGTTCTAACCACCAGGTTTCTATTAGTTTTAGGAGTTCTAGATCCCTTAGCCATATTTGTTCAAATTTAAAGGCACTTTTTCTCAGTCTAGTTTGTGTTAGGATATTGAGAGTAATTGGGTAATGGTCTGATCCAGATAAAGGAATGATGTTAGCCGTAAGTGAAATATCATAGTTGGATAAGTTCCCTTTAAAGAAGAATCTATCTAATTTCTCTGCAATGTTGCAAAAGCCTAGCCTTCTGTTATTCCATGTGAAGGAGTTATCTTCTGTTGGAATTTCAAGGAGGGAGTTGTTGTCTCTCCATTGTATAAAGTCTCTAGCTGCTATTGGAAGGGAACTTACTCCACCCTTTTTCTCATAAATCTTAGTTATTACATTAAAGTCCCCTCCTAGAAAGCAAAGTGTATCCTTTGTTTGATCCAGGTATGAGCCAATCTCATTTCAAACCCTAAGTTTATCTTTGTTCTGAATAGGCCCATACACATTTATTAAATTAAAAGTTAGATTAAGTCTAAAGTTTCTGACCATTCCACTCATCCAATATTGTCTTCTTTTTGAAATGTTTATAGAAATGTTTCGAGGATCCCAAATAATTGCTAGGCCTCCTGATACTCCTTTAACTGCCGAGGCTTCAATTTCCCTTAATCCTAATTTCTTCTTAAAATTGTTTATTTCCAAATTATCCAACTTAGTTTCTTGAATTAACAAAATTTTTGGGTTGTGAATTTTGATGCAACGTTTAATTAAATGTTGCTTGTTAGGGGCGTTCATACCCCTAACATTCCAGGAAAGGACATTCATGGCACTGTGGGAAGGCTCTTCCCCTTCCCAGCATTTAGAATAGATGTTATCTTCACCTGTCCCACAACTTCCCCTGCCAAGCCTCTTAATTCAGCATTGGGTCTTCTTCCTCTTTTCTTTGATTTTTTTGAATAATCCGGGGAAGTCTTGCTCTCAATAGTTTGCACTATGCCTAGAGGAACTTGCTCTTTCATCTCTTTTTCTTCCAAATTAATTAATAATTCTTCTATAGGAATTTATGAGTTAACACTGTTCAAATTAATGATCTCCTCAAGAAGTTTCTCTTGATGCTCAACGTCTTTTGTGTCCCAAATCTCATCCATCAGTTCTTCCATCAATTCTTCTGGTAATGTTTCCTTTATATAATTTGTTATTATATTAACTTCTTCTTCAATTTTTTCTTTTTCAGATTTCAAGTTTTTTGAATTTTCTAACGGATCCTCATTGTGGGTTACCCTGGTGTTTGGAGCTAAGCATTTGCTGATCACCAACTTGCCCATGGAGGGGCTATTTGTGGGGATTTCATCCATCTCCTTAGCTATTATGCCCTTGTTTTGAGGAATACACTCAGGATTTATATCTTTGGTTTCCTCCTGCCTCTTTGAACTTCCTATGTTAAAACCCAAAAAATCCTTGATTTCATTTTCCTACTCATAACTGATGCTTACTTTATGTTGGTTCTTGTTTTCTTCAAAGTGTGGTTTTCTGATATTTAAAGGAGTTGAATTATAAATCAGGACTTGGTTCTTTTTGAGTCTTGCCTCATCTAAGTTATCATATTCTATGACATTATCACATCCTCTTTCTGGGGGTATTGCTGCCATTTCTAAGATGTCATGGAATGATAAGGATGTATCTTCTTTCATTAATGCTTCAATAAGTATGCCTTTTCTTCTATTATTTTCTTCAGGGTCACTGGATTCGTCATCTGATGAGAGTGAAAAATCAATGTTATCTTGGACCAGATCCATGTTTTTCCTTAGGTTGTATGTTGCTAAGAACTTATTAACTTCTAATGATCCCCCTGGAGATTTTTCTTTTGAGCTTTTGTTGATTTCGGGTCCCTCTCCTTTAATTTGAAAATCTTCAAAAGAAACACTTCCTCCCAATATCAGCTCATCATCCTTTTTTTTTCCTCTTCTATCTTTGCCATTTGTTTTTACAGGGGGATGTTTCTTATTTTGAAGTTCCTTAGCCTGTTTGCTAATGGGGTCTATAAAACAAAAACCTCCTAAGACCTTGTTGAACATAATTCTGGGCAGCTCTGTTATAGATACTGGGAACCTAGGGTAGCTCTTTTCTTCTTCTAAATTTAATTTCAAACCTTTCTTCAGTTTGTGAGATTTTGTTGGTTCCTTTTCCATAATTTCTTTAAGATTTGAAGTATTCAAGACTCTCTTTCTATCTAATTTTGTTTGCGAGAAGAATATAATGTTTTCTATAATGTCTTCTCTAAAATGTTCCACCGACAGATGATAAGAGGATTTGTTGCTTATGAAGTTAATAGCATTTGGTTTAAGAGATAAGTCAGATGATTTAATCAAGATTTTCACCTCTGAGGAGTCCATATAATTCTCTTCTAGACCCATAACTTATCCAAAGATTTCCCCAATTTGATAAATGATTCTACTATGTAACAATTCTATCGGCATATTAGGAATTTTGATCCATTTCGGAGTTACAGTGTTGCTAAAGATATTCTCTGTAAAATTGGGTATCCACTTTATAATTTTGACTGTATGCCCTAGATAGAAAATTTGTACTTCATTTAAAAGTTTATGTCTAATGGATAAATCCTCACATTCAAGATAGAAACAATAATTCGAGAGAAAAGTTATACTTACCTGTGACTTGCAGGCCGATTGAAGCCAATCCTTAATACTCGTGAAAGCCTTTCTAGCACCGAACCATTTCCCAAAAAGCCCAAAAGTATTGCATTGATTCCATAACCCCTCCGTAAAAATTTGAAGCCCTTTAATAGTTTTTGCTCCTTCCCTGTTATGCGGACTAGGTCTTCGATGGGGAGGTGTGTATTTATCAGATGAAACCGTTGAGCGTAATGGGTTGCAAATTTTGTTAATTTCATTTTGATTCCTCTTGTAAGGTGGAGTATAAGGCTGAGCGATATGAAGGGATTAGTTTTCATCCTATACTCATTTTTATGCCCTAGATTTGGGTGTCGATGCGGTGGAGAATAGAAGGGCATGTTCTGGTGATTGACTCCCTGGTCTAGGTTATTATTTTGAAGGTAATTGAACTGATTTCCAAGAGGGTTCTGGAATGTGTGGTCATTGCTGGAGGGAAAAAAGAATTGGTTCTTCTTTCTTCTTGCTCTTCTGGAGTTTTGAAGAAATGCAGGTTTCCAATCCTCTAAAATTGGAGAAGTATGAAAATTCTTTTTGTCTTTTGAAAGAGAACTAGGGTTCCGTTGAATTCCAGACTTATCTCTACTACCAAATCGATAAAATGCTGCATATTTTGTTTGCCGGAAGAAATCTATTTGCTTGTCTAGTGACTCTATGCTGCAGAAAAAATTCTTGTTGCTGTCAGTGAACCTTCGCAAGTGTTCCTGTTTATTCGTAGGCTAAGCTTCCTTCTTCTCAAGACGAATTTCCTTATTCACAAGCAGAGCCATTTCATTTTTATTTTTTTATAAAATTTTTACTCTTGAAATTAAATTTTAAAAAATTATCACTGAACTTAATTGCAAATATAGAATTCTCTCTATTATATTATCAACTCTATACTTATCAAAACTTATTCTAATAGAAGTCGTTCTAGGGTTTAGGGTTAGGGTTACAATTATGGTGAATAATTCTCACCCTAATTAAACCTTTATTTTAAATTTAGTCAGACTAGGCTAAGTAAGTCATTTAACCCTAACATTAATACAACTTGTATATTTATAATATTTAACCGTAATTGAACTCTTATTATAATTTAATCATAGAACCTAACCCTTTCCATAGTTCAAATATTTTCCTATAACCCTAATCAAACTCTAACTCTAAATGAATCTCTAATTAAATCATAACTTTAATTATATCTTAGCCCCAAGTTTATTTGAAGCTTAACTAATTTAAGTTCCCTAACCATGATCTAATTCTAACTAAAGATATCTCCTACAAATCAAATTTAATCCTAACCCTAATAATAACTAAGCTCTACCTATCATTATTATCCTAATTGAATTCTAATTTTAATTTAATTAAACTGTAATCTTAACCATTAATAAACCATCACCAAATTTGAACACTAACCTTAAAGTTAACCCTTAGTAAACTCCAACACTAAGCTTATTTGATGATTAATTGATTTAACCCTAACCCTTTCTTAATTCAAATATTTTATGTATTTTAAGATATTTATCTATTTATCATTACCAATTACTTATATCTAGATTCTAGACATTGATACTCTTTATATATTTTAAAGTTAAATATAAAAAATATTCTTACAAAGTTGATTAATGATTCTTTAAAAAACATTAATTAACTTATTGCAAATAGAATTTTTAGTCAATTGTTTTTCATACTCATCTATTAGTCACCATCATTTTTCATTCCTTCTTGATTTGCAAGGGAACTTCAAGGTGACATTATTAATGATTATGCTCTCAATTTATGTGTTGTGTTTATAGGTTGGTGGTTTTCCCTTGACAATATAACAAGACCATTAGAAATTTTATGTAGATGAGTACAAAGAGAGTGCATGTTTAGTGTAGTGGTTCAAATTTTAGATTCCAAATATTTGTATCCTATTTTTATTTTCTTTTTACTAAAACATATTGAATAATAAAGAATTACAAACAAACAAAGTGCACACAATTTATAAATACAACTATATACTATATTTCTTTACTCATTTACTTATATCACTCTACATAAATATAAAAAATCATAATTTTAATATCCAATTATTATTTGTTGACACATTTAAAACTCTAATTATAAACCATCTCAATTTACTTCAATAAATCTATAACTAACAAAGGACAATCTCAACCCTTCCTCCACCATATGTTAATGAACTATAATTAACAAAAGATTTAATTCACATCACATTTTATTTATCAATAAGAATTACAATAAATAGATGTAATGGCAATTTTCATTTATTGATTTAACTAATAATAACTACAATTTTTACATCTTTTAACGAATACAAAGAAACCTCCAAACCATAATATTAAAATTCGAGTTTTTTCCCAAAAGTCCAATCTGTGATATTGTGATTTTAGCTAGAATTTTTATTTTTAATATGTCTTTGTTGTTTGAGGATAAACGGCCCAGTAACAAGCATAATGTTAGAGGAAGATTCATGCAAGAACCTTACATTCATACTCAAATTATCACTGCCTTTCCTACACACATAAGGAATGGTCTTAGAATTAACTATGGCCTTGCAAAATTTTACAGGCCAGTGATATCCAAAAGCTCCCTCAAGTATTACCCTGAACACTCCATTCTTGCTGGAAGTGCCCGAGGTTTCATATTCCCCGAACCTGGTCCTGCACTTCACTTTCACTCTTGTTTCTGTCATAGAAATCAGTTATATCATAAGATCATTTATTTAATTTGATTTAACAAGTTCAAAGTAAATTATAGAAATATAGAATTCAAAAATATGAAATTCAATGAATAGCTTTATCCTTAACAGATCCTTATACCCCACTGAAACAGTGCTCACTGACCAGCAGTTTACAAAATGTCTGATAGTAATAATGGGCAATTAATGGGTTAAATCTAACAGATGCAACTGAGTGGTATAAATGAACCATTATCAATATGAAAATATAGACTCAATTACTCCTAGAATTACTTATATAGTATAAACCCAAATTAATTTAGACTCAATTATTCCTAAAATTATTAGATAAGCTCTTTTAATGTGAAGAGACATCAACCAACTTATTTAACAAAACATGTTTAAAACTGTTATATTTACAGAAACATTAATGGAGTGAATGATCAATGAAAATGTTTTTTTCGGAAAAATACTTTTGGATGGTGTTCTGAATCAGATTAGAGAAATGCTTTAAATAGAATTTTGAATCTGAAGAGGGTTTTGAAAGGTTTCTGAAACCTTACACATCAAGATAAAATATAAACAATAAAAGGAAAAAACTTACGAAAAAACCAGAGATTAAATTCAGAAAAAAACCTCATTAAAAATAAATGACAAAACAAGAAATATATTTTAGACCAACAAGTTCAGAGATAATTGGATAAAATATCTTTAAATTTGATATATTTATAATCCTCATTCACATAAACTGAATGAAATAAATGATAGATGACCAATAATATGTTTATTGGTAAACTCATGTATAGATTGTTTGATATTATGGACTTTCTTTCAATACAACTGTATATAACAATGCATCTCATCTCCAATATTTGAATCTCACCAATAAGCTTAATCATCAATATAGTTGTCTACCAAACTAAAAATAAATTCTTACATTTAAGCGAATCTGAAGATTATCAGAAAGCCTAAAAATATAAGAACTAAAATTTTAATACAGATGAATATAGAAGCTTACATTATCCTAAAAATGTAATCTCAATAAATTTGCTGTTAAAAGATACTGATAAAGATTGCACATTCAAAACCTCAATTAATAAATAAGCTATTAAAAGATACTAATAAAGATTGCACATTCAAAACCTCCATTAATATTATTGAGGTAGGGCAAACTATCAAACTGAACAATTATAAGGAACTAAACTTTTAATGCAGATGAATATAAAAGCTCAATAATTATAAGAACTTAATTTAGAATGCAGATGAATACAGAAGCTTATATGATCTTTAAGGGAGTAATCTCAATGAATAAACTGTTAGAAGACACAAATACTAGTTGCAGATTCAAATCCTCAAAATTGTATTAGGTTAGGGCAAATGTAAAAACCCTAAATTCCCAATTCCCCTGGTGAAGGAAAACAAAAAGTAGAGAAGCCCACATATTAATTCTGCACTGCAAACACAATTTTGAAACATAAATCCAACATAAACACAATTTAAAAGCTTGAATAACATTGTGTATTGATTAACTTACTGGTTATGTTTAGCACATTGCCATCGAGGGTGTTACAAAAGATTTTTCCCTCCACATAAACACGCGTTTTCTTCCGATGGCCTGGTAAAACAGAGCAGAATGTATTTGAAGGCAATGTGCACAGAATTATCACAATCCCCAAACACCACAGGCGCCACCCTCCGAGCATATTACTTAACACAACACAGAAAAACAGATCAATTTTAATGGTGAAACAGAGCACGGCAAAAAAGAAATAAACAGAGTTTACAGCGGGTACTGTAACATGGAATTTCAGCTATTTTTATTCTGATTGAAACTTTCAGAGATACAGAAAATAAGGGAATTTGAACATGCATACTTTTTAGCACACAATCAGGGTGACAAAAGCACTTTAACTCTGCTTTTCTTGAGTCCATAATTAAGGCTTGATTTGATACAACCAACAATTTCTCTGAGAAGTTGGCCCAATGAGCGCATGTAATGCATGAGATTTCTGCCTCATTCTTAGCCATTAAAATTGAATCGCATGCCATTCACTACCAGTAAAAGTAGATGTTCGCCGACTCGGCTCTTTTGGGTCTGTTCCATCCATGACTATTCTCGTGAAACTACTATAGGTTTTAGGAGGGAAAAGGCTGATATTTCATCCTTCTTGTTATCTTTTTACTTTTTAAGATTTTTATAAATAAATATATTTTTATATTAGTATTTTATTATAATTTTTTAATTTTTTAATTAGTATTTTATTACTTAGTGTATTGGTGAAGTGGTGGAAGTGTTACTCTATCGAAATTTGAGTTTCAATTTTGTTAAATGAAGGTGAAGTCTTCTATTTGTGGGACTGATCCGAAAAGTGTTTCTTCATAGCTTCGCCACACTTAAACAAAAAAAGATATGTTAGCTATTTTGTATAAATTTAAGAAAAAATAAAATTCAAATTATTAAAAAATTCTTAACAAAATAATATTATAGAGATTTATTTATTAAAAATTTGAACCTCAATTTTGTTAAATGAAGGCGAAGTCTTCTATTTGTGGCACTTATCCGAAAAGAGTTTCTTCCTAGCTTCACAACACTTAACCAAAAAAAAAATGTTAGCTATTTTATATAAATTTAAGAGGAAAAGATTTTTCAAACTATTAAAAAATTCTTAACAAAATAATAATATAGAGATTTATTTATTAAAAATAAATTTTGATTTCTTTAATTAAAAAGTAAAGAGATATATAACAAAACAACTAACATGCATTGTCTCCTCCATGGATGACTGCTATGTGAAACTACCTAAATTTTAGAAGGAAAAGATTGAAATTTATCTTTTTAATTTTTTTTAATTAAAAAAATTTATAAATAATTTTTTTAATGAATAAATGTTTATATTATCATTTAATTATAACTTTTTAATAATCTTTTTTTTTTAATGAATGGTAGTCATTTTCATTAATTTAAATTAGAGTGCATTATTCACAAAAAAGTAGGGAGATACAAGATCACTCCTTAGGAGTTAAACGAATAGAGCCTAGAGAGTCAAAAAACACAAAGGCAGTGTTTGGAATAAGAAAACATGGGCAAAGTCTAGAGAATAGAAAACACAATAAAAGTTGTTAGGATTCTAGAGTAGTAGTAGAGAGTTGTGGTAATAGATATTTGTCATCCTTACAACCTCATACATCAACGAAGCCAAGGTTGGCATTCGTAAGGGACCACCTTTCTTCTATAGCAATCTCCTATTTGACTTTGTCCTTGTCCTCGTGGGAAAGTGAGATTGTTGGAGTTAAGCATGGGAGCCATTTGGATAACCTGGGCCATCTGTTGTCACCATCAAATGTCAACCAACCACTTTCACCACTAATGAGCAAGCCTGTGCCCTCCAAACCCCACCCAAAGGCAGAACACCTGCACAAAAAAGAGGTAGAGAGCCACCTGTTGAAACCATTGTTGCCACCAAACTGGCACTGAGGAGCTTGAGACCATGGGGTCTAGGAGCAGTGAGCTAAAGAACTACAACCACATTAGCAATTGTGAGGTGGAGAACAACCACATGAGGCAAAGGAATCTAGAGGGACTCTAACAACCATACATGGGGCATTTCCCCAATGATCTAGAAGTTTCTAAAGGTGGACCATGTTTGGTGTGGAGCCTAATCTATCATCATGCAAATATTGTACAATCATCATGTATTTTAGGGTTGGGGTTAATTTTGTTAACCAACTTTGTAAATTTCCTAAAAAGAGCTTGATAAATAAGTGGTTGTGTGATATGAAATCATCATATTGTAATTTTCTCTTTGTTGGATAATAAAATAAGTGGATGGTCGTTTCTCTAATAAATGTGCCTCATAGTGGGTGAACCACGTTAAATATTTGTGCTATTATATTTTTGTCTTTCTTATTTTGCATTATCTTAATATTGGTTATGAGCATATTTTCCCAAACCCTAATGAATGGTATCAAAGTGGTGTGTTTTTTTAGTAATTTGGTAGGAAATTTCAAATTTGGGTTGGAGCAATGGTAGAGGAGGTAGGCTTAAGGTTGATAATTTCAATAGCCAAACTATCAATTATAGAAATACAAATAAGAGATTATCTATATCAAAGGGATCTTCACTTGTTGTTGGGTGAAAAGACAAAGAAGTGAATGACTATGACAGATGAACAATGGAAATTTCTTGATAGGAAGGCACTAGGAACCATATAGTTGTGTTTGACATCGTTGTTGGATTTCAATATAGAAAAAGAAAAAAGAAAAAAAGGTGTAATGAAGGCATTAGACAAACTATATGAGAAACCCTCAACCTCAAATAAGGTATTTCTTATGAAATATTTATTTAATATAAATATGGTACAAGGTGGGTCTAATAGTGATTATTTTAATGAGTTTAACACAATTACTAGTCAGCTAAGTTATTTAAAAGTAAATTTTGAAGATGAGGTTAGGGGTGTTTTGATTTTATGCTCATTGTCTGAAAGATGGAATAGCTTAGTCATGGTTGTAAGTAACTCTATCTATGGTTCAAACACTTAAAGTTTGATGATGTTTTTGGTGTTATCCTTAGTAAGGAAATGCGATAGAAAAGTATGAGTAAGGCATTAGGTAATTCTTTATTTTTTGAAAATAAGGGACAATAGAGGGAGAGCAAAAGAATCACACATGATTGAATGGAAAATCTAAGAAGGGCAGATCCAAATCTAGGGTAAATCTAGAGTGTTGGCATTGTGGAAAGAAAGAACATTTGAAGAAAGATTGTTGGTCTCAAAAGAAAAAACAAGGGGATGGAAAACAAGAAAATGGTAAGGAGGCAAATGTAGCAGGTGATGTGTTACAAGATGCTTTGATTCTTTCTTTTTGTTAGGATTCTAGAGTAGTAGTAGAGAGTTGTGAACCATCCAATTATAAAATAAGTGGATGGTCGTTTCTCTAATAAATGTGCCTCATAGTGGGTGAACCACGTTAAATATTTGTGCTATTATATTTTTGTCTTTCTTATTTTGCATTATCTTAATATTGGTTATGAGCATATTTTCCCAAACCCTAATGAATGGTATCAAAGTGGTGTGTTTTTTTAGTAATTTGGTAGGAAATTTCAAATTTGGGTTGGAGCAATGGTAGAGGAGGTAGGCTTAAGGTTGATAATTTCAATAGCCAAACTATCAATTATAGAAATAAAAATAAGAGATTATCTATATCAAAGGGATCTTCACTTGTCGTTGGGTGAAAAGACAAAGAAGTGAATGACTATGACAGATGAACAATGGAAATTTCTTGATAGGAAGGCACTAGGAACCATATAGTTGTGTTTGACATCGTTGTTGGATTTCAATATAGAAAAAGAAAAAAGAAAAAAAGGTGTAATGAAGGCATTAGACAAACTATATGAGAAACCCTCAACCTCAAATAAGGTATTTCTTATGAAATATTTATTTAATATAAATATGGTACAAGGTGGGTCTAATAGTGATTATTTTAATGAGTTTAACACAATTACTAGTCAGCTAAGTTATTTAAAAGTAAATTTTGAAGATGAGGTTAGGGGTGTTTTGATTTTATGCTCATTGTCTGAAAGATGGAATAGCTTAGTCATGGTTGTAAGTAACTCTATCTATGGTTCAAACACTTAAAGTTTGATGATGTTTTTGGTGTTATCCTTAGTAAGGAAATGCGATAGAAAAGTATGAGTAAGGCATTAGGTAATTCTTTATTTTTTGAAAATAAGGGACAATAGAGGGAGAGCAAAAGAATCACACATGATTGAATGGAAAATCTAAGAAGGGCAGATCCAAATCTAGGGTAAATCTAGAGTGTTGGCATTGTGGAAAGAAAGAACATTTGAAGAAAGATTGTTGGTCTCAAAAGAAAAAACAAGGGGATGGAAAACAAGAAAATGGTAAGGAGGCAAATGTAGCAGGTGATGTGTTACAAGATGCTTTGATTCTTTCTTTTTGTTAGGATTCTAGAGTAGTAGTAGAGAGTTGTGAACCATCCAATTATAAAATAAGTGGATGGTCGTTTCTCTAATAAATGTGCCTCATAGTGGGTGAACCACGTTAAATATTTGTGCTATTATATTTTTGTCTTTCTTATTTTGCATTATCTTAATATTGGTTATGAGCATATTTTCCCAAACCCTAATGAATGGTATCAAAGTGGTGTGTTTTTTTAGTAATTTGGTAGGAAATTTCAAATTTGGGTTGGAGCAATGGTAGAGGAGGTAGGCTTAAGGTTGATAATTTCAATAGCCAAACTATCAATTATAGAAATACAAATAAGAGATTATCTATATCAAAGGGATCTTCACTTGTCGTTGGGTGAAAAGACAAAGAAGTGAATGACTATGACAGATGAACAATGGAAATTTCTTGATAGGAAGGCACTAGGAACCATATAGTTGTGTTTGACATCGTTGTTGGATTTCAATATAGAAAAAGAAAAAAGAAAAAAAGGTGTAATGAAGGCATTAGACAAACTATATGAGAAACCCTCAACCTCAAATAAGGTATTTCTTATGAAATATTTATTTAATATAAATATGGTACAAGGTGGGTCTAATAGTGATTATTTTAATGAGTTTAACACAATTACTAGTCAGCTAAGTTATTTAAAAGTAAATTTTGAAGATGAGGTTAGGGGTGTTTTGATTTTATGCTCATTGTCTGAAAGATGGAATAGCTTAGTCATGGTTGTAAGTAACTCTATCTATGGTTCAAACACTTAAAGTTTGATGATGTTTTTGGTGTTATCCTTAGTAAGGAAATGCGATAGAAAAGTATGAGTAAGGCATTAGGTAATTCTTTATTTTTTGAAAATAAGGGACAATAGAGGGAGAGCAAAAGAATCACACATGATTGAATGGAAAATCTAAGAAGGGCAGATCCAAATCTAGGGTAAATCTAGAGTGTTGGCATTGTGGAAAGAAAGAACATTTGAAGAAAGATTGTTGGTCTCAAAAGAAAAAACAAGGGGATGGAAAACAAGAAAATGGTAAGGAGGCAAATGTAGCAGGTGATGTGTTACAAGATGCTTTGATTCTTTCTTTTTGTTAGGATTCTAGAGTAGTAGTAGAGAGTTGTGAACCATCCAATTATAAAATAAGTGGATGGTCGTTTCTCTAATAAATGTGCCTCATAGTGGGTGAACCATGTTAAATATTTGTGCTATTATATTTTTGTCTTTCTTATTTTGCATTATCTTAATATTGGTTATGAGCATATTTTCCCAAACCCTAATGAATGGTATCAAAGTGGTGTGTTTTTTTAGTAATTTGGTAGGAAATTTCAAATTTGGGTTGGAGCAATGGTAGAGGAGGTAGGCTTAAGGTTGATAATTTCAATAGCCAAACTATCAATTATAGAAATACAAATAAGAGATTATCTATATCAAAGGGATCTTCACTTGTCGTTGGGTGAAAAGACAAAGAAGTGAATGACTATGACAGATGAACAATGGAAATTTCTTGATAGGAAGGCACTAGGAACCATAGAGTTGTGTTTGACATCGTTGTTGGATTTCAATATAGAAAAAGAAAAAAGAAAAAAAGGTGTAATGAAGGCATTAGACAAACTATATGAGAAACCCTCAACCTCAAATAAGGTATTTCTTATGAAATATTTATTTAATATAAATATGGTACAAGGTGGGTCTAATAGTGATTATTTTAATGAGTTTAACACAATTACTAGTCAGCTAAGTTATTTAAAAGTAAATTTTGAAGATGAGGTTAGGGGTGTTTTGATTTTATGCTCATTGTCTGAAAGATGGAATAGCTTAGTCATGGTTGTAAGTAACTCTATCTATGGTTCAAACACTTAAAGTTTGATGATGTTTTTGGTGTTATCCTTAGTAAGGAAATGCGATAGAAAAGTATGAGTAAGGCATTAGGTAATTCTTTATTTTTTGAAAATAAGGGACAATAGAGGGAGAGCAAAAGAATCACACATGATTGAATGGAAAATCTAAGAAGGGCAGATCCAAATCTAGGGTAAATCTAGAGTGTTGGCATTGTGGAAAGAAAGAACATTTGAAGAAAGATTGTTGGTCTCAAAAGAAAAAACAAGGGGATGGAAAACAAGAAAATGGTAAGGAGGCAAATGTAGCAGGTGATGTGTTACAAGATGCTTTGATTCTTTCTTTTTGTTAGGATTCTAGAGTAGTAGTAGAGAGTTGTGAACCATCCAATTATAAAATAAGTGGATGGTCGTTTCTCTAATAAATGTGCCTCATAGTGGGTGAACCACGTTAAATATTTGTGCTATTATATTTTTGTCTTTCTTATTTTGCATTATCTTAATATTGGTTATGAGCATATTTTCCCAAACCCTAATGAATGGTATCAAAGTGGTGTGTTTTTTTAG
Organism: Chamaecyparis obtusa; assembly: GCA_027943335.1. Lineage (NCBI taxonomy): Eukaryota > Viridiplantae > Streptophyta > Pinopsida > Cupressales > Cupressaceae > Chamaecyparis > Chamaecyparis obtusa. The sequence continues at coordinate 21,477 of BSBK01006691.1, forward strand.
TAATTTGGTAGGAAATTTCAAATTTGGGTTGGAGCAATGGTAGAGGAGGTAGGCTTAAGGTTGATAATTTCAATAGCCAAACTATCAATTATAGAAATACAAATAAGAGATTATCTATATCAAAGGGATCTTCACTTGTCGTTGGGTGAAAAGACAAAGAAGTGAATGACTATGACAGATGAACAATGGAAATTTCTTGATAGGAAGGCACTAGGAACCATATAGTTGTGTTTGACATCGTTGTTGGATTTCAATATAGAAAAAGAAAAAAGAAAAAAAGGTGTAATGAAGGCATTAGACAAACTATATGAGAAACCCTCAACCTCAAATAAGGTATTTCTTATGAAATATTTATTTAATATAAATATGGTACAAGGTGGGTCTAATAGTGATTATTTTAATGAGTTTAACACAATTACTAGTCAGCTAAGTTATTTAAAAGTAAATTTTGAAGATGAGGTTAGGGGTGTTTTGATTTTATGCTCATTGTCTGAAAGATGGAATAGCTTAGTCATGGTTGTAAGTAACTCTATCTATGGTTCAAACACTTAAAGTTTGATGATGTTTTTGGTGTTATCCTTAGTAAGGAAATGCGATAGAAAAGTATGAGTAAGGCATTAGGTAATTCTTTATTTTTTGAAAATAAGGGACAATAGAGGGAGAGCAAAAGAATCACACATGATTGAATGGAAAATCTAAGAAGGGCAGATCCAAATCTAGGGTAAATCTAGAGTGTTGGCATTGTGGAAAGAAAGAACATTTGAAGAAAGATTGTTGGTCTCAAAAGAAAAAACAAGGGGATGGAAAACAAGAAAATGGTAAGGAGGCAAATGTAGCAGGTGATGTGTTACAAGATGCTTTGATTCTTTCTTTTTGTTAGGATTCTAGAGTAGTAGTAGAGAGTTGTGAACCATCCAATTATAAAATAAGTGGATGGTCGTTTCTCTAATAAATGTGCCTCATAGTGGGTGAACCATGTTAAATATTTGTGCTATTATATTTTTGTCTTTCTTATTTTGCATTATCTTAATATTGGTTATGAGCATATTTTCCCAAACCCTAATGAATGGTATCAAAGTGGTGTGTTTTTTTAGTAATTTGGTAGGAAATTTCAAATTTGGGTTGGAGCAATGGTAGAGGAGGTAGGCTTAAGGTTGATAATTTCAATAGCCAAACTATCAATTATAGAAATACAAATAAGAGATTATCTATATCAAAGGGATCTTCACTTGTCGTTGGGTGAAAAGACAAAGAAGTGAATGACTATGACAGATGAACAATGGAAATTTCTTGATAGGAAGGCACTAGGAACCATAGAGTTGTGTTTGACATCGTTGTTGGATTTCAATATAGAAAAAGAAAAAAGAAAAAAAGGTGTAATGAAGGCATTAGACAAACTATATGAGAAACCCTCAACCTCAAATAAGGTATTTCTTATGAAATATTTATTTAATATAAATATGGTACAAGGTGGGTCTAATAGTGATTATTTTAATGAGTTTAACACAATTACTAGTCAGCTAAGTTATTTAAAAGTAAATTTTGAAGATGAGGTTAGGGGTGTTTTGATTTTATGCTCATTGTCTGAAAGATGGAATAGCTTAGTCATGGTTGTAAGTAACTCTATCTATGGTTCAAACACTTAAAGTTTGATGATGTTTTTGGTGTTATCCTTAGTAAGGAAATGCGATAGAAAAGTATGAGTAAGGCATTAGGTAATTCTTTATTTTTTGAAAATAAGGGACAATAGAGGGAGAGCAAAAGAATCACACATGATTGAATGGAAAATCTAAGAAGGGCAGATCCAAATCTAGGGTAAATCTAGAGTGTTGGCATTGTGGAAAGAAAGAACATTTGAAGAAAGATTGTTGGTCTCAAAAGAAAAAACAAGGGGATGGAAAACAAGAAAATGGTAAGGAGGCAAATGTAGCAGGTGATGTGTTACAAGATGCTTTGATTCTTTCTTTGGATAGTATTATTGATTCTTAGGTGTTAGACTTGGGGGCTTATTTTCATGTGCCACACCCCATAGAAAATATTTTCTAGAATATGTTCAAGGTGATTTTGGACATGTTTATTTAGGTGATGATGAACCATGCAAAAATTATTAGAAAAAGAAACATATAGATAAAATTACCAAATAAAATTTAATGTTTGTTGAAAGAGGTGAGACATGTTCCTAATTTGAGAAGAAATTTAATATCAGTAGGACAACTAAGAAGTGAAGGTTGCACAATCACATTCACAGATAATTCATGAAAGGTTACTAAAGGCTCATTGATAATAGTAAAAGGGAAAAAGGTACCTATACATTGTATTTTTGTACTAGCGATACTAATTATTCTATTTCTCTAGCTTCCACAAGAACAAATAAAACTCTCTGACACAATCAACTTGGGCACATGAGTAATAAAGGGGTGAAGATTCTCCATTCTAAGAATTTATTGCCATATTTGAAACAAGTTGATTTGGTTTTTGTGAAAATTGTATTTATGAAAAATAAAAGAGAGTTGAATTTCTCAGCTCGTTGGGAAGGAAAAGAAGAATAAAAAGTTAGAGCTTGTCCACTTAGATGTATGGGGACCATCTTAGGTATCATCTCTTGGTGGCTCTTATTACTGTGCTACGTTTATTGATGATGTAACTAGGAGAACTTGGGTTTATTTCATTCAAAAAAAATCTAACGTATTTTAAATCTTTAAGAAATGAAAATCTTTGGTTGAGAATGAGATAGGAAATAAGATGAAGTGTCTTAGATCAAATAATGGAAGTGAATACTACAACAAAGAGTTTGAAATCTATTGTTCATACCATGGGATTCATAGACAAAAGACAATTTCTAGAACACCACAAGAAAATGGTGTGTCTGAAAGGATGAATAGAAAGATCATGGAGTGTGCAAGGAGAATGAGATGACATGTAGGTTTTCCCTTATAGTTTTGTGAAGATGATGTAGATATTGATATTTACTTAATAAACAAAGGGCCTTCAAGTTCCTTACATGGTGGTATTCTAGAGGAGGCATAGACAAGAAAAAAGCTAAACAACACATTTCTGAAAACTTTTGGTTGTGAAGCATTTTTCCATATTGATATAGAAAATTGATCAAATCTTGAATAAAAATCCAAGAAGTGTACTTTCAATTGATATAGAGTTAATAATTTTGGTTATCATTTATGGGATTTTAAGAATCACAAAATCATTAGGAGTAGAGATGTCATATTCAATGAAAAATTCATGTATAAGGATCAGATACATGGAAATAAGCAAGAAAAGGAACACATGGCGCTTGATGAAATATCTAAAAATGTAGTACTAACAGTGTTGGACAATATTAAACAACCAAAACCACAATAGGTTCTTTAGACTCTAGTGAGAAAATCTTCTAGGATAAGTAGACCTCTTGAACAATATTCTCCTTCATTATATTATGTATTATTGACTAATTCAGGTGAGCTAGAAAGTTATGTAGAAGCAATGCAGGTTGAAACCAAAAACAAGTGGGAGAAATGAATGAAAGAGGAGATGAATTCCTTGATATAAATCAAACCTGGGAGTTAGCATGAATTAATTGAAGGTAAAAGAGTGTTTCTTAACAAATGGGTTTATTGGTTAAAAGAAGCACATGGAGGCAAGAAAAGATATAATGCTAGACTTATTGTAAAAGGTTTTGCATAAAAAAGGTGTTGATTCTTATTAAAAAAATTTCATGTTGTTAAAATGTCTTTAATTCAAACTCTTCTGAGTCTTTTGGCTTTAGAAGACTTGCATATGGAGCAATTAGATGTCAAGACAACTTTTCTCCATAGATACTTGGAGGAAGAGATTTATATGCACCAACCACAAGGATATGAGGTCAAAGTTAAGGAGGCCTTAGTGTGTAGGTTTAAGAAGAGATTTTATGAGTTGAAACAAACATCTTATCAATGGTATTTGAATTTTTATAGTTTTATTGCTAAACAAAGTTATAACATATGTCATTTTGATCATTTCATTTAATGGTAGCTATATTGTCCTATCATTATTTATTGATGGCATGCTTGTTGTAGGGTCCAATATGAAGTGTATAAATGACCTTAAATATAAATCGGTACAATCATTTTCTATGAAGGATTTGGGTGCAATAAAACAAATCTTTGGTATGAGGATAGCTAGAGATAGGAAAAATCACACATTAACATTGTCTCAAAGTGATTACAAAGAGAAGGTGTTGAAGAAATTTTAGATGCAAGATGCAAAACTAATTAGTACACCTTTTCCTATTCCTTTTAAATTGTCCAAGGAGATGATCCCCAAGACACAAGAGGAGATGTAGTACATGTCTAAGGTTCCATACAAGGCTAGATATTGCACATCAGTAGGAGTTGTGAGTAGGTATATGACACTAGTAGAATTTGGCAAATAAATGACTACGTGACTAAAAATTTTAGTCACATGACAAAAATTGATCAAATTCCTCTAATTATTTGTAATTCACAAGTATAAATGACTAAATAAATGACTAAACAATTGGTCACTAATAATTAGTCACCCAAATAAAAATGACCAAATAATTAGTCATCTGAACAAAAATGACTAAGTGAATGATTATTACTCCTTTATAATAATATTTGATAATATCATAGACTTATATACTTAGAAGTTCCATTTCACCAGCAATGCTTGCTCATTAATAGGCTTATTGCGTGAGCAATCCATCTACACTTGTCTCATGCTAGAAATCTGGCTTTTAGGTGATTTTAAAATTGGTCGATAAATAATATTTAGAGATGAATCATAGGGAATAGTTTGATGAATTACAACTGATTGAATATCTAGATGAACTAAAAGAACAGTGATTAGAGATCATCGAGTACTAAAATGATATGTAAGATGATTAAATCAGACAATATGTTGTCATTGATGTCAACTAGTCTTGACAGTACTTATCATGTTAGTTACAAACATCTGAACATTTGTTGAAGGGAGAAAAGATGAAGAACAGAGATATCTACATGAGGAAAAGATGAATATGACAAAGAAGGAAAAGGTAAACATTGGGTAACTAATTTGATGAGGCTATGACTTTATATTGTTGACTTGAGCATGTTACATTAATCTATTATGAAGAAGAGATTTGAATTTGAACAAGTCAATGTGGTCGGTAATTGAAGATTTTGGTATATATCGAGCCAATGTAGTGTATACTGATTGACAGTATTAACCGAGCTAGTCTAACTAGTTATCACCAACTCATTTCTATATTAACCGAGTATGGATGAAAACATTAAATGCTAAGATCAGCCGACTAAATATGATGAGCTAGATATTGTTATGATTTCGAGGTTAAGGATGAAGTTTGTTATGAGATCCACAGTTGAAATTTTTTGAAGATGATCTAAAGGATGAGATTGAAACATGTTATGGACACATCTACCAAGGAAGGTTTAAGTGGTAAAATGGACAAAGGAGATTAAGTGGAAAAATCTAATGGTTGATAAGAAAACATTTTACCTATCTATTTAAGAGATATGAGTTTCATTGTTGAAACTATGCCGGAAGAAGGAGACTGTAGATATTTCGCGTGAAGACTATTTTCATGCATGCCTGATCAAAATGGTTATTGAAGAACCAAGCTATAGAGTTTTACTGAGCGTCAGAGTATCATTTATCAAGTGAAAGTAAGTTGAGATATTGAAGGAAGTGAATTGTTTAGTGATCAAAGGATTATTTCTAAGGGCTTAGCATAGATCTAAATATCTGCAATTGAGTTGTATTTGAATCAGATCATTACTGTATCAGTTTAACCATTGATTTAGAAAATATCTTAACCGAGTGGACTTTATAGTCTTATGTTCTACCCTAAAACATTCTATTGAATGTAAAGTGTTATCTTGTTGACCCCATAGTGAATGCTGGTCAAAAGTTAACTGTTAGTGATAAATCCTCTAACCAGGTCACACCTAATAGTGTGTATTGTAACCTTTAATAGGGTTGGCTCTTCACCGAGCTCACTTCAGAAGAGTGAATTATTTTGGGTTACCGGTCCCAGGTCATTTTTCCCTTAACAAGATTTTCACGTTAAATCATTGTGTTATGTGTTACTTGTTATGGTTGTTTTTGCTATCATACTTTACATACTGCATAGTTAATTTAGTCGGTAATCACAGTTAGATATTTACTGGTAATTGGTAAAGTAAACAGGACATATTGATATTTCATGTTACCAAGCTACATAATTTGGTTGAATTGTTTTGTGAAGTACATCTTTATATTTGGGACTGTAGGATAACTGATCTAATTGATTCACCCCCCCCCCCTCTTAGTTATTCTAACAATTGGTATCAAAGCGTATTGGTTGCTTGAAAAAAAAGTTTTAAGGACTTGAGAAGAAAGATCACAAGAGGTATAAGAGGGAAGTGTTGAAGCTGAACAAAGACAACTTTACTACATGGAAAAGCCAAATGAGACTTCACATATCTAGAATTGGAGATTCTACAATACATTTACTGGACAATGGCTACTTACAACCGACGGTTGGACCTTTAACTCTTGATCAATTGAAAGACCAACATGAACACAACATTACTTTGATAGAGATTGATGTTTCTCTATCTGATGTTGAATTTGAGGATGTCAAAGGTTGCACCACAATGAAGCAGATGTGGGATAAACTTGCTCTATTTCATGGTGGTGATGTGAATGTGATGAGAGCCAGAGTTGAAAGCTTGAGAGGTTGAAGAGACTGTGATAAGTAAGATACAATACTCAAACCGAATCAAAGAGGTAGTCAATTCTATCCGAGGAGCGAGAGGAATTATTGATGAAGAGACTGTGATAAGTAAGATACTGAGAACCTTGTTGCCTATCTATGCAATTAGAATATCTGCTATTCATGAAATGAGGTCTTCACCTAATAACACTCTTACTCTTGATAGTCTGATTGGAAAGTTAACAACTTTTGAGCTGAATAATTTTGATAATAGTGTTGTACCGAGTGTTGAATCTTCTTTTATGTCATCTCTTAAGGTTGGTAAGTCTAGCAATAAGCACAATATAAGAAATGAAAGTGATAGTAATAATGATGATGAGCTTGATGAACTTGAAGCACTAATGGCTCGGAGACTACAGAAAGGTAAAGGAAGATATAAGGCAAAGTTACCTTTACCTTATTTTAATTGTAAATAAGTTGGCCATATTGCAGCTAGATGTCCTAACATGAAAGAAGAAGAGAAAGACCGAGCCGGTGATGGAAAATTTGGCAGAAGGAATAACAATTGGAATAATAGAGGAAACTTACGGTACAACAAAGACAATCGAGATTACAGAGATAAAGGTAAGAAGGCTTGTTACCTTGTTGAAGATGATGATGACACCGACACAAATGATGATGTTGAATTAGTATTTGTTGCAATGAAAGATGATTTAGAAGAAGAGGAAAGGTATGTAGAAACATCACTTATTTCTAAAGTTAGTAAAAATAATACTTGGATCATAGATAGTGGTTGTACACATCACATGACTGGTGATGAAGATAAGTTTGAACATCTTGAGCATTATAATGGAGGATCAGTAAAAATGGGAAATAATACACCATGTATGGTAAAAGGAAAAGGATCAATCTTGTTGAATGATAGAATTAGATGTGATAATGCATACTAGGTAAAAGGACTTAACTACAATTTGTTGAGTGTAGCACAACTGAATAACTCAGGTCACCGAGTTGCACTTGAGAGCAAGAAGGTGAAAATCTATGATGAGAATGGAACACTTGTTGGCACTGAAGGACAATCAAAAGGTAATTTATTCTATCTTGACAATGCCGAGACTTCTTATTTGTTGGTGAAAAATGAAGATGCATGGTTATGGCATAAGAGGTTATGTCATGTAAATTTTGATAACATGATTAAGATCAGTAGAAAGAGAAAAGCTAGGGGATTGCCTAAACTTGCAAAACTTGATCATGTTATGTGCCATCAATGTCAGAAAGGAAAGATGACCGAATCTAGTTTTAAAAGTAAGGACTATTCATCTAAAGGAATTTTGGAGTTGGTTCACATCAACTTATGTGGTCCTATGAGAACTCAAAGCTACTATGGTGATAGATATTTTATTTTATTTGTTGATGACTATACTAGATTGGTGACTGTTATGTTCTTGAAAGAAAAATCTGAGGCATTCAAATTGTTCAAAGGGTATAAGGCTAAAGATGAAAAAGAAATTAGGAAAGTATTGAAATTCTTAAGGTCTGATAGAGGAGGTGAGTTTGTTTCTGATGAATTCACTAACTTTTGTAATGAGTATGGAATCAAAAGGCAGGTTTCTGCACTGAGAACACCACAACATAATGGAATTGCTAAAAGAAGGAACCGATCAATTGTTGATTGTGCTAGAACCTTGATGATTAATAAAAATGTTGCACAAATGTACTGGAGAGAAGTAGTTAGCACTGTAGTATATGTCCTGAACCAAGTTCAACTAAAGAAAGACACAAACAAGACACCTTACGAGTTATGGTTTGGATACACATCGAGGGTAAGTTATTTCAGAATCTTTGGTAGTAAGTGTTATATTCTGAAAGATGATAGGAATGGTAATTTTGAATCCAAAGGTGATGAAGGTTTATTCTTAGGTTATTCTACTAAGAGTAAAGCTTATAAATGTTTGAATAAGGTTACTAATAAGATGATTGAAAGTGCTAATGTAAGAGTTGATGAGTTTGTTGAAAAGAATGATGAAGAAAGCATGAAGGAACCAGAAGACAATGGTAGGTTTACTTATTTTGAAGATCTAGAATATATACCGAAGCTATAGGCTGAGTCTACCGAGCATCAGAAAAATGCTACAGATGGTCAACAAATGCAAACCAAGAATCAGGAAGAAGCTACCGAGTAGGAAAATGAACCTGAATTAAATGATGAATAGAGGAGAGAACAAGTGCTAGCAAAATTTGTTAGAAGACACCATCCAGAGAATCAAATCATTGGAGATAAGCAAGTTGGCATGATGACCCAAAGTAAGTTAAGACAAAACACATGCTTAGTTTGTGAGTTTGAACCGAAGAATGTTAGGGATGCACTTGAAAATGAGGAATGGATAAATGATATGAATGAGTAAAATGAACAAATTGAAAATAATAAGACATGGACATTGGTACCTAGATCGAAAGATAAAAATGTTATTGGTACTAAGTGGATTTTTAGGAATAAGTTGAATGAGAATGGAGAAGTTACAAAGAATAAGGCAAGACTTGTTTGCAAGGGATATGCACAAGAAGAAGGTATTGATTATGGTGAAACCTTTGCACCTGTTGCAAGACTTGAAGGAGTTCAGATACTACTAGCATATGTTGCACATAAGGGATTCAAGGTATATCAAATGGATGTGAAATCAGCTTTTCTGAATGGAATTCTTGAAGAGGAGGTCTACATAGAACAACCAGAAGGGTTTGTTGATCCAAATCAGAAATACATGGTATGTAGACTGCACAAAGCTTTATATGGACTGAAGCAAGCACCGAGGGCATGGTATGAAAGGCTGCATGCTTATCTTATCGGTATTGGATCTATAAGAACTAGTGAAAACAATAATATGTATATGAAAGGAGATTCTGATGATAACATTTTGATTGATGCAATATTTGTTGATGATATAATCGTTGGTGGACAAGATCAGATTTGCAAATCTTTTTCTGATGAAATGAGAAAGGAATTTGAGATGTCAATGTTTAGAGAGATTAAATTCTTTCTAGGTTTGCATATTATACAACAGAATGATGGGATTTTCATCACACAATCAAAATACATTAAAGAAGTATTGAAAACTTTTGGCATGGAAGATGCAAAACCTATAGGAACACCAATGGTCACTGGATGCAAATTGACAAAGGATGATGAATCTACAAAGGTAAATCAAACACTGTACCAATCTATGATTGGGAAACTGATGTATGTTGTACACAGTAGGCTTGATATTGCACAAGCAGTTGGGATTGTGGGAAGATTTTCTGCCAATCCTAAAGAGTCACATATGGTTCTAGTTAAAAGAATTCTGAGATACTTAAAAAAGACTGAAGAATATTGTTTATGCTATTCTAAGGAAAGCAAGTTTGAACTAATAGTTTACACCAATGCAGATTGGGCTGGGAACATAGATGATTGGAAGAGCACAACCGATGGAGCATTCTTTTTAGGAGATAGGCTTGTGACTTGGAAAGCAAGAAATAAGCATGTATCTCTCAGTCTACTGCTGAAGCAGAGTATGTTGCTACTGCTGCAAACTGTTCTAACATTTCTTGGATTAGACAAATGTTGGAAGGAATGAATGGGGTAATCACTGAGCCAGTGATTATATATTGCGACAACACTAGTGCTATAAACATTTCAAAGAATCCTATGATGCATTCTAAAACAAATCACATATCTATTAAGTATCACTACTTGAGGGAACAAGTTCAAGAGAAGCAAGTGAAACTAGAATTTGTAACATCTAAGGAACAACTTGCTGATATCTTTACAAAACCATTACCGAAGGACACATTTGAATATTTGAGGACTAGACTTGGGGTTCTTCCCCTGTCTATCGGTCACTGAGGCAATCAGAAGGTTGCATCAACCTATACTTATCAGAAGATCATTCATGTTGATGCACATAGCTCACACTTTAGATTTTGTCTAAGGTTGTGAAAGATTGTAGAGGCTGGAAAATAAATTTGTTTATTTGTACATTGAAGGTACCTGACTAACTATTATGCACCAAACAACAGAGAATTACTTGGCTATTTAGAGTTGTTTTCTTTGGCATTGTTGTCAAAGGGAGAGAGTTTGGATATGAAAATGAAATGAAACGTCAAAAGGAGAGAGACCAGAGAAAGGGAGAGAGTTTGAATATTTGTTGCTGAGAACAAGAATCTAAGAACTGAAAAGATCAAATCCACTGGAAGAGTCTGCATGCAATGTTGTTATGTTTTTTAGTGATTAAACATATTAAATATCAAGCTAGGGAGAGCTTACCGAGCTACAACATTTACTTACATAGTTGTAGAATACATGTTTGGTATGTGTATGGCATATTTTCATATTTCTTGTGTTGCCATTAATGCCAAAGGGAGAGATTGATGAACTACAACTGATTGAATATCTAGATGAACTGAAAGAACAATGATTAGAGATCACCGAGTACTAAAATGATATGTAAGATGATTAAATAAGTCAATATGTTGTCATTTATGTCAACTAGTCTTGACAATACTTATCATGTTAATTACAAACATTTAAACATCTGTTGAAGGGATAAAAAATGAAGAACACAGATATCTACATGAGGAAAAGATGAATATGACAGAGAAGGAAAAGGTAAATAGTGGGTAACTTATTTGATGAGGCTATGCCTTTATATTGTTGACTTGAGCATGTTACATGAATCTATTATGAAGAAGAGATTTGAATTTGAACAAGTCAATGTGGTCGGTAATTGAAGATTTCTGTATACAATGAGCCAGTGCAGTGTATACCGAGTGATGGTATTCACCGAGCTAGTCTAACTAGTTATCACCGATGCATTTCTATATTACCCGAGTATGGATGAAAACATTAAATGCTAAGATTAGCCGAATGAATATGATGAGATGGATATTGTTATGATTTCAAGGTTAAGGATGAAGTTTGTTATGAGATCCATGGCTAACAAAATTCAAAGATGATCTAAAGGATGAGATTGAAATGTGTTATGGACACATCTACTGAGGAAGGTTTAAGCGACAAAATGGATGAAGGAGATTAAGTGGCAAAATCTAATTGTTGATAAAAAATGTTTTACCTGTCTATTTAAGAGATATGAGTTTCATTGTTGAAACTATGTCGAAAGAAGGAGACTATAGAGATTTCACGTGAAGACTATTTTCATGCATGCTTGATCAAATTGGTTATTGAAGAACCAAGCTCCAGAGTTTTACCGAGTGTCAGAGAATCATTTATCGAGTGAAAGTAAGTTGAGATATTGAAGGAAGTGAATTGTTTAGTGATCAGAGAATTATTTCTAAGGGCTTAGCATAGATCTAAATATCTATAATTGAGTTGTATTTGAATCAGATCATTACTGTATCATTTTAACCATTGATTCAGAAAATCTCTTAACCGAGTGGACTTGATAGTCTTATGTTCTACCCTATGACATTCTATTGAATGTAAAGTTTTATCTTGTTGACCCCATATTGAATGCTGGTCAAAAGTTAATTGTTAGTGATAAATCCTCTAACCAGGTCACACCTAATAGTGTGTATTGTAACTTTTAACAAGGTTGGCTCTTCACCAAGCTCACTTTAGAAGAGTGAATTATTTTGTGTTACTGGTCCCAAGTGGTTTTTCCCTTAATAGGGTTTCTACGTTAAATCATTGTGTTATGTGTTAATTGTTATGATTGTTTTTGCTACCATACTTTACATACTGCATAGTTGATTTAGTTGGTAATCACAGTTGGATATTTACTGGTAATTGGCAAAGTAAATAGGATAGATTGATATTTCATGTTACCGAGCTACATAATTTGGTTGAATTGTTTTGTGAAGTACATCTTTGTATTTGGGACTGTAGGATAACTGGTCTATCTGATTCACCCCCTCCCCCCCCCTCTCAGTTATTCTAACATAGTTACCATCAAACAAATGTTTACTCATGGTTTACTGTTTTGAAGTAGTTATTTCTAGAAGCAATTAGATTCAATTTAGAATATGGATTGTAGAAATGAAATGGTCCAGTCTACTGAAAATAAAAAAAATTCCCTTAAAGAAAAATAACTTTTTTCCTAAAAATGAAAATTGATTCACTTCTATCTTTGCTTGTTGATATACTCATCCATCTTAATAATGTGAAATAGAAATAACAATGATAGCCTTTGGTGTGAGAATTGTAAAAATAGAATTATATTGTAATCCATGAACATAAATAAGATAGACAACTTGTATATCAAACAATGAAATTTAAACACACATTATTTATTATTTTAAGAACTTAAAATTCTAAATAATAAATAATATAATCTAACTACTAATTCTATATCCTATATCTATAAAACCCTAATATTCCTTTTAATAATAAGTAATATAATTTTAACTCTAACTTTCCCTAGAATCGTATATCTTCCTTTTACAATAAGAAAGAGTTTCCTCAATAATATCCCCTATTGAAAATGAGTTTCCTCAATAATATGGAAAGAAGAAATGAAGTATACTAATGTGCACAAAGAGCAAAGTGGATCCATGAGACTTTTGACTACAAAGAAATGAGAAGCAAAAGATTACCATCTTGATCTTCATGCAAAGAAATTATGCACCAAATCACCACTTTCCTCTTGCTTAGCTTCATCAATGAAAGTGAAAAAATCCTCAAAATGTTGCTCTAGATCTATATCCATATTGTCAAGCACTGAAGAGAATGAAGCCTATTGCTGTTAGATTTTAGAGAATACAAGCAATTTGAAAATAAGGTCAACATTCTACAATCTGAAGTGTATAAATCATCAGAACATTCTACTCTTTTACAAGAGTAACATAAAAGAATCTAACATCCCCAATTTTTACAATTGGTCTTATTATTTTAGGTTGTGTCCTCTTTTATTTTGTGTTTGTATTTATGTTTCTATTCATTTATTTATATGTGTGTGTGTGTAAAATAGAACACACACACACGTGAATGTTGGAATATATCAAAAAATGTACATATATACACTAATGTAACCAACCAAACCAAAACATAAAAGAAAATGCAAATGATTTGAAAATTAAGACTATTATATACAATGGTTGTTATAGATAACTTTGAGCACAACACATCCTAAACAATACATAGGATTTTGATGATCTTTTTTTGGTTGTCTCAATATGCGATTTTACTATGTATATCTATTGTTCCAGCTTTTAGGTAGTAGTGTCACACACTGCATGATTTTTTATGCATGCAAGGGTGAATAAGTGGTCATTTTAAAGTGTTGTTTGAAACCTAGTAATTAGAGGCACCACAATAACCATGCGCTAAAACCACCTCAAAATTTGCTAATACTTATGCACAAATATCCTGGTAATGTGAACTATGAGTACCAATCAAGGTGCACAACTCTTTCAATTGAATTTTCAGAAATTCAATTAATACAATACATGTGAACGACTATTGATAAATGTAAAGTTTATTAATAGACTTTTAGTTATCATTTTTTGATTTATTTAATTTAACACTAATAATTTGGAAGTTGGATGAACAAAAAATTAGGAGTACTTAAACATGGGCCATAACACTCGGCAACATCGCTACCATCTCTATCTAATCCTTTCTCCTCTCTCTTTATCTATCCCTTTTCTTTTCTACATATCGCTCTCCTCCATATCCATATCTATCTTTATCTCTTTCTTCCTCTCTGTTGTTATCTCTTTACCTCTTTCTATTGTCTAATTCTATTTTTTAAATATATTATTCGCATCAACTAATATAAATAAAAATATCTATCTTTAATTATTTTCTATATAATTTTTATAATTTTTATTTTTATTTTTATATTTTTCAATCGATTACATTATTTTTAATTTATTTTTAAAATATTAATTTACATTAAAAATTACTCTCTAATCAAATGATAATGTCAATGATAATATAGAACAATAAAGAGAATACAAATCACATGGGATCCCTCTTATATTATAGTAAAACACAATATATGTAATTTTATAGTGTAGTATATATATAAACATAATATATGATACACTATTATATAAAGGACTATTTTAAGATTTTTTAAGATGAAATTAAAATTTCATCTTAAATATTTAAATTATTAATTTAATTATAATAAATAAAAATGAAAACCATTATTATTGTCTACTTAAATCAAAACTTAAGACAACACTCATGCATTTTTCATTTAGGCGGTAATTAGAGGTAGAGGAAGGTAGGAGGAATTTTTTTAGAGAAAAAGATAGAGATTTTAGAACAAAATTTCATAGACTGCACTGAAATCCTTCATTTTGGCATATCCCATTAGGTTCTACACATCACAAGGAACCCCATTTACTAGCAGTGACTTCCATCGACACAACCTGCAAAGGGGATTTGATAAGTTTTCCCTCCTTGAATTTCTGCAAAGAGAGTTCTCAGAAGTTGGTGAGTATATACCTATAGGCACCCCATTTCTCCTAATTTGGTGAACCAAATTTTTTTTTTAGTGGGATAGGGGTAAAATGGATAGTTGCAAGCACTACTATTTTGTGTGCATTCTTGAGTGCGCAAAGATCGAGACTCACTGCCCCACCTACAAAAAACACTTTACCACAATTTCCAAACCTTGTGGATTTCAAGGTAGAGGTAGGACTCTCAATCTTCCCTTGTGCAACCAGGTACCCTTTTCCTATAATGCTTCCTCCAATTTTTCCTCAACATGTCCTATTTTTTTGTTATCTACATTTTGTTACCTTCTCTAATTCTATTTCCTACTATTTCTTACTTTTTTATCTATATCTATAGCTTAGCCCTAAATCTGAAGGCCTGCACAATAAAAATAATTTTTCATTTAATCATTTAAACAGTTGTATGCTAGCTATCTAGTTAGGGGAATTTACAGATGATAAGTCCCTACTATCACCAACCCTGGATCATCTTCTATTTAATGATATAGCTAATTATTAGTGTGCAAACTGTACAATTAGGTGGGGGAGAGGAGTAGTAGTTGGGTAAAGATGAGCCCCTACCCCTAGAATAGTAGGGCAACTATTAGTTCTTCTTGATGGTTTTCTTTAAAATTTGGGGAGAGCCAATTGATTGTATATCTTTAGACAAATTAAAACATAGTGCTTATGGACTATGGAATGATCGTGTCTCTTTTTGTGCAAACTGATACTAAATTTTTTTATGTGGTAAATATGAATTACTATATAGAGAACATACTATATTTTGAATTGAAATCTATTTGTATCAACTTACCCATTAGAAGATTTGCAGAATGAGCTTTGATTTCAAAAGGGAAACCAACAATGAAAAACACCCTACTATCATAGATCTATATATTAGACACAACACTAAATAGATTCATTGCTATTAGTAAAAGGAGATCCATTGTATCACTTACATTGATAATCAAGAAGAGTGGATATCTCTATATATCTGTAGATTGGAATATCTTAACTTTACATAATCCCTAAAGTCATTTCAAATAAAATAGTGATCTAATATCTTATATATATATTATTATATTATCATTTGTAGGTTATACATATTATCAAGATAATCTTAGTATATATATATATATATATATATATATATATATATATATATATATATATATATATATATATATATATATATATATCTTTGTGTGTGTGTGTGTGTGTGTAGACTTAATCACCTTGTGTATATCCAATCACTATATTAGACATAGTAGTGATATTGTCATACAGATTTTTATCAATTCTATAAGATAAACATTCATAAGTGGTATCATAGTTCATCATTCTTAGTGTTAAGTGAGATACTGAGGAAATAAGTCTCTTGCAATTGATTTTGCAAGTTAATCACCCCAACTTCATAAATTTTCACAAAAAGGGACATTACACAAACATCCAAACAACCCATTAGGGATGCTCTTGTAGAATAGCACAGTCACGATGCAATTGGCCCTTGCACATCCTTTTGCTTTGCATGCTAGCATGTATTTTCTGCATCAAGGCCTGCTCAAGTTCTCTGTCAATCTTGGCATCCCTATTTTTCAAGGTAAGATCAATGTTGCTACATTGGATGAATGGATCAGGCAATGTGAGGCCTATTCAATCAGATACTACATTGACATTGGAAAGATCATCACCATACTTTTGATGATGTACACATTGATCTCAAACTTGTAAGAAGCTTATAGCACTCAATGCAAGTATAATTTTGAATTTAAATCTTTCAATAGTTGGGAACAGTGTTCAACTATTGTATGCTACCTTCTGAAGTTATACAATTAGTGAAAATATTATGTATTATTGTCCCAAATAAACACTATCTATTTTGGATGCAACAAGTTCATATCATAGTCTATCATTTGTATAAGCTTAAAGGAAGTGCCAAGACAGATGGTAGTTCAATACTTTATATATTTAAATACACATAACAGTCTTACTGAAGACTGATTTAGGTCTTTGTTTTGAGCATTCTTGTATTCTCTATAACAATAATTATAAATCTTGAAAGATGATGATATGATCCCCAAAATAAGAAACTCACTTTATTGCAGGAGTCTAAACAATGAATATTCACAAATAAAAAATATAGAAAATGTTTCTTAAAAATGGTTATTGGGAGAGAAAATGAAGAAACACAAAAGATTAAAAATTTATTACCATTGTAATGTTATGGCTAGACAAGAAAATAAGTTAAATGAAATGGAGCATCCCAAGTTATACCATTTAGTTTTTTTCTAGAAATAATATATAAGCATTCCTAAATTTGCCCATCCTCTATGAAAGATATGAAGAAAAGTTATGGAATAATGTACAATAGAAATTACTAATTTACCCATATTAGAGATAATATCCCCTTAAGATGTTCACAATAGATGCATGTCATATCAATGAAACCCTTCTACAAACTACAACAAGAAATCATCATAATAAAAATTAGTACCAGATACCAATGGCCATAATATAAAATCATTTATAGAATCTTGGAGATAACTCCAACTTTAACCACACAAATTTCATACAAATCTTGAATCACAAGAGAACTGAGCTCAGAAGCAGAAATAACAAAATCATAATCATCCCTTCTTCTTTAAGTATCTAGAGTCTACTTGTTTCATCTTTATTGGGCTAATATTTCATTCATCAAGTAATTTGTAGAGTAGTTTGAGAAAGGCTATAAACAAGATTTAAGTTTGATTTCTCCTATTCTTTTCATTTTTGTCAATGAAAACAATACTTAAATAAATAAGGAGTTTGGAAAATCACAAACATGGGGAAAGAAAATGAGTGGGTGATAGCTGTGCTACTATTAAAATAGGTGGAGAGTGATGCAGAGCATCTAAAAAAATCCTTTAATCACTTGGGATCCTATTGATCCAATCATCTTTCCATAATGTAAACAACTTTTCGAGGCATTTTAATCAACATCTTCAACAACACAAACAATTTCAGTATGGAGCCTTGATAGGTTCCTCAACCCTCCTTAACACCTTCAAACAACTTCACAATCATAAGCACTATCAATTCATCAATATTCTTCCACCAATGAGAAAGTTCAATCCCACATGTTACTAGGCCATTAAATTAGTCATCAAAATCTTTACACTTGGTTCCATTACCCCATACATCACTACAAAGAATTCAACATTGTTGGTGTAATTAAGTATTTACTAATTACACTTTACTTAAGTTTACTTAGGATAATGCATTTGTATATTAGTTTTCATTGAGACACCTAGGAGTTCACATTTCATTCTAGCACATGGTTAGGAGAAATTCCACTTTAGGTGAGGATAGTTGTCATCTCATACCTCTTTGTGTGTGAGATCCACCTTTAGCGCTCTTATCACATTATCATCCTCTCATTGTTGCACATGGTGCACATGCTTTGATGTACAATGGAGGATGATCCACCTTTGGTGGGCATGTGATTCCACCTAGTGTGGTTGATAGCTTATCATCTCCTTATCATGTAGTCTTATTGCATTGCCTATATATTTAGGAACTCCTACTTTGTATTAAATTCAATTGGCTATAACCAATTATTTGATCATTTTTCCTATCTCTCAAGCTTTTAGATCTTGGCATTTTATTCTTTGCCTTAGGAAAATTCTTACACAGTATAAGAGCGATATCAAAATTCTTACAAGCATAAAAATTACCTTTACATTATTCCTCCACATGGGATCTTCCATTCACTAGGCTTGCAAACACATATTTCCAAGCACTATTCAAATCGAGCTGTCCTTTCCAATTTGTCCCTTCGTACCTGCAAGAACACAATTATCTAAGTGCTGACATGTTTATCCTTATCTACTCACAAACTAGTCTTGAATCTCCACACCATCATTAGGTCCTGCATACATAGTTAGAAAAAAACTTTACCCTAATACATTCATCAATCCAATATACACACCATCCATTAACCACTAGTCTGATCACATCATTAGCCTAGTTTCCTGTCCATACATTATTTCTGAACAATATTCAACAAGTCACATTTCATGATCATCAAATACAGATTTTTGTACTTTTCTTATAATTATCCCAACTCTTGGTTCTACTGTCCACATATACTCACAACCATAATTTTTGTGAAATATCCATCATCCAAACATGGATTTAATCAGCCTTCAATCATATCCTCATTTATTGATTAGTCAACACATTGTCTATATTAATATGATTATCTTTTGTTGATAGTTCTTCTATACCTACACTTAGATATTAACATCTTCCAACATAGAATTAATTATGGAAATTGATTCAGTGGAAGTTTGGATAACTAGGTTTCTTCAAACATATCAAAAAATGAGAAACATCCAACGGTTGGTTAAAACTTTATGGGCCCCAAACTAAGAGAATTGTTACTGTCATAAATTAATTCAAAAATTTCCATTGTTTTTCCACTAGGGCATCAATTTTCTTAATGAAGGCAGACCCAAATAAACCTTATAAACCTTGCTAGACTTACAAATCTAAATTTCATTGTATAAAAGTTTCAATATTGTTTTTTGTTTGCAAATAGAGCATCATGCTTAGATTCTTGGATGTGAGAGAATATTATTTCATTTGCAGTAGATTCGACATTTGTTGTTTATAAAGCTTGTAATGAAGCTTGTAAGACATGGTTTTACATTACTAATGAGTATCAAAATCCTAATCAATTTTACAAACTTTGAGATGAGTTGAATTGCATTAAGGGGGCTTTAGAAGACTATTTAAGGTGAGATTAATGAGTAGAGAATGGATAGACTATTATTCTCCAAAGTATATTCAAGGCTTAACTTTGTATGCAAACTTATATTGCAACCAATGGTAGAGGTAATAATATAAATTTAATTTTGAAGGTATTTTTAGGTATGTAGCAATAGAAAGTTCATGAGATTGATAATGCCCATTTCTCTACTATAATAACACTCAATCTCACTCTTACCTAACATTATCTTTCCCATCTTTTCCTTTGAGAATAATGCAATTTCAAGATCTTGTTCCTTAAGTTTCTTAGGAATGTCATGATGTTTTTAGAGAAACATTCCCTTGAACTAGAATTAACATCTTCTGAGAGGGTCAATGGTTGGTATTTGGTTATGCATGTCTAGTATTACTATTTAATGCAAACATGAGTCCACTAGATGCTACAAAGGGCTACAGATCTGAGAAGCTCCAAATAATTTGAATTTGCAATAGTGATAGATAAAGGAAGTAAGGCATCAACTATCATTTGATTATTTTTATTTCCAACAGAATTCGCCTTGTATAGGTCTGCAATTTTAATGTACTCTGAAAAGTAATACATTACCAAATTTGATTTCCCAGGCATGTAGCTTTACAAAACAACCATTCATCATGTTCAAAGGAAAATTTTGAGGGTTTTTTGGTGACTTCTACATTGACATTTTTTTGGCGACATTCTGATCATATTCATCTTTCTCATATTAGTACCCGCATTCATGCATCAAAATCTCACTATTTTTTTGTAGGGACTGCCATTTTCAAAATGCACCTACCTTTTTCATTATTTTTCAAACACACAACTTCTTTGTTTCACAATTTTTTTAAGGATTTTCTTCTTCTTTTTTGTTTTGATTCTTCCAATAAATTTAATTACTTGTGTCTAGATTCTTGTGGACCCCACACACTCAGCAGACCTATGCCAACACAAAACATAACCAATAGACATGCAAGAACCTATATCAGTAAAAAAAAGTAAGGATAACAAAAATATGAGCCAACCAATATAGATTTACTTATATTTTTTGTATATTTGGACACATTTTTATTTATTGTGGTGAGGATTTTCTAAGTTTTTAATGATATAAGTCTTAAGAGTTTTCTTTGAGTAGGACAACCTATAGATGTTGAATACTAATTGTCATTTGCAAAATAGATTTTGGTGATTGATGGATCAAAGTAAAGTTTTGAGTTTGGTGCACACATAGAAGCATCTGATGAAGTATTGAATTTTAGGGAGTTGAGACGGTAATGTTTACAAGTGATAAAATTGGTTGTTGTGACTCTGTGGTAGAGATGAGTCTTTTTGAGACTGAGTGGAAGAGTTGGTTTTGTTTATTATATAAGTTCAATTTTATGTCATATGGTTTTATTATTTTCTTTTTTCCAAACTACAATAGCTACCCACACCATGCTTACCTCTGACTGAGATTTTTGATGGTGACAAGTAACACACATGTATCCTTTATTTCAGTGGACCCACCTGCATTCTTGGTTTTATTTTATTTGTAGTAGTCCATTGATATGATTTTGTTCATAGCCTTGGAATAGTTTGTGATTCCAAGTCCTTATACTAAATATTGTTTAGTTACTAGTTTATTCATTCTCAATAGGGCCTTTCACAACCACATAAGAGATTCCCTGTGAAGCATTAAATGTAGTGTTTTCAATATAATTGCTTTGATATTTGAAATAGCTATACCAGAAACCTTTGTTGCTCTTGATTTCTTCCCCCTAGCACCTATTGCCTGTCCACCTAAAGAAAAAAGAAATAATTCTCGTATGCCAACTATGACTCCAAAAAAGGCTCACTTTGATGATAGTATTCCTAAAAAAATGGATAAGATTAGGGATGCTAAGAAATTGATTACTGAAAGAGAGTTGTCTATTGTAGATTTGGTCACCTCCATTAAGAAAAGAGCTACCAATATTTTCAAATATGTCTACCCTAAAATTATTTATAATAATGAGGGAAAGGTTGTACATATGCTAGAAAATCCCTGATATCAGGAGATGTGAGAAGTGCTTATCATTGTATATTTGAAGAGTCTTTCACTGTAAAAAGTGTGCTAGGTGAATGGCTATCAATAATTAGTCCATTCATAAGATCAAACTTGAATTTTATTGAGACACTCCAAGCTTTAGAAGTTTATGTTGTTTTCTTTCTTTTTGAGTGGGAAGCATGTGATTTTAGATACTTATGAGGTCCTCCATAGGTAGATAGAAAAACTATAGGGAAAGGAGATTTTTCTCATATTTATATGACAATCTCAGTCATTAATATGAAATTGGAAGCATTACAGAAGTCAGTTTTCAATAGTGGTGTTGGTACTAGCATAATGCATCTATTTTGGGTGTTCCAAATATGTCATTTGATGATGGATTTTTAAGAAAGAAGATGAGGGGAAAGGTTGATATGCTTAAGAGTATACCAAAAAATCCACAAAATAATTTTTTTTCTAAAAGTAGTGCTCCTCCTTTTTAAGACTTATGGTTGTCTGCATGATGTTTTTGTTGCATAGTTAGATTAAGATGAATTTTAGAAGGGTGAATCTTTTAAGCTTCTTCAATTTATTCTCCTGGAACTCATACAGATGGGTGTTTTCAACCCCGTTCTTATCTGAGGTAGTTGATAATCAGTGGAATAATATATAAAATAGATACTAGTGCTGGTGTTGAGAGGGCAAGTTGGCATAGGTGCATCTTGGAGTGCCACCTTCCAATTTTAGTATTTCATGATTTTGAGGATATTTAAATGAGTCAGATCCTATGTTAGCTAATGTAATTAAATTTTAATCCAATGAATTCCATTTTTCACTCCATAGATTTCTGGACAAGATTGGGCATCTTATGAAGGAATGAGAATACCTGGTAAATTTTAGACAAAATATATTAGCACATAGTATAGCCAAAACCTTGGTTGGAGATTCTTCCAACACCTTTGAGAAGATGAGGAAGTTAGAGTCAAATAATGGGTTAGATCTCAGAGATGATATGATTGAGAAGGGAAAACTACAAGAGATTGATAGACTCAAGCTTCCAATCTCTGTGATTTGTATTTTCCTAATTCTATCATGGTTTTGAGTGGAAAATCTTCATCTCTGAAGTCAAGTTCAGTCCAAGAAAAGCTTAAAAGGCCATTGGGACCACATAGTAGAATAGGAAAAGGAGAAGGAACACCTAGATTTGATGAATGTGGGTAAAGAAAATGAGCAAAGATAAGTGAAGAAAAAGGTTTTCTTATGAAGGCACTTGCCTTTAATTCAATAGATGATGATAAAACTTGTTGGGTTAGAAAATAATCTAAAATATCAAATGCAATCAAAGTTGAATAGCCAATGAAACCATAGAAACAAGTGTTGGATCATCATTTTCTCTTTTTGATATCATTGTCTTATTGTATTAGAAAATATTGATCTTAATGTCTTCATTACAACATGACAGGGTTTCCATTACTTTTTTTAGCACCCCTGCCTCTCTATATACAACAACTATTAAAATTCAAGGGTATTTGGACCAATACTATGATTTAGGTAGGGATTTGAAAATGAAAACTAAACCTAGAAAGAACTCTTAAGAGAAATCACATGAAAACACTCATTGGTAACCCTATGATCTTAATGTCATATTCATTCAAGTGAAAAATTTTTAAAAAATTTGTGGGTTTGTGGCACAAAATCATACATGAAAATCCCTACTTGATGATCTAGTTGGGTTTGAAGAAAAATTTTTATCCACACATTGAATGAATGCCTCTCTTTATTGATCCCTTGATGAAAACATGTTGTCATAAGGATAAATATACCTTTTTCTCAAAACAACTGATGTTATCTTAATGAAACATAGATTAAATTAACTTACCATGTCAATATTTCTGAGTCCAAGTCAGACTACCAAGATATGAAACATAGAGGTATTCTTGTTGTTGTGAAAAAATATTGTCAAAGTTCTAAAATATCTAGATTTTTTTATGTGAACCCTAAATGTGAAGTCCCCTTAGAACTCAAATGTTCCTGCAATTGTGTATATGTTTGGACTCTGAAAAACTAATAATAAACAAAATGGAGAAAATTTGAAAACCTGTAAAACACTAGGAGTTTGCCCATGAGTTTCTAGTTTACTACTTTTTGGTAAACTGGTGTGGGAAAATATGATTTTAATCTCGTTGTAAAGTGGATCAAACATATTGTAATAAGAACAATAACTTTATTTAGTAGGTACAATTAACAATATTGTCTTAATCCAAATATATGACAGCATGAATGTCAGCTTGACTAAATGTTGTGTAATACTTGTACAAAAAATTATTGACTAAATCTAAGAATAGGCCAAAGCCTTATATGTAATGGATTTTACCATTACATGATGTTCACTTCATCCAGGTGGGATAACTATTTCTAATCTTGACTATTGTTATCAACCAAAAGGACAACTGAATTCAATTAAACCCCAGTAATTAATAAAAGTTAAAGACTAACAATGTATAATAACTTCAAGTTTCTTGTTGTTATAGATTTTCAACTCTGATTAGTGTTCACATTAATCCTTATACATAAATATCCACGAATAATTTTATTTTTAGAGATTCTATTATTTAATCATCTTCATTGTTTGCATGGCTAATCACACTTAATAATGTTGCAACATGTAGATTAGCATATTTCCATTTATATCAAAATGGTTTGTAAAGAGTACGTTGAGCTTCCCCCTAGTCCATTCTTGGATAATGGAGGAGGAAAAATAATAGAGGAGATTTTAATGGTACAGGAAGTCAACAAAGAAAGTTTCAAGATGGAAGGGGAAGAAAATATTGGCCTAAATGAAGATGGAAGCAAAGATGTTGTAGAGGGTGAAGAAAATGATAAAGATGGAATGGCTGCAGTGGGGGGAGAAATTAATAAAGGCAGAATAGAAGACAACTCTCATATTTTGAAAGATGACAATCAAGAAAGAGGAAATGAGATGCAATAGGGTTTGAACCTCCATCTTATATCTTCATCAATAATTGTAGCAGAGTAAGAACTAACACAAATGAAATATGACCAAGTGAGAGATGATGGAAGCACATTTATTGGGGAAAGTGAGGCAACAAAAATTGATAAATTTTATATCTTATAGACAAACATGATTATGATTAATGTTTTGAACCATTTGTAGATTTTTAAAACACAAAATATGTGGTCAAAAGAGCTTCTTTTATATATATTGTAGGATTCAATTTCTAACTTGTGATACATAGGTTTCAGTTTCACGCTTTTATGTTGAATGGTTCTCAATTATGTTTTATATTAACATATAAATTTATAATAGATGAATTGTATTATTTTGAATCAAGATGAATAGCTAGATTAGGTGATAAGCATGCCCAGGTGGCATATATCGATGACCAACCTTATGTTCATGTTATATACAACTATATACCAAGGTTTGTAACTTCTCTCTAAGCAATCGTATGCTCATGTTATACACATGACATTTACATTTGCATTTATGTCTTCCTGGGTACCTTTATTTTATTAATAACATCTAATATTCTCTATATTGATATCCTATCCCATTCCTATTAGAGAAAGCAAGAATTTAGTTAAGCTATTGTAAAATTGGTCATAGAAAAGTCGACAGAATGCATCAAGGATTGTAGAGAACAAATATAAAAAAGGGGATAAATGTTGTTTAGTTGCACCAGTTACTTATCAAAGGACAAAGGATGATAGAAGACCAAATAGAGTAAAACAAAATCTTTAGGAAACAAACTGTGAACCAACAAGTATTGTAAGATAGATTTTGTTTTAAGGATGTTTTGATTTAAATATGCATTGTATATGTGAATAGTGAGCTACAGAAAATTCCAAATCCCTTAAAGCATTATTTTGAATTTATAAAGCTTAAGCCACTGAAAAATTGAAAAATTAATAAATCACGCTCAATTAATTTTTTTCTCCACATTGTATCAAGGATATTGATTTTGTTTATGGCTACTAGATTGGGTAGCTTGATCAAAAACTCTAGTCTAGGTCTGCACCATAATTCTTGGTGTAGCTCCCTCTAAATATTTTATTACAAATATGATCCAATGACACTCTAATGCTCCCCCTTCCCAAAATTTTCTTTTTGGAAAAAGGACACTCAAATGAATATGTGGTTCTACTCTTTCACCCATGTCCTAATCCCTAACTGAGCTTGAAACTCATATATTTATTTCTTTTATTTCTTATTTACTGATGTCGTTGTTGTTGCCCATGAAAATAATAGAATGCAAGTGCAAACTAAAAATTATTTGAAAAAAGAAACATTTTATGGCTGCTACACTAGACACCTAGAATCCTAATGGCCACATGCCATTATTCTCAAAGTAACCAAGTACTGTGTTAGAAAATAGAGGACCAAGGTTGAAAGTGAAGTAGAACCAGTTGAAAAAGATACTTTTAATTTGTCTTCCATTTCATCTTCTTCATCAAATTGATCTTAACAATTTCACCTCACAAAAGACCTTTGATCTAACAATCCTGAATTTCTTACCTTATAGAAAACATGTATTCTGATTTCCCTTAGAGAAGCCTTTAAAATGTTGTAACACAAATTATTTACATTATGTATCATGCCACAATTTAAAGGGTACTAGCTCAATGGAAGAGAACTTTCTTTACAAGCAAGAGGATGGTGGTTTGATTCCATCGTGCCCTAATACAACTAAATTAAGGACTAAATATATGACTAAATTAATGACTAAATATATGACTAAATAAATCACTAGCATGACTAAATCAATGACCAAATTAGTGACTAAAATAGTTTAGTCATAAATTTGGTCTCGAGATAAACAATCGGTAATAAACTACTAATGGTCATGTGACTAATTTTAGTCATTTATCTACAATTTTTGGTAGTTTATTTAGTCATATATTGGTGTGTTTATACTAGTGTGAACAATCCTATAAAGAATAATTGGAGTGCAGTCAAGTGGGTTTTCAAATATTTAAGAATTACAACTCAGTCCTTATATTTTGGAGGCTCTCATCCCACTCTACAAGGCTATGTTCATTAAGATTTAGTAGGAGATTTGAAAGAAAGAGGAGCAAGTTACATGCTATGTCTTTATTGTAGGTGGTACAATGTTCAATTGGATTTCTATATTGTAAAAGGTTGTGGCACTTTCAAAAACAAAAGTAGAATATGTTTTTATTGCATAGGGTAGTAAGGAGATGATTTAGTCACAAAGGTTTGTGGATTAATTAGGCAAGACATGAGAGAATAGAAAGCTATATAGTGACATTCAAAGTACAATTCATCTTGAATAGAACTTATCCCTTCACTCTAATACCAAACACATATAGCCTCGATACCATTTCATACATTTAATTTTAGATGATGGATAGTTGAAGCTAGAGAAGATCCACACTAATAGGAATCTTTCAGATAGATTTGTATTCATTCTTATGGAAGCTAGGGAAGTAAAATAATCATTATTACTAGTACATAAATATAATGTAACTACATTTTTCCCTTTTTTCTATTATCAATGAGCCTTTAGTAACCCTCCAAGAATTCTTTGTGAATGCGACTATGAAACCTTCACTTCCCACTTGTCCTGCTGATATTAAATTTCTCCTCAAATCAAGAACATGTCTCAACTCTTTCAAAAGCCATTTATTTCCATTTATTAATTCATCTATATGTTTCCCTTTCCAATAATTTTGTATGGCTCATCATCACCTAAATAAACCTATCTAAAATCACCTTAAACATAGTCTAAATAAATATTTTCTATGAGATGTGGCATGAAAAGAAGTTCCTCATTCTAAAACCCAAGAATCAGTAATATTATCTAAAGAAAGAACCAAAGCATATTGTAACACATCACCTACTACATTTTCTTCCTTTTTATTTTCTTTTTCTCCATCTCCTTCTTTTTCCTTTTAAGACCAACAATCTTTCTTCATATGTCCTTTCTTTCCACAATGTTGACACTAAAAAATTTAGCCTAGATTTGGATCTACCCTGATTAGATCTCCCATGATTACCTAGGAATCTTCCTCTTTCCCTTTTGTATCCCCTCTTTTCAACAGTTAAAGCATTAATTAATGTCTCACGTGTACTTTTCTATCACATTTCCTCACTAAGGATAACACCAACAACGTCATCAAACTTTAAAGTGTTTGAAAAAAAGACAAAGTTACTTACAACTGACCAAGCTATTCCATCTTTCAAGCAATGAGCGTAAAATCAAAAGATCCCTAATCTCATCTTAAAAATTTACTTTTACATAACTTAGCTAACTAGTAACCATGTTAAGCTCATTCAAATGATTGCTAATTTAGACCAACCTTATGGGATCTTCATATTAAATAAAAATTTCGTAAGAAATACCTTATTTGAGACTAAGGGTTTCTTGTACAGTTTGTCTAATGTCTACATTAGACCCTCCATTGTTGTTTCTTTTGATACATTGAAAGCCATCGACAATGCCAAATACAGTCATACTGTTCCTAGTGCCTTCCTATCAAGAACTTCCCATTGTTCATATGTCATAGTTGTCAACTTCTTTTTCTTTTCCATCCAACACTAAGTAAAGATCCTTTTGATATAGATAATCTTGTATTTGCATCTTCCATAGTTGATAGTTTTGGTCATTGAACTTATCAACCTTAAGCATGCCTTCCTCTACCATTACTCCCACTCAAATTTGAAATATCCTACCAAATCACTGAAAAAATGCACCACTATGATACCAATTGTTAGTGTTTAGTTAGATATGAGAAATAACCAATATTAAGATAATGTAGGAATAAGAAAGATAAAACTACAATAACACAAAGATTTAACGTGGTTCACCCAAAATGAGTTACATCCACCAGAGAAACACTCATCCAATTATTTTATTATCTAGTGAAGATAAAATTATAATTTGATGATTTCATGTCACACAACCACTTATTTATCAAGCCCTTTGTAGGCATTTTACAATGTTGGTTAACAAAATTAACCCTAACCCTATAATACACGACAAGTGTACAATATTTGCATGATCAGTTGTCACATACCAACATGACACCTTAAAAAAAACCTTGTAAGCTTGCACTTGAATTCAAAGCATCACATTCTTAGATATACACACTTGGAAGATGCATATAAAGCTTGTAGTATCCCAAC
Source organism: Chamaecyparis obtusa (assembly GCA_027943335.1). Taxonomy (NCBI): domain Eukaryota; kingdom Viridiplantae; phylum Streptophyta; class Pinopsida; order Cupressales; family Cupressaceae; genus Chamaecyparis; species Chamaecyparis obtusa. The sequence goes on from BSBK01006691.1 coordinate 50,539, forward strand.
CACAACTTATAACTATAAAAAGGTGTATTATGGAGCCAATGCCAATTTTTCCACCAAGGCTCCACAGAGTGAATGCCTATTTTGTGTAGCATATTTAGAGGCAGAGCATATATGACCATATTGAATGTATGTCAATCTGGTGGACAAGTTGATCTGGGCTTGCATATCTTCCTAGGAACAAATATTATTAGTGGTCATATAAAAAATTCCTAGTATGTGTGAATACGACATTTGTGAAAATGCAAAAAACTCTGGTGAGCAAGAAAAATGAAACACTTGAACCCGAATGAGAAAAGACCACCAAACATTGTGTGGCTTTAATGAAAGACCATCATTGAACCCTAAGCAAGTCCACTAAAGCTAGGATTTGATAGCTTTGACCCAATAATTCCAAATTATTTTGGCCACAAAAGTGCCTTTAATATGAATTGCATCAGACATTACTAGGGGAGTTTAAAAATTAATCCGTTTCCAAGAAGTCATGTTCACTGGATAACTTGAAGATATATAATGTTAGAGAAGGATTTCCCAAGCATCTTTTCTTTAGATGACATGAATTATCCATTTAGAACACAAGGTTAAACCTTTGTTAATAGTAGAGAGAAGCCCTAAACTGTCAAAGTTGTATGGGAGACAACAAAACTCCCACAGAGCTTTGTGAAATCTATAATGAACAATAGAAGAGACCTATAAAAAATATTTCAATAAATTCTCAAGATTATTGTGGGAGATATTCAACTCAGGGCTTTCATGTCGTGGGTACAGAATGAAATCAGTTGGGAACATCGGTCTCAACCTTACCAGGGTGATGAAATAGAAATGCCACTTTTTATTAGACTTGAAACCAAAGAAGCTAGTAGGACATTTTATGACTGGGTAAAAGTAACCTTGATAGATAGTGGAAAGTAGAAGATTTATCCCTTGAGAGAAAAGGCCTTCAAATATTATGAGGAATTCACTGTCGCAAAGATTCTTGCAGCCATTTCCGCTAGTACTCACATATGGGTAAGGATGCCTGCAAAATTAAGGGATAAGGAGCCCCATTCCCCATAAAATATGACATTGGTTAGTCGATGATTCCATGGTATATCATGTTGGGTAAAACTAAAACCAACTATTGGTTTCCTTTGAATTTCCAACCACCTATTCTTATGCATCCTCTATTAGGGATGAATGAAGATGCAAATGAGCATGATATGGCAGCAGAGGTAAACTGGTGGAACAAGTTGTAAGCAGACAAGGGTTACATAAACTATAAGGAAGCAACATTTGGGCAGCAGATTGCAGAGGACCTAGGCATGAAGGCCAAGATCAAAAAATTTATGCATGTCGAAGGACTAGAAAGAATTTAAGCTGGGGGGAATGATGAGCAATATTAAAGGCATATTTTATGATATTTTTTTGTGACTTGCTAGGGTGTTTTTACATGGTTTCATGCAAACTTGAATGATGATATGTGTGGTTTTTATATGTGCATGGTAAATACTTTCAAATACTTTATAGTTCAGCAGGATATGTGATTTAAAGAACTTATGGTTAAAAGTTGTGAATTAAATCTGATAGTTGAATTAAGTAGATACATATGTGTGTTATTTAATGTTCATCTCTCCTAAGTTATTTTGGGTTAGGATTCCTATAGCCACATATCATGCAAGAGTTAGATAATGAGATAATGTCTTTTATGATTTAAATGATGCAAATATATATGTTTCAAATTTGGCATGTGTTACTAAATCCATGCAGGAACAAGTTGATGGCGCATTCATTTAGGTAGCGTGGTGGATTTGACAAGGTCAACTCTACAATTGAAACAATAAAGGCATGATTGCACATTTCTCTCCTTTATAGCGGGCAACTGATTTCTCATTATACTTGGGCACAAATCTAGAAGCATGACCTGCTATATTCTTGGAAGACTTGTTCCCAAAAGTTATTGATTCAGTTGTGTAACATTATGAATCTTAATTGATCCTCATTGTTGGAGTGATTGTAGGTCTAGGAGTTAGTTTCTTAGTGTTTTCTTATAAATAAGTCATTGAATTAACTTTCAGAAGATTAGAGAAAGTTATGAAAGTTACTGTAATTGTGTAAACAACAAATAGAATTTAGTTCTATTTTATTTCAAGTGTACCTTTCAATGAATGAATAGAATGTACTTTACAAGTTCTATCTTTTTATCTTAATCGTATCCTATTCACTCATCTAAGGGGGTCCACTTGGTGAGTGAATTATACTGTTAGTTAGGATCTATTTCATGATTTACTATATTTAGGGATAAATATGTTCTTCCTATAGCCATTGGTAACAGAACTAACATATTGTTCCTGCAGCAAAGGTAGATAGAGCAGTACCTATCTGTGATTACTATTTTTAGTACATTAAACTTATTCCTTTCTCCTAGCTTAGCATTTCAAGATTTTAAATATTTGTATTTCAGTAGTCTAGATGAGTGGAAATTAGGATGATTTAGAGCATATACTTTGCAAACACTATTTCAAGTCTACGTCCCTGGTTGATACTATAAATGGGTTAAATGAGTTAATTAGTTGTTGGTTAAGATGTCCAATCTTGAATGAATGAGTGTTACGATCTAAGTATCTAAAGTATTTGTTTGGTTGATCAGTTAGTTGACAAGTTATTTTACCAAATGTGATCTAGGAAATCCTGGATATAATCTTTCTCCCAAATGCGACCGAGGATTGACCAAATGCAACACTTCTCCCAAATGCGACCTAGGATTAACTAGATGTGAGCCTATTTTTACTAAATGTGACCCACGATACCAAAAGCGACTCTAAATACCAGATGCAACCTTTTGATGAGTAGTCCAAGGGAAATTTTTGACAAATTTGTTAAATATTAGGATTTGTTTGTCAGATTCCAGTTGGTCTGAGTGTTTGAAAATGTTTTCGATTGTCTATTAGGGATGTTTATCTTTTATTTTAATTCAAACACATCAAGAAGGGTTGTTATAAGACATCAAACACACCTAGTTGCCTTATGAACTTAGCTAAGATTGGAAATGCTTGTTCACTATCTTAGGAGCACACTCACAAACTCCTTAGAATATGATGGTCCAAGAATACACAATGGATGTTGAAGGCCATATTAGATGAGTAGTAGAGTTTATGAGGGTTCAATATGGTGAACATCTTGTAGGGAAATTACTATTTGCCTTGCACAAGCATTACTAACCTTTCATGAGTAATTCAAGTGGTTTCTAACATAGAGTATTAAATGAGGGCATCTATTCATAATCATCTCCCATAGTCCCACAAGCGAGATTAAGGCCTATCTCCCTATGAGTACTCAATTTTGTGTAGTCTCGCAAGCAATATTTGAGAAGCTCCACTCTACACAAGATCCAAGCATGTCCAAGGAATGATCAAGTCATGATTCCAAGGACAAAACTGACTGTCTTCCAAGATTTTCATCTCAAGGAAGTGTCTTTGATATAGTGAGGTGGAAGGGTTGGCTTCTACTTGTCCTCACTTGGGTCATTCCTGGGAGATTTTACCTCAACTAGCAGGCCCTCTAAAGATTATAATAATGAAAGCAAAGAGGATTCACGACTTGGGAGTCTAGATTTATGATTCTCCATTAGGGAGAGGAGCATAATCTCTTATCCATGTTGTTTTCTCCTATCAAAAACATCATGCAAAAGTATGGTGAATTTACTCCAATTTGACCCCAAATCTCAACATAATGTTTGAGTTTATATTTCTCCCAAAGGGAAAACAACATAATCCTCTAATCAGGTTGAAAATCAACCTCAAATTGGAATTAAATTCATATTAAATCAAGAAAGACAAGCATAGTATTTGGTTGAATCCATAAGAAAACCTACAAAACCACACATTAGTAATATTTGTTATTGTTGTTTCTCTGTCAAATCGACCTACAAACCACAGTTAAGATGGAAAAGTCAATCAAAATCACCAAATTTACCCATTGGTCATTAGGAATCTCAAACCCTCAAATAAAATCACTGAATGTGATCCTATTTTAACCAAATACTATCAAGGAATCTTCCTTAATGTGATCCTTCCCAAAAATGAGCAAAGATTTACCAAAGGCGATTAAGAAAACTGGATGCGAGTAAGGATTCACCAGATGCTATCATGTTCACCTGATTCTACACTTCCTAGATGTGATCCAAGATTTATCGGATGTTATCCAGGATTCACCAGATGCTACACTTCCCATATGCGATCCAGAATTTACCATATGCGACCCTGGACTATAAAATAGAATATTAGATCATGAAAATTTGCTCAAAAATGGTAGACAATCTTGGGTTAGGCCCCACAGTGGGTGCAAAAAATGTGTGTGTGAATTGTTGTAGTTGTTATTCTGCAAACACAATACTTCTTTAACTCATTAGATCAATTGTTAGTACATGAAAAGCAATTAAAATCATAACAGTTGAAACTAAATTATATCTTCCTAGTCATAGAGAGTATGATCTAATTGTTAGTGCTCTCAGATTGTGCATAAGATCAGTGACATTACAACTATGAATTGGAAGATTCAAATGAAATGCATTTAGCATGAAAGTTATTAAGAGGAATTAAGCTAGAATTACAATGAAGAATTGATGCAAGAAATAGAAGAATTGATCTGGATTGAAAATAGCAGCACTTTGTTAATTAAAGGATCTAGATTATGAAACATGACTTGAATGAGATTGGTTTTATAGATTTCCTCTTGGAGGGAAAGATTAAGTTTAAATTCGATGGTGGAGATTAATCCATGATGAATGGTTGATATTGATTCTCACTTGGTGCATGTGAGTGATCCTTGTGATTAGCTCCCATTGGTTGGAATTAAATCCTTTTCCCTTTTGTGAGTTGAGAGGATAATAAGACAATTAATTAATTCACATTAATTAATATCACTAACTACACACATTTTTTAGTTTGATTTGATTAAATGGATAGGATAATTAATTAAGGAACCATTCTTGATGATTGATCATAGATGCTTGATAATTGATGAACTATGTAATTAAATTGATCTAATTCAATTACATAATTATGCTTGATATTTGATGTGGTTTGATCACTTGATTTAAGATTTAGGGTATCTAGTTTAGTTAGACCATTTTGAGGTGATTACACTTATTTGGTGCACTAGTGAGATTAGTGGGTGATAATACCCACCATGGTTTTTCCCTCTAACAAGGGTTTCTATGCAAAAAGATTGGTGTTATTATGTAGATGTTTTATGTGTTATGTTTCTATGTGATATTTACTTTTGCATGTTGGATAATTTGCAATTTAAGTAAAATTTTCTATAGATCTATGGTTAAACTGATTCACCCTCCTCCCCCCTCTTAGTACTTTGTGTGAGTGTTTACACCTTCATGAAATTAGGACAATTAGCAACAATTATATGAAAAGACAATGGAAATTTAATCTAAAGAATTGCATTTTGTGTGCTATAAATGTGTCACACTTCTATGGATTATTACATGCAAGGAAACTCAAGAATGAGCCCTCACAAATCAATCCATAGCTCCCTAGGCATGGAGTGCAAGGGTTTTAAGAATGCTCTCAGCTAGAGCTATTAAGCCAATAACCTTGCTAGTAAACCATGCAATGGGAGATTCAATGAAGACAAGGGCAAGAATGCCAATATCCTCAAGAATAAAAAATGAAATGCAATGCAAGATAGATTAAGAATGGAAATGCAAGCTAAACTATGGAAATGAAAGATGCAAGTATTACAAAGCCTCCTAGTTAAACTAGATGAATTAATCTAAAGCATAAAGGAAATCTAAGCTAAGAATGCCATGAAAATGAAGCTACTATGCAAGAAATGAAATCTAATTATGAAGCAAGAAAGCCATGATGATGCAAGAATGAAGACAAGAAGATAGAGTGTTGATGAAGATCCAAGATGAATGCCAACAATGCTCCAAATCTTCAAAAGCTCCAAAGTGTACCTAGAAAACCTGCAGCATAATATTAGCATAAAAAGTTGGGGATCTAGAATGAAGAAGAAAGCTCTTCTTTTATAGGAAATGAGAAGGAATGGACCATGGAGATTAAGAGGCAAAAGATTTAATCAATGGTGGAGCTTAAAAGAGGAGCAATCCATGTGCACAAATATCCTCCAATAGGAAAATAGGAGTTGACTTTTGTGTCCATATGAGACAAAAAGTGCTTTTTCCCTTTTTTATAAAATAAGAATAATGCTTTATTTGTGCAACTTAGGATAAGAGGAAAAGTGGGGGCTTTTTATTTATTAAAAGGGGAGGAAATATTCCTTTTAATAAATAAAGACTTAGGATAAGATGGTTAACCCATAGAAAATAATCGAATAAATGATAGAGCTAGGATTTGATCAAGAATTAGCAATTTATGATTTAGCAAAAGGGGCTAATAGTCTAGGTGACCATTTTTAGGTGTATACATTTGCCCCTCTTTGACTAATGTGTGATCGATCTGGGAACACATGTAGTCAAAGAAATGAAGTTGAAATGTGAGATCGATTTGGGATCACAAAGCAACTCAGATTAGCCAAGAAAGCAAGAGATAGCCAAGAAGGCAAGCAAATAGCGATCTAACTCCAAAGAATAAAGTGCAGAGAGATAGCAAATCCTTGCATGATCATCCTGGTAGTGACAGTACTGAACACTTAGGAAAGAGATAGCCAATAAGATATGATGTGTCTGCCCCCTCGGGATCGAAAGCGAAATCCAGGTAGAGGGAATGCAGAAGCAAGAGAGACATGATCAAATCACTAGAAATCATAATTGAAGCTGAACAGAATAGAACAACCATCAAGCAGTGAAGATATGCCCCACACATGGGACACGGGGCACGAACCAAGCGGTCCCTCAACCCGAAAACACCACGGAGGGGAAGAATTGAAACTTGGGATTGAAAGTGAATGAAAGACTAGAAGTTGAGAGAGATGGGGATGAAGAGGTGAAGAATGCCCCAGCAAAGATTAAAGGATTAGGCCTCAAAAGGTCAGCCAACTGCGTGAAAGAGGGGGAAAAGGTGATTTGGATGATCAAGGTGAACTCGGATTTCAGTTTTGATCCTGAAATGAAAGGAAAATGATGTGATATGAAAGACAAGAAGTGAAAGACATGATCAGGAAGAAGCGAAAGGTGAATGCAGTTGATTAACAAGTCCATGAAAAATGAAAGGAGAGCTCTCTCCATATGCAAGATGAAAAACTAAACTAACATGAACCTAAGAAATGCAAGCTACATGAAAAGTGGTTTACTTGCAAGGTTACAAAGCCAATAGACATCTAATATTCATCATTGAGCATTATTGGTAGCGTCACAAGATCATACAATACACACTAGCATAACTATGTGGATCTGAATATGATCTTTATCAGATAGGAATGTGGAAATCCCACCTAGGCATCAAAGACATGCAGGTCAAGATGACTAGTGCAGTGAGATTACCTAAGTTTGATATAGCAAGATTATGCTCGCATCGAGACACAAGAAAGTCAAGATGACTAGAAGCATGCACTCGCGAAACAGTCAAGGATAATACCTTGTAGGTCCATAGTGTCAAGTAAGACTAGCATAAATGCTCATGATAGTTAGGATCAACAAAATATACCCACAAGCAGAAAAAGCAATAAAACATGTTCTCATACCCTCAGTCTTCTAGCTATGCATCATCGAAAACTTCTCAGGGAGAGACCACTCAGCAAAGAAATCATCATAGACAGAATGCAAAGAAATAAATTCAAACAAATCTTAGCAATTCAAGTGCGTGTGTGTAGGTCATAGAGTCAAACTTTGAGTATTGCATCTGCAAATGAGAAATATCGCATCATACTAGACTGCAGGTAGGACATCTGATAAGTGTTGAGAAACACTCGACGCAAGGGTAGTGTTGAAAAACACCATTAGGGTGGTGTTGAAAAACACCATTGGAACCAAGTTGCCCAAGAAACCCAGACGCACAAAGAGACCCAAGATAAGCTTAAAGCAACATATGCCCCCTAGACTAAGACAAGAATCAATTCCAGGCTAGGAGAGGCAAAGCGAGAAGTGGAGCGAAAGAGCGCCACGCAAGACTGATAGACATAGGTGCAAAGGGTCTCAAGCAGCGCCTGTTTCTAGGTTTTCACCACTTGATAGATTTTTTCAGGACTTTTTTATAATTTTTTTTGTATTTTTGCTACCAAGGCGCCTGTTTCCAGGTTTTCACCAAGGCACTTTTTCAATTTTTTCAATTTTTTGATTTTTTTGATTTTTTTGTATTTTTTCAGGACTTTATATGCTTTTTAGGATTTTTTCAGCATCATATATGATTTTTTTTGGAATTTTTTCAGGATCATAAAATATGTACAAAGGATGCCCCAGACAGAAATGGGCATCAAGAATCTGCTTCCTCTGATGTAGAGAACTGATAGGCCCCAGGCCCAAATGCTGCAACTGTGACAATAGGAGGTCTCAACCAGTTCGACCAATAATAACCAGCCCTGAGCAATGTCTGAGCTAGCGGAGGATCATTAGAATGTGATCCACATATGCCATCATGGATTTTAGCTAGCACTTTTTCTGACTCCTCTATTTCTAGACACTTAAGGAGAGTTCCGTCTAGACCCTTCCTATACAGGTCACCAGAGACAAAGGCAAAGTGTAAGGGATGGTGGAAAGAATGGCATGGAGGAGTATGAGGTGGAAGACATGTAAAGATGGTAGGATTGTAAGATTTGTGAGCAGGATAGCGTAATTCATCCACCAGGAACTTGAAGTGAGATTTATGCTTTTTCATTTGTAAGATGGATGTTGAAGTAACCAAGGCATTACCAACTTTGTTCTTAGCTCTAGGAATGGGCTGAAGTGTAACAGATATGAGATCATGCTTGAAGTAGTGCACCATTTTTTTGTAGAGAATCAACTTGTCATCTTTTATTTGATAATCAATATTTTTGAGCAGATTTTTACTTTTACTTTTCTTAGGTTCAGATACCGCCACAATGTGGTTTTTGCCATCCGACCATTGCTCTTTTCTTTTGACATGATGACTGTGATACTTGATTGTTGATTCAATCTTTTTTGGGGCTAGTTCGTTGGTGGAAGAAGTAACAGGTGTTGATGCAAGATGAAATGAAGTGACTGGTTCAATAGCATTTATGCGAGGGGTGTCATCTCTGGTAACAAGAGAGGTTGAGCCTATAGGGTAAGCTCCAAAAGTAGCTAGATCTAGACTTTTCATAGAAGAACCAGCGTGGTCCACTAAGGCAATACAAGGAACAAACTCATCAGACCCCACACAAGACCCATCGACCACGTCGGGATGGTTACTACAAGAATGAACCATATCAACATCCATATCATCAGTAGATATACATTTTTCTCCCCAAAGAAGTGAAGTAGAGGGAAGATCATCTCTCATTTGAACCATAGTGTGTAGTGGTGACTCATCGGTATCTGTGTCTGAATTACTGAGTATGGGAGTATTTCTAGAATCCTCTCTATAGATCCACTCTTGAATAGCTTGTTCTTCTCTATCTGCTTCTAAAGGAATGGATGAAGGAACAAAAGTATCAAAGATCACCATAGCAGAAGTGGAAGGCTTCATGTGATCAGAAGGTCTCCCATATGACCTAGGAGAAACAGGTATAGAAGAAAAGGAATCCAGCGTATATTCACCCATACCAAGGCTCATCATCTTAAATGTTTTCTCAGCAGCAGCTAGAGACATACTAGGATCAACAGTAGGTTCATTATGAGGAACAAATTTTTCAGCAGCAGCAAGATCATTAATAGCTATAGTATGGTCTCCAGGAATCACAACTTCAGTGCCATTGTATGGAAATTTGACACACTGATGATAAGTGGAAGGAATAGCTTGCATGTCATGGATCCAAGGACGACCCAAAAGAATGTTATATGCGAGTGGGATGTCCAATACTTGGAAGCTAATATCTTTCATGATAGGGCCCACTCGGAAAGGCAACGTGACAAGACCTTTGGAAGATCTTTCCACTTCATCATAAGCTTTTATAGTAATCTTCTTCTTGGAATCCACAGCCAATTCTGACAAACCCAATTGTTGTATGACATTGAAAGAAACAATATTTAACCCTGCACCATTGTCTATCAGGACTCGGCGGACTTGGGTATTGTAGACTAGAACTTCAATGTGTAAAGCTAGATTATGTGGGTGAGCAATAGATATGTCATCTTCTATAGAAAAGGAGAGAGATAGCGGAGATGAAATGTGGTTGACCATAGCCTGAAATTGATCTGGATCAATGTCATTGGGAACACGTGTTGTACGTAGAGCCTCATCAAGAATCTCTCTATGCGAAGAGGATAACTGAAGCAACTCAAGGATAGATATCTGTGCTGGTGTCTTTTGCAAATGTTGGACAAGATCATAGCTAGGGGTGGCTGAAGGACCCACTTGTTTGGAAGGAAAAGCTTTCTTGGGATCTTGCGTAGTTTTAAGGACAATCTTGGCTTGCCCCCTAGTAATAGCATTCAGTGTCTCACTTCGGGAAGATGAACTACCATGTGTTTGCAAGACTAACTTTGGCTTACCATGATTGGTGTTATTATCATCTTGAGACCTCATCATTAGAACACTCTCAACGGGCTCTACCATGTTAATCACAAGCGTATTAGAAGGATACGTGTAATTGATCTTTGCATCATGATTCTTCTTATGTGTTTGAGAGGTTTCCCCCTTATCATGCTTAGGTAGAGGATCTTTGAAAGCTGTGTGATCAGAATTTTTAGTTAAGCCATCAGTGGAGATTGTGTCGTTCTTAATAAGATCCTGAATATCATCCTTAAGCCTAAAACAATTGTCTGTTGGATGTCCCTTGTTTCTGTGATAATGGAAATAATGATCCTCTCTCCACCAATCAGGCTTATTTATCAGATCCCAGTTACCAGGTTTATCAGGAAGCGTAAGATATCCATTGTCAACCAAAGTCTTAAGGATCACATCATAAGGTTCTGCCAACTTGGTATAGACTCACTTTCGAAATGACTTCTTAGGCTTATCTGCATATTGAGGTTTAGAAGCATTGTGAGTGTTGCTAGCTTCTTGTTGTTTTGCTGCATAGATAGCATTGGAGAGATTGAAAGTGGGCTCTTTAACTTTAGGAGCATCAACAACCCCATCATTAACAACATACTTGTTCTTATTCCAAGGTTTGTTCTTGTCTTTACCATTGCCTTTAGCATCTTTATTAATAACAATATCCCCTTTTCTTATAGCTACATCCTCAATTCGATATGCACTTTCAACCATGTCATTGAAAGAGGAGAACAGTTGCTTCCTTAGATCATAAAATAGCTCAGGCACAAGTGTGTTGATGAAAATGTCAATCTTTTCTCTTTTGGGTAGCTGACGAGGATATCGAGAATAAAATGACCTCCAATGTTGTAAGTAAGTTGCAAATGGCTCACCTTGATGTTGTCTTAGATTACCGAGATCTATCATAGTGACAGGTTGTTGGATGTTGTAAGAGTACTGTTGGGTAAATCGCTGAGCCAACTCATCAAAAGTCTTAAGAGGTGGTGTCAATTTTCCAAACCATTCCAAAGCTTGGCCTCTTAAGCTTCGAGGGAATAAGCGTAGGAGATATGTGTCTTCATGAAGAAATTCCATACTAAGAGCATAAAAATGACGCACATGGTCCTAAGGGTCACCATTTCCATCATACTTGTCATATTTAGGAACCTCAATATCCTTAGGAAATGGGACCATGTATAGATCTTTATCAAAAGGAAGAGCACAAATTGATTCTACAAAAGAGACCTTTGGAGGCTCTCTTTCTAATGCCATTTGGGTAAGGTGTTGATTTGTCCGACGTAATTCTTCTTGAAGGACTTCCAATTCAGTTGGTACTCTTTGTTGGACAATTTGTCTGACATCATACCCGGGAGGAAGCTTGTATCCTCTAGAAGTCATATATTGAAAATACTGATCACCATTACGCTCTAAAAGCTTATGCATCATTCGTTGGAAATCCACATCTTGTTCACATCTCATAAGATCCTCACTAGAAATCTCATCATTAGCCTCTGCCTCATGTTGAGAGGGAGGAGGTCTAGGTGGTGAAGAAGGCATAGCAAAAGTTGGCCTTGGAGGAGATCTTGGTGGCGTGTTGTTGCCATTGTTGCCATTGTTAAAAAGAGGTCTATGCTCATGATTACTAGTCTCAGGTTGCTCATGAAATGTCCCTCTATAAGCCATGCACCTAGTAGCATCCATCCTTTGTTGATTGTGTTCTTTGTCTAAGCGCGCTTGATTATCCTTACGCTCAAAGTGTTCTTGCAAGAGTTGAAACTTTTCTTGTTCAGTCAAAGTGAGTGAGACACTGTCTGTGTTTTTGGGGGTCTTGAAGGCGGAAAAGAGGAAACCTCCTTTATACCACGGTGTAGCCTTAGAATTCTTAGATTGGTCAGAACTAGAACTGTTGTTGCTAATGGGTGCTTTTGAACGTCTAGTTGGAGAAGGTAACTGTGTATAATTGAACAGAGGATGACTCTCCTACTCAAATTGAGACTGAGTTATAACCGGCATGAAAAGAGATGTTGGTTGACTAATAGAATGAGGCAAAGTTTCTCAGATTTGAGATAAGGAAAGCTAATAAAGATCACTTGTCAAAGTAGAACAATAGAGAGATGGCTCGTCAAAAGTTCTCAAGCACTTACAGCAATCAATTGACTAAAGCCGAGCAACGAGCAAGAAGCTCAATAAGCAAGTAGCTAGAGAGGTAACCATGATGCGACAAGTGATCAAGAGTAGCATTCATTAAACTCAAATCCAATAGTTTTAGCTCATTTGTTTCAGTCTAGAACAAATTTAAGCATGTAGGTAACAAACCAGTTTCAGATAAGAACAGAAAAAGACACTCTACGACAGGTTAAAGTGCAAGTTTAGCCACTCCGAATTGCAGCAATGACAGGACAGTAGAAATGACTCAGGATTCTTGGTTGAGGGTATGCAAGGATACTTCAATATCATATGACTCTTGACTAGTGAACGTGAAAAACTCAATTTTGAAGCGCTTGGACCAAATTTGTAGATTGAACAGTGCAATTTCTCAGTTTGACAAGCAGTAGCAATAGATAAAAGATAGGTTTGCAAACAGTATGGGATCAAACATGTCATAGAACACTTCAAACAAGGGCAAAAGCAACCTTGCCAAGACAAACACTTGTGATATCAAAATAGGGAACCTTATGAATGCTACCGTTTGTTTGAATGTTGAGGATGTTTACACTGGTATAGCACAATCGAAGACAATTCAAGTAATTACTACCTAGAAGGACAAGGCTCATTACTTAACAACTTGGCCCACAACTTGATGCTCCCTTGCCTCACACCAAGTGGTTGCCCACAAGAGATATTGGCATTGTCATGGAAGTGTCAAAAACACAACCAAAGGAACACATATGGTGAGTATCTTGGGGTGATCCGGGTAAGTCCACTTGGATCAATCCTTGCACCAAGAAGCTAAGCGGCTAAAATAGGGTGGCCTCTATCTAATGGTTCATAGTAAGGGTTTCCGTTCATAGCACCCCTCTTGCTCCTCATAAAGGAATAGGACCTCGCGGCCTCAAGAGTACCTTAAGCATTCTTGCTTAATGCTTTCCTCATGGTCACAATCCCACAAGTTACTCACATCAAGCAAAGATAAGTACTATGTCTACCAAGGTTTTGTGTCCTCGATAGCCTTGAGATTATAGTGAGTTGGAATCACTCGCCACCAAGGAAAATGATGACAAGGTTGTCCCCACTTGGGTCATTCCTCTTGATCGCTCAAGAGCAGGCCCGCTAAGGATCCTAAGCTAAACAAAGAGTGGATTAATTCTTGAGGTTCAAGGTTTTTGATTCACCACAAGGGTGAAGAGCATACTCCCCTATCTCAAAAACTTCTCCTAAACACACCAAACAAGATCCAATTACCCCTTTGCTTCCAAAACCTCAAGATGGGTCAAGATTTTCTGATTCACCTAAAGGTGAAGAGCATACTTCTCCTACCACCCCAAGATTCCTTTCACAAAGTATTAAGTGCCTAATGAAACAACTAGTATATGCCGCACTTAATAAAGAAAGAAATTAAACAAGCACTTGATTTGGTTTTTATGCTTAGGGCAGCCCTGCAAAAACCATTAGTAGCCCTCTTTGACATGCGATTTTAGCAAATTTCAAGCAAGAAGCACCTACAACCACAACTTGTTAGACCAACAAGAGTTAGGAGAATCAAAATCCAAAATCTAACAATGATTAGTACATGAAAAATCAGATAATCTGCAAAAATAACTGATCAAATGATAAAATCTGAAAATGAAACCATCATGGTTGGATTGGGCTCGGAAAGACCTTTCCAACGATATATCACACTTAAACTTTTGATACCATTTGCAAAATTTCAAAAAAAATGGGCACCCCTTTTCTAGAGGCACGGATTTGAAAACGCTGGAAATTTCAAAATTTTTTAAAAAGATAGCTAAGAACCTAAAACTTGCAAAATGGATAAAATAACTCAAAAATAGGTCACTGCCAGGTATAGACACAGTATCGCGCGATACTTCGCCCGACACCAGATGATACTTATCAGTCCGCGCGATATTTCACCCAACACCAGGCAATACTTCGCCCGAGATCAGGTGATATTCTCTACTATAGCCAGGCGATACTTCTGACAGGCGAAGTATCGCACGCGCATACAGAGGTATATCGCGCGATACTTCTTATGACAGGCGAAGTATCGCACGCACATACAGAGGTATATCGCGCGATACTTCTAGAAAGTATCGCACGATAGTCTAAGACAAAAAATCAGAGACTAAAAATTAAGCTAAAAACTTGCCGAAAAATTGACGAAAATGCAGAATTTAAAGGACAAAGTCTATCTACTCTGCCCCATGGTGGGCGCCAAAAATGTGTGCTATAAATGTGTCACACTTCTATGGATCATTACATGCAAGGAAACTCAAGAATGAGCCCTCACAAATCGATCCATAACTCCCTAGGCATGGAGTGCAAGGGTTTTAAGAATGCTCTCAGCTAGAGCTATTAAGCCAATAACCTTGCTAGTAAACCATGCAATGGGAGATTCAATGAAGACAAGGGAAAGAATGCCAATATCCTCAAGAATAAAAAATGAAATGCAATGCAAGCTAGATTAAGAATGGAAATGCAAGCTAAACTATGGAAATGAAAGATGCAAGTATTACAAAGCCTCCTAGTTAAACTAGATGAATTAATCTAAAGCATAAAGGAAATCTAAGCTAAGAATGCCATGAAAATGAAGCTACTATGCAAGAAATGAAATCTAACTATGAAGCAAGAAAGCCATGATGATGCAAGAATGAAGACAAGAAGATAGAGTGTTGATGAAGATCCAAGATGAATGCCAACAATGCTCCAAATCTTCAAAAGCTCCAAAGTGTACCTAGAAAACCTGCAGCATAATATTAGCATAAAAAGTTGGGGATCTAGAATGAAGAAGAGAGCTCTTCTTTTATAGGAAATGAGAAGGAATGGACCATGGAGATTAAGAGGCAAAAGATTTAATCAACGGTGGAGCTTAAAAGAGGAGCAATCCATGTGCACAAATATCCTCCAATAGGAAAATAGGAGTTGACTTTTGTGTCCATATGAGACAAAAAGTGCTTTTTCCCTTTTTTATAAAATAAGAATAATGTTTTATTTGTGCAACTTAGGATAAGAGGAAAAGTGGGGGCTTTTTATTTATTAAAAAGGGAGGGAATATTCTTTTTAATAAATAAAGACTTAGGATAAGATGGTTAACCCATAGAAAATAATCGAATAAATGATAGAGCTAGGATTTGATCAAGAATAAGTAATTTATGATTTAGCAAAAGGGGCTAATAGTCTAGGTGACCATTTTTAGGTGTATACACATTTAACATCCATATCATCTCATGGTTCTCTATCTAAGCTTGGTAAGTAGAAATCTCAGCCTTATTCTCTACTAGTGACAATCCTAGAATGAGAAAATTATGATAAAATGCCTAAATCTAGCTCTCAATTCTCAATTTGATACAAAGATTAACTCAAATGCTCATGATAATGCTCTCAAATCTCACAATTTGCTCTCAAAATGCTCAAGATATTGCTCAATTTCTCTAAAATTGCCTATAGTGATGATGCTATGCATTCAAATTTTCTAAGATATGTTATGCTCTCAAAATGACTTCTATTTATAGTAAAATCCCAAGGGTAGGGGTAGAGTTACTTGATCATGGTTTAGCCTTGGTTGAGTAAAAAGCTTTGAAATGTTTTTAAATGGGGGGACAATTTAAATGATTGTCTCAAATGTTTGGACAAGTAGAAAAATTTGAGTGGTTGAGATTCGAAGTTGAAAATGAGTGATTTAGATTCAACAATTTGGAGTGATCCATGTGCATTGTGTTCTCAATTCCCATTGGTTTCTCAAATTATGTTGAAAGATATTAGGATTAATTAAATTCCATCAATTAATTAAATTAGCCATGTAAGGGAAATAGGTTCAATTTGATTTTTTGATTTAAAACTATACAATTAATTAATTAAAATCAATTATATAGTGTGATTGATCCCTTTAAGCTTCTATTTAATTATTTGATGTCATGATTTGATTTTTCCTTTGATTTAAATTGTTTTGTCCAATTTTGATTAATACATGTCCATTTGAAATTGATTTGATCCATTTTGATGAAAATTAAAGCATTTGGCTAAGATTTATAGATTTGAATAATTCTAAGACACCTACCCAGTTTTGGGTGTCTACAAATGCCCCTCTTTGAATTGATGTGTGTAGCGTATTGATTCAAAGAAAATTGCATGTCTTGATCACTAATTCGATACTTGATTGATTGATACAAAACTGATTTGAAACCTTATTTGAAACTGATTTGATTGATAAAACTTGATTTGAAAATGATGCAACATGCCCCACTGATAATAGTTCAAAATTTTAATGCCCCATATTCAATATTGATGTTGATGCAGATTCCCACTGATGATAGTTCAAAATTTTAATGCCCCAGATTCAATATTGATGAAGATTTGATACTCTAATGATGGCCCCTCAGAAATAAAACAGATTGCTCTCTAGATAGAAAAATATGATGAAGTTGATTGAAAATAGATCCAATATGTTTTCATTTCTAACAAACATTGATAATAATCAAGGCCTCAACAAATGCCCTAGTTTGATAGATATGTGTGTGTATATATATATATGTATATATATATATATATATATATATATATATATATATATATATATATATATATATATATATATATATATATATATATATATATATATATATATATATATATATATATATATATATATCGAAAGGTCAAACATTTCTTCAAAATTAGGTCAAATAGCATAAATAGGTTGAAAAACCCAAATTTACTATTCATTTGCACTTTTTACTATTGAGATTTTGCTCTGATCCTGAGAAAGTTGATTGCGATGGTTGTCCCTATTCAAGAGCATCATTCCGAGAGAGGATGAAAATATCAGAGATCATTGGATTACAGACCTCCAGTAAGTGAGTCTGACCCTCCTAGTGCATTTATTACAATTTTTTTAGCATTTATAGCATAAAAATATGATTTTTAGATGAAAATTTGTGAAATGCCGCCTAGGGTAGTTATAATGACGCCTAAGAAGATAAACTAACACATCCACATGATAAAATGCCGCTTATGAAGATTTATTCACCGCGTGAGGTAAAGTGCCACCTCCGTGTAGGCAAATGACGCCTATAGGAAAATTGAAAATTTTGATGCTCAAACTTGATTTTTTTAATTAATTTTCTGTCTCTGGATGAATGATTGAAAATCCAAGATAGATAGGTTTGTTGCAGTTAAGAAAACAAGTGATTAGGATATTAGGATAATTGTAACAATGAATGTTTGATTTATCAATCTAATAGGATAAAAAACTGATAGGATAGATAACTAATCATATTGGTCCCGCCTCAAGATCTAGAGTTAGGAACAATAAGTTGATTTTACTCGCAAAGAGAAAAGATTGATTGAATTTGATTGATTGACTTAAAATAATCCACTGATATAGAATATTGATATGATTCCCTTGATTTGCAAAATAGGCACTTTTTCGTAAGTTGTATGTACGGACCCTAGCCTCTTGGATCTTAGACTTAGGTCAGGAGTTGACCCAACCAGAGTATCATGTGATAGAGATGTGTGGTTTGAGCTTCCTCTTAGACATCCGTCAGTTTCAGTTGAACCAGGGTCTTTTGATAGCTGTGGCAAAGTGATGGCATTCTAAGTACAATACCTTCCACTTGCCACTAGGGGAGATGACCATCACTCCCAAGGACGTATACAGATTACTCTGTATCCCTACTTGGGGAGAGAGAGTATATTATGATTCCATGTATAATGAGACTATTTGTAGATGCGTATTTGGTGATAATACCATTGGATGTGATACTATTACATGGGCACAATTTGCTTCTTTTCCTACATTGCCAACGGTCTTAGGTGCTCTGATAGGAGGTTTACTGCTTCCAAACCAGCGAGGTCGAGGATTCTCCATTGGATGGGGCTGCGTATTAGAGGATTTGATTGCACACCCTTGGCATCTTGATTAGGGTTCCTATGTACTAGCACAGTTATATCATGATTTGCATGAGGTTGTATATAGATCAAGTGCATCATTATCAGCAGGTGCAGTTGTGTTGCAGTTATGGGTATGGGAGCATCTTCACATTACTAGACTAGTATCAGCACGTGCTTGAGGTCATGGTTATCTGTATGTATTTTTTTACAGTGGCATGGTTGTCCAACATCATCTGGGAAAACTAGAGTATTGGCATCGCATGATCGATGATCTAGATCAGGTAGTATGGAGACCGTATTTGGGTTGTGAGGGTTGGCGGGAGGACAATGATGAGCTCCCATACATGTTTGCACCGAGATGGATGATAGGTCAATCACCACTCATGATTGAGAGATTCTACTTTGGTCAAGTATCTAGGTAGTATAGTCGATATCAAGATATGCCCCAGGGTATGCCATTATATGCTCGAGTCCAGGCGAAGAGATTGATGTGGGGTGCACAGATTGACTTCCAGTTCACATGTGATCAGATTGATAGATTGATATATATCAAATGGGACATGTTAGACTATGTGGAAGATGTGGGGATGTCCATGGAGTATAGAGAGTGGTTTTCCTTAAATAGATTTTTGAGATTCACAAATCTTGCAGAGTCGATCCCAGATAGGGATGAGCCATCAGATGATGAGGGTGGAGATGATGATGGGGATGGTGAGGATAGACCCAGATGAAGCTGAGCTCATAGAGTTTAGAGACCTCCCCAGGTTATCAGTAGAGGATGAGGCAGACCATGAATACGAGGTGGTCACATCAGGGCTAGGGATATAGATGTCAGACAGGCTTAGCAGGGGCAAGGACCTGGATTTGTACAGCCTAGAGCTGCAGAGGTATGGGGACAACAAAGAGTTAGATGATAGGTTTGCATTGCTACTGTGAGATAGGTTCCTGGAGGATTGGCTCCCTTGGTACAACCATAGGAGGTTCCATTGGTACAACATGGACAAATTCTAGCACAACAGGTGCCTCCTTAGATACCTAGGCCTCAGGATATGAGTCAGGCTTCATAGGTTTCTCCTAGCATAGATGCTCTGACACAGGATGTGTAGACATTACAGATAGGTATGACAATAGTGGTTGGTCGACTAGATCAGGTAGCTACTATGATGTAGTAGTTCATGACTATGATGGCTCAGAGGCCGAGTGTTGCTAGTACTAGTCAGACTCCTCCTACTCAAGACAAATCAGGTGACAGGGGACTAGATGGATCGGGGACAGGTGATGGAGCAAGTGCCCCTACAGGATCTTGAGATGATTGATTTTGGATCTTCCTTGTTGATGATTTTGTATCATGTTATATTTATTGATCAGGACTTTGATGTATCATTTTGTCGATGATATTGTATCTTTGATATACAAATTTGATGGATCTTTGATGTTATGGACATTTATATGATTATGGACTTTCCTTTATTCTCGTGATGTGTTTATGTGAGATTATCTTTGTATGCAGCTCTATATGATGTTTATGATGCATTTACTTTTGATTGTGCTATGGATGCAATGTATCTTACATATGATATAGAAAAATGAATGCAAATGATAATGTAACTTTGAGATGGTTTTCTGATTTTCAATGTATGGATGCAAATGTTTTATTATGGAAATATGGATAATGAATGCAACTATGTTTTTTATTTTTTTGATGTATGCAACTCTTAAAATTCAATCCTTAACTAAATGTATGCAAATTATTAATGATTAACGAATCTTTTTCTTTTTCTTTTCAGATATAAGGATAATGAATACTGAGTAATGCTATGAATGAATGCAAAATATAATCTCACATTAATGATTTGAACCAAGGATAAGGTGTTTAATTGAACCCCCCTCAAATGATTGATCAAGATAATAAATGAACCCCCTTTCACTTGGAAAATACTACAAACCAATGCACTTAATCTAACATGAAAATGCAATGTAATGCAACTAATTGTCACTAGCTTTCTATGAAAGAACTGCAAAAGAGAAATATTTTCATCATTGAGCATTGTGGGACCAGAAAGAAAGTACAACCATCATTGACCACATCATGATGATATGAATACTGATTTATATTGCATTTGGTAACCTTTTAGGAAACTAGTACAACCCTCACTAGTTGAATAACCAACTATGGGAGTATGAATACCGGTTTCAATGGATTCAATGTTGCAATTGGATTTTGGTATTAAGATATGGAAGATCTAAATAGCCAAGGTATCCATTTGTGTAAACAAACAAAAGTCAACCCTCCATCCTATATGCAAGTCCTTGATGGTTCTTTGATGACCATGTCATTAGAAAAATTCACATAAGTTGTTGGATCTCCCTCAAGACAATCACTCAAAGGCAAGAAAAAAAATATCATGTCTCCATCATCGCCAATCTAGTCAGAACATCATCGATTAGCTAAAAAGATATGATAAAAAGCCAATAAAGATCATAAAAAAAAAATCAAGTGTTTTACAATGTATCAAGATTTTCAAAAAGAATTTCCAAACATTCTGATCATTTAAGTGATGTCAATTTTTAATCCTAAATAATAAAGTCAATGAAGGCTCAAGGATCAAGTTATAGGATCAAAATACTTGGTTGTGAACAATGATATCCATCAAAGGTTCAACAAAATCTCTCTCTTCTAAAGCTCTGATAATCCCCTCTGATGTGTGACTGAAAGTAGCACTACTGAATCTGTTTGTACCAAAAATTCAATCCTTTCCTACCCCCAAGTGATAAATGTGATCGTGTGACAAACTTAGGGAAATAGGAAACCTAAAATGCAATAATGCATCTGAAAGGTTTTATTATGACTATGCAAAAATGAAAAATGCAATGAAGATTTACAAGTGCAATGATGGAAATGCAATATGTACACATGCAACTAGGAAAGACTTAGGGGAACAAAAGGCGCCTGATTGCCAAGTTTTCACCTTTTGGGTTTATTGCTCTTTTTTTCTTCTTCTTTTTTTTGATCTTTTCTCAATGTTTTTTATTTTCTCATGTACAAAAGTGATGCTTGAGTCATCAGATACACACTTGTCTGATACTCTTTCTTCCGATACTCTCTCATCTGATTATGTATGAAACCTCTTTAAATAGATGCTATTAATGGGCTCTTGTAATTCTTCCCCATCACAATTGGCTAATTTGTAAGTCCCCGTTCCAAAAAAAGAAATAATGACAAAAGGACCAAGCCAATTTGCTTCCCATTTACCCTTCTTTTCCCTTTCCGCTTGATTTTTAGGGTTCTCCCTTAGCACTAAATCACCCACTTGAAAGACTCTTGGTTTAATGTTCTTGTTATAGTTCCTTGAAATTCTATTTTGGTAAACTTTCAAATTTTCATAGGCTTGTGCTTGATGTTCCTCTAAAAATTCCAATTGTTGAAGTCGGGCAACCCTATAATCCTCATCCGTTATTAATCCTTGCAATGATACTCTTAGGGATGGGATTTCAACCTCCAAAGGTAAAACAACTTCAGCTCCATAAACCAATGAATATGGTGTAGCACCTATAGGTGTTTGGATACTAGTTCTATAAGCCCACAGAGTCAGGTTGATTTGTACGTGCCAATCTCTTCCTGATTTGTTCACCGATCTCTTCAAGATTTTAAGGATATTCTTATTAGTGGCCTCGGCTTGTCCATTTCCTTGTGGATAGTAAATGGAACAAGAGTGATGGGTAATATGAAAAGTATCACAAAGCTCATCCAAATCTTTGTTCTTAAATTGTTTTCCATTGTCGGTAATTATGGCATGAGGAATACCATATCTACAAATGATGTGATTAAGGATGAACATAGAGATTTGTTTTCCTATAGCAGTGATCAAAGGAACAACCTCTACCCATTTAGTGAAGTATTCTGTAGCCGTGATAATGTATTTGTGCCCATTAGATGAAGGTGGATAAATCATGCCAATCAAGTTAAACCCCCATTGATAAAATGGCCAAGGTGTAACAAAAGGATGTAATTCTTGAGCTGGTACCTGTATCATATCACTATGATATTGACCTTTTGTGCATATCTTAACAAAGTGACAAGCATCCTTTTCTAATTTTTTCCAAAAATACCCCATGCGAAGGATCTTCTTATCTAAGTTTAACCTGCTTGAGCATGACCTGCAAATGCCCTCGTGGACCTCACGTAAAGCTACCTTAGACTCTTCTTCCTCTAGACATCTAAGTAAAGTTCCGTCAAGACCCTTATGATACAATGTGTCTGAAAGGATAATATAACAAGCCAATTGTCTAATGAAGTGTCATTTTTGTGCTCGAGATTGGTCTAAAGGTAATACTTGGTCTTTAAGGTATGTGTAAATAGGGTCGTACCAAGGCGAGTCATGTCCATTAAGTAAAGCAATAATTTGGGTATCAGGAAGGTCAAATGCTAGTTTTGCCAACTCCTCCACCAAGAATTTGTACCTTTCATTTTGATTAGGCTTTTGGAGTAATGAAGCCAAGGTAGCCATTGCATCAACAACTCAATTCTTCTCTCTTGGAATTTGCTCAAAAGTTATCAATACAAAATATATTTTCCAAGCATCAATCATTGTCTTATAAGGCATTAACTTTTTATCTTTTGTGTTGTACTCACCATTGGCTTGATTGATCACTAATTGAGAATCACCATACACTTGTAGCTCGATAATATTCCATTCTAAAGCCATCTTGATACCAATGACTAAAGCTTCATACTTGGCTATGTTGTTGATACAAGGGAATAAGAGCTTGTATGATTTAGGAATAGTATACCCTTGAGGAGTAATTAACAATATGCCAGCTCTGGAACCTCCTTGTGTGTATGATCCATCAAAGTACAATTTCCATGTCTTAGCTTCTATATTAACAATTGCTGCATCAGGAAACTCCACTTGAATGGGATGTGTAGAAACCAATGGATTTTCAGCTAAGTGATCTGCTATCACCTATCCTTTAATGGCCTTTCTATCCACATATTCAATATTAGATTTCAATATCGAACTCACTTAACACCATGACCCATTTTGCTACTCTTCCTGTTAAGGCAGTTTTGCTAAGCAAGTATTTCAAAGGGTCAATCTTTGCAATGAGCTTCACTTTGTCCATCAACATGTAGTGTCTAAAATTTTGGGAAGCAAAGACAACAACTAGGCATGCTCTTTCCATGAAGGTGTTATTTAATTCATACTTAATCAATGTTTGGCTCAAATAATAGATAGCTCTCTCTTTTCCTTGATCATCTTCTTGTGCCAAAAGAACTCCTAAAGGCCTCTCGGTTGCTGATATGTACAAAAGAAATGGTTTTCCTTTGATAGGAGGCATTAGAATTGGTGGATTGATTAATTAAGTCTTCAACAAAGTAAAGGCCTTGTCACATTCTTCATCCCATGTAAAAATGGTGTCTTTGTGGAGAAATCGAGTGAATGAGTGGCACTTTTCAACTAGTTGAGAAATGAATCTCCTTATTGATTGAAATTTTCCTTGAAGAGACCTCATTTGGCTAATGTTTATAGGAATTTCCATGTCCATGATTGCTTGAACCTTTTTGGGATCCACTTCAATGCCTTTTGCCAAAACTATGTATCCTAATAATTTCCCGGATTGAACACCAAAGGCACATTTTTTTGGATTGAGACTTACTTTGAATTGTTCCAAGCGTGTAAATATCTTCTCTAAAATTTGTAAATGATTCTCTCTTTGATGTGAATTATCGAATATATCATCTACATAATCTTCTAAGAAGGTGTGCATCATATCATGAAAAATGGTAGTCATTGCCCTTTAGTAAGTAGCTTCGGCATTTTTGAGGCTGAAAGGCATTACATTCCAAAAAAAAGTTCCCCAAGGGCATGTGAATGTTGTCTTTTCTTGATCTTTAGGTGCAATCTTAATTTGGTCGTATCCACTAAAACCATCCATCAATGAAAACATGGAGTGACTAGCTGTTAAATCCACTATTGCATATATACTGGGAAGTGGAAAGTCATATTTGGGACATGCAAGATTAAGATCTCTAAAGTCCATACATATGCGAATTGATTTGTCATGCTTGGTAACTAGTACAATATTTTTTATCCATTCCGCATAAGCAATTGCTCTTATGAACCCCACTTGTAACAATTTCTCCAATTCTGCTTTAACTAGAAGAGCTATGTGTTGATGCATTTTCCTCAATTTCTGCTTAACGGGTTTAACCCCTAGTTTGACATTCAAGTGATGCATGATGAAGTCTAGATCTAATCCTGGCATGTCAGCATAGGATCATGCAAAATTCACTTTCTTAGCTTGGAAAAATTTGATGAAATCCTTTCTCTCTAAAAGTGTAAGTGAAGCTGCTAAATGTATGAATTTGGGCTCCAATTCAGTTCCAATATTGACTTTCTCCATTGGCTCTATAAGAATTGGTGATCTTTCTTCCTCGTGTGCTGGTAAAGTATCCAACCTCTCTTCCTTAGGTGCCACAGTTGGGTTTTCACCATCAGAAACATCCTTTATTTTTACTTTTCTTGGTTCTAGTACTACCACATGGTGGTTTTCACCACTAGAACTCTTCAATTTTTTACTTTTTTTCATTTTTTCTTTTGGATTAAGAGGTTGGACCCCTGCCTTTCTCATCATGTTTGGATTAAAATCATCGGTGGAAGAGGGCTCAACCACATTTAGGTATTGTGTTATTGCTTGTTCATTGGGAAAATATAGTAAATCATTTGGTTCGGTTAAGTCCCAATCAATAAGCTCGGGATGCATTAAGGATAAAGATTCAATTGAAAAATTGTCATTGGCTGGGTTTAAGGACATGACCTCATTAGATGGTTCATACATTATATCATTAAGGTTAATAACATGAGCTTGCTCAAGATGATCCATGGAAGAAGGATCAAAGTTTTCTTCACTTGAGTCCTCTAATACTTCTATGAGAAAGAAGACACGCGGTTTAAACCTAAAATTTGAATCACCCTCCCACGAAGGTACCCAAGGTTCACCTACCCATGGATGATCCATGTGTGCTTTCCCTATAGGAAGTATCTTCGGATCTTCACTATCTTGAGTTTGTTCTTTAGGAACATTAGTATAAGAATTTATTATGACAATCTCTTTGTCATGGAAAGAGTCTTTGAATAAATAATCCCACTCATATTCTCTGGAATCATCACTATTAATATCAGACTCTACCATGTTCACTTGTTTATAAAAATTATGCATAGGGCTAGAACTTTCTCCTTTGTGTTGATAACCTATTCCTAATTTTTCTTCCTTTGATCTCCAAGAAGGTTCAATAGGTTCAAGCAAACCTCTATTTCTCATACCTAAGGGCCATCTTCCTTTATACCCCATTTTTTGCATAATTTCAAACCACTTTCCATATTGGTCAATTTGAATATTGATGTGTTGAACGCTTTCCATGGGATTGTTTGAAGTATCACTTTCATCTTTGTAAAGCCATTGTAGAACCTCATTGTCTTCTTTCTCAAGAGCTGACTGGTCACTCTCTTTTACAAAATGAGAGTTGTATTTGTGAGGAGGATGCACCTTAGAAGGTTTTCCATGTGTTTTTTGGGAAGTAGGTAGAGCAAATAGGGAAACAGAATATTCCCCTACTCCTTTAGAACTGATTCTACATTATTTTTTGAACATGTGCATTATCTCACTCATTTATTTATATTGGTCTTCTTTGGCTTTGTCTCTTTCCTCTTTGGCAGGTTTAGAAAGTTCCACCTTGGGTGTGGATGTTTTACCTGAATTCTTATTTGAACTTGGACCTTCATAACTAACTTTTTCATTTCCCTTAGCTGATGTAGTTGAGTTAGTTTTAATAGGGTTTAAGGTAGAGGTAACATTTGATGTTAACTTAGGATCAGCATCTTTAGTTTCTTCAATGGTAGTATTTGGAACAATCCCTTTGCTATTATGAAGAATAAATAATTCATGAAGAGGCATCAATGTGCTGCAATATTGAAAAGGATTTGAATCCCCTCCAATTGTGATTTCTTCTCCCATGTGTAGAAATTTGATACATTAATGGTATGTAGAAGGAAGTACTTGCATCTCATGTATCCATGGCCTCCCCAATAAGATGTTATAAGTTAACTTCATGTCTAGGACTTGACATATGGTATCCTTTTTGATGGGCCCAACTTGAATATGTAAGATAATTATGCCTTTTGAAGATCTCTCCTCCTCATCATAAGCTTTAATGGTAATTTGCTTCTTAGGATCAATAGAAGATTCAAATAAACCTAAGGACTTGACAAGGTTTAAAGTGCAAATATTAAGACCAGATCCCCCATCTATGAGAACTCTCTTAACCCTATGTCTTTGAATGAGGACTTCTATATGCAAAGGAAAATTTTGAGGATGGGTGATGGACATATCATCTTGCTCTGAAAATGAGAGACAATGTGGTGCAATGAGGTGTCCCACCATGTTTTGAAATTTTTCTTCCTCCAAGTTAATAGGAACAATAGTCTCCAATAAGGCTTTTTGCAAGATCTCCTTGTGATTTGGAGATAATTTTAACAACTCCAAAATAGAAATTTGAGCCGGAGTCTTTTGTAATTGGTCCACCAAATTATATAACTTTGTTGTTGTAGATAGTTGTGTAGACACATAAAAATGGACAAAGTGCTTTTAAAATTGCAAAAATCAATAAATGGCTCAAAATCATCAAAATGCATTAAAAGGGATCAAAGCAATTAAAATGGACATAATTAAATAAAATTAGATAAAATCAATTAAATCAAAGGAAAAATCAAATAATAATGTTAAATAATTAAATCAAAGCTTAAAGGGGTGAAAAGCACTACATAATTGATTTTAATCAATTAATGGTATAGTTGTTTAAATAAAAAATCAAAATGAACCTATTACCCTTACATGGCTAAATTTAATTAATTAATTGAATTTAATAATTCCTAATTTCTTTCAACAAAGTTGAGCAATCAATAAGAATTGAGGACAAAAAGACATAAATCACTCAAAAAGGATAAATCTCAATCACTCTTTTTAAAGATTCAATCTCAACCACTCAATCTTGTCCTTTTGTCCAAAGCTTTGAGACAAACATTTAAATTGTCCCCCCATTTATGAACAAAGCAAAGTATTTGACTCAACCTAAGGGATAATCATGATTACTTCACTCCACCCCCTACCCTTGGGAAATTACTATAAATATGAAGCATTTTGAGAGCAATTATCATCTTAGAACTTCATTTGAAAAGCATTGTTATTATAGGCATTTTTAGAGCATTGTGAGCAACTGAAGATCTTTGTATCAACTTGAGTTAGATTAAGCATTGGATGATCATTTTTGGAGCATAATAGAAGCATAATTTCTCATTTTAGAAGTGTCACTAGTGAGGATTTAAGCTGAGAGCTTCACTTACCACCTCTTTCGAGAGAGCCATGAGATGCTATAGATCTTAGTTTCAATTCTAATTAGATTTGCATTGTATTTACTTTCAATTGTTGCTATTTGATCTTAATTTCATGAAGGTGATATTCATCATCACACAAATGGCGCCCACCGTGGGGCCCTAGGCCTCATTTTATCATTTTCATCATAATTTGCATGCTTGTATTTTCTATTTTCGTGAATATTTTGAAGGAAACTAGTGAAGTCGCACTTACGAGAGATTTGTTCAAGCCTACTGTCATTTTATTGCCGCCTACAATCTTTGTACTGATGCCTATTAGTTGAAGATTCACACTTGGCATGCGACTTCTATTCGGCATTAATTCCTTTACAATCACTTTCTTATCATAAGCTCATGCCTACAAAAGCAATGCATTCAGCCTTTGGATCTTAAAGTCACACCTGTGACTCAAGAAGTATCGCATTGATAAATTTTGTTGTCGCCTAAGTTAAAGCTTTTCTTCGCACTTTTCAATAATAGTCACACTTTGAATATTTCTATTTTCACTTACTGTTATTAAAGTGTCACTTAGCAATAATCATTTTCTGCAATTTTTAGTTCTATTCACGCGTTGTGATAAATTACTCATGCCCATGGAATTTTAAGTGTCACCTATGTCACTATAAAGTGTCGCTTGCTATCAATTTATTCATGCTGGCAATTTATTCATGCTGGCAATTTATTCATGTTTGCTGGCAATTTATTCATGCTTATTAGCTGGAAAATGTCACCTGGTAAATGTTGTCTTTGTTTGCTATTAAATTGATTAAATCATTCATCTAATGTTTTGTTTGTATGATTTGACAATAAATGAGTAACCACATAAAGGTGCAAAAACCTGAAAGCAGATTCAACCAAGAAGGAAAGGCACTAGCAAGGAAGATTAAGAAAGAAAACATAGCACACATCAAAGCTATCCTTGAGACTACACAAGAGGAGGATAACCAGGTATTCTAGCATTATCTTAAAATTGTTGAAGCATACAAAGCAAAGTTTGTTTCTCTAAATTGGATTTTTAGTCCTTAGATCAAGTTTTCTTTGGAAATTTGCAAATAGGCTCTATAAAATTCATACACAAGTATTGCTTCTTCAATTTTCAATTTTTGTTTCCTCTCATAGTGTTTGTTAGTGTTGACTAACTTGTTGGTGGACAAGCACATTTGGAGGAGACTATTGCTAAGGTGAGTTGAAAAACAATGACAAAACCTTTCAAAAATGCCCCTAGCTTAGGCTAGCTACAAAGGAAAGGTATTCTTCTATTCAAGCTTGCACTTGATTAAATTGTGGCATTACTTTTGAACATAGCTTAATTAAAATGAGAAATGAACCAAACACTTCAATTTTAAGAATCTCCTTGTTAAGAGATTGGGAAAGAACAAACTGGTGTTTGAGTGTTTGGGACAAAGAAAGACAATAGGGATATGCTCTTCACTTTTTAAGTGAATCAAACTCCCAAACTTGTTAGCCTAAGTTCACTTCTTGCTTTCAATATACATGCTAGTTAAAATAGAGATTTAGTGGGCTCGCCTCCTCAGTTTGCCTTAATGAGGCTGGTGAGAGGGACAGCCCAAAGTTAGATACGCTCGCTTTTGTTGCAGGGATCCAACCCACTATAAAATGAAACGCATACATCCTTAATGGGGTGTGTGACAAATGGATCTTGAATTTTTCAAATTTCCTCTACTAATCCTCACAGATTGCACAAAATCATACCTTGGTGCGTGTGGGAAACCCCTTAACATACTTGGGGCATGAAAATTTAAGATTTATTTGAACAAAATCCACAATAAATCCTAGATAAAATAGCAAGGCCACCTTTTAGAGCAATGTTTACAAGCCAAAATTGACTTTAGGTAGGCTGTTTGGAATTCTTTCTTGTGTTATACTTGTGAAAAATGTTCGAGAATATACACACTAGAGTGTTTTTAGGGACATGATGACAAATTGATGTGTGTGTTGCGATTATTTTTTTATTTTCAAACAAAGAAATTTTAAAAGACTTGATCTTAAACATTTAAAAAATTCAAAATCTTACAACCTAGTTAGAGAAGTGTCGCTTGTGCACAAAACAATCCCGCCTATCAGAGGCTCAATCACGCCTGTGAGTTTTATGAAAATGCATAGACACAGTAAAGTCATGCTCAAAAATGTTTGAAACACGCCTAATAAAATTGGACAATCGCCTATCAATAGGAAAGTGTCACCTGCATCCCTGTAGAGTGTCGCTTACCAATATACCAGTTTACGCATATGCAAAATTCAATCATGCCTACACTCAGTTCAGTGACGCCCAGAAATCTAAAAGGGAAAACAAAGAGTATTTGTAGGGGGGGTCAAAAAAATTTGAGCATATATTTGAGTACCCTTTTCCATGTTCTTACTATTCCAACCTTCAGTCCAGTCAAAAATCCTATTCTACACCATTCTTTCAATTTTACAAAGGATTAGACCACGGGTAATATTGACTCTTATTCTCCAAGGGTCATGCCTGCTTTTACTAGATCCTACTACATCAAGCAAACCTTGCAAGCAGATGGGACTTATTTGAGTCAAGAACTCCCTTACCCAGGAGATGAGTCTACCACTCCAAGAATACCCCAAAAATCACCCGAACAAGAAGGAGAAGACAACATGATGTACTATGGTAGTTTGGGTAATAAAAGCAATAGTGGCATCAACCCCAATAATCAAGGTGATGCAAACAATGGGGGCATTAATATGAATAATCAAGATAACACCAATAGTGGAGAGGTGAACCAAAATACCCAAGGGATTGACAACACTCACAATAGAACTAACACCGAAGCAACGATCGAAGATGCCACGAATGAAAAGGTTAGTGAGGCTATCCAATGTCCCTATTTTTGAAAGCTCATGGAGAAGGCAATGGATAGGGATAGAGAAAAGTAGTTTATGGACTTAGCCCAGAAAGGTCTCAAGCTTCCCCGTGACTATGATGTTAACAAACTCAAACCACCGGAAGTTGAAGAGAGTCCCTTAGACATCATGAACAAGGAGTTCAAAAATTTTCAAATGCAATTGGATACCATTAATCAAAGCAGGGCTCCCAAGCCTTTCTCCATAGAAGCATTGTGTCCGTTCCCATTTGATAAAAGCTTGGTCATGGTGCCATTCCCAATCAATGTAGTGTTTCACAAGTACAACAAGTATGAAGGAACATCGGATCCCCAAGACCACTTATGGGAATTTTGTGCATTGAGCTTAGAGTTCATGCATGATACTACATATTTAATGAGACTATTCCCATGAAGCTTAGGAGGCATGGCTATGGAGTGGTTTTCTAAACTACCCTCTGGCATTAAGACCTTCGAAGAGCTAGCTTTGAAATTTTTGGCCCATTACTCATATAACATCAAGCATTAGGACACAATGATAAAATTATGTCACACTAAACAAAAGGATGGAGAAGCATTCCTCACTTTTCTACAAAGATGGAGGATAGTTTTGCAAGATATCCTAGGAGCGAGCCTGAAAAAGAGAAGATGGATATCTTCATAAATAGTTTAAGCAATGAGATGAACTACCGATTATGAATGCAATGTCCCAAGACCTTCCAAGATCTGATTGAAAATAGAATGACAACGGAGGAAGTCTTGGTCAAAAGAGGAGAACTAAAATTGTATAAAGATAATAAGAAAAACTCCAACAACAATAACTCCAACAATGGCAACAATCAGAAGAATAATTGGTTCAATAGTAATAGTCAGTATAAGAACAACAATAAGGGAATCATTAATGATGGGGTGGTGGATTCTAGAAACTTGAAGGTGGTCCCATTTGCTCTTACAAGGACACCTAATCAGGTGAATAATACCAATCAGACCTCCAATGCACCTTCCAACAACAACACTAATAATGGCAACCAAGGAAATAATTCAAGGAGTAATAAATTTGATAAATATTTGGTGCCAACTCCTCAAAGGAACTTCACACCCTTGGGTGAACCCCTCGAAAAGGCATTAAAGACCCTCATGGCTAATAATATCATTACTCTACCCATCATTCAGCCTTATGAGCCACACAACAAGCCTAGTTGGTGGAGTGCCAATAACCATTGTGAGTACTACAGAATTCGGGGGCACACAACAAACAAATGCTTGCAACTAAAGAATATAGTGCAAGATTTAATCAATAGTGGCATGATCACCATTGATGGACCTCAAAGCAATGAAGACCATACAACATTCAAACAACCCTTCTATAAACATGACAAAGGGGAGTCATCTAATGGTAAGAAACAAAGTGCCAATAATATTAACTTTGCGCCACCTTATGATAACATTGTGAATACTATAATAATCAAGGAGCGGTTCCAAAAAGAGACATCAAATGTTATTACAAGAGGGTAGAATTCAAAGATTACCCTACAAGGGGTTGCTCCTAAAGTTATTAACACTCCGCAGTCCAACATTATAATCAAGCAATCTTCTACGGTAGTAAAACCTTATAGCTTGGTAGATCAGTTGCAAAGAACTCCAGCACAAATCTCTATCTTGGAGCTATTGAAGCTATCCCCTAACCATAAGGAAATTTTAGAAAAATTTCTAGTAGAGACGAATGTTCCTACTAACTTAGAAGAGGGGAAGTTCCAAAACATGGTAGGTCATCTTATAACACCTCATTGCCTCTCATTTTCTAACCAAGATGACATGTCTATAACCCATCCTCAAAATCTACCATTGCATATAGAGGTCTTAATAGAGAGGCATAGAGTCAAAAGAGCCCTCATTGATGGAGGAGCTGGCCTTAACATTTGCACATTAAATCTTGTTAAATCCTTAGGGTTGTCTGAGTCTTGCATTGACCCTATGAAAAGAATCACAATAAAGGCTTATGATGAAGCTGAAAGGGCCTCCAAAGGCATGATCATATTGCCCATTCAGGTGGGACCTGTCAAAAAGGACACCAATTGCCAAGTATTGGACATGAAGTTAACTTATAAAATTTTTTTGGGGAGACCATGGATCCACGAGATGCAAGCAATCCCATCCATGTACCACCAATGCATCAAATTTTCATACATGGGTGAAGAAATTATAGTTGGAGGAGACTCAAATCCATTCCAATATTGCAATGCACTCAAACCTCCTCATGAACTATTTATTCCACATAATTGAGAAGGAATCATTCAAAGAGCCACCATTGAAGATACCGAAATGGATGATCCCATGATAACATTAAATACTACTCCCAACCCTCCTCAAGCTAGCTCAACGACATCAACTAAGGGAAAGGAAAAGATGAGCTATGAAGGTTCAACTACAAATGAAAGTTTAGATCAAATGCCTAAATTAGAAATAGTAACCTACAAACCCACAAGAGAGGAAAAAGATAAAGCTAAAAAGGAAAACTACAAGAAAATGGATGAGATGATGGATGCATTTGACAAACATTGCAAAATTAGTTCCAAAGGAGTAGGGGAATACTCTGTTTCCCTATTCGACATGCCCACATCTCCAAGAACACATGGAAAACCATCAAAAGCACACTTACCTCATAAGTATAACTCTTACTTTGTAAGAGAAAGTGACAAAGCAACATTCGATAAGGAAGAGAATGAAGTCCTTCAATGGCTTTATCATGATGAAGAGGATACCTCAAGCACTCCCATAGAAAGAATTCAACATGTTAATATACAAAGTGAGCAATATGGGAAAGGGTTTGAGATAATGCAGAAAATGGAATACAAGGGAAGAGGACCCTTAGGCCAAAGGAATAGAAGTTTGCTAGAACCCATTGAACCTACTTGGAGGGAAAAAGAAGAAAGATCCGGAGTAGGCTACCAATATAAAGGTGAAAGCTCCAGCCCAATGCAATATTTATATCCTCAAATAAATGCCTTAGAATCCAATGGAGATAGTGATGACTCCCGGGATTATGATTGGGACACCCTATCTGATGAATAGTGTCAAGATAAAGAAATAGTCACAATACATACTTATGCAAAGATCCCAAGGCAAGAGACTCAAGTTAATGAAGAGCCTAATATACAGGGCCTTAACATAGGACAAGCACCTACTATTCCACCATGGATAGATACATTTTGGATGCCTTTAGAGGAGGGAGATTTGAACATTAGTTTTAATCCACTCGTGGCTTTTCCCATGCTATTTCCCGTAGAAGTCGATGAGGACTCAAGTGAAGGGGATTTCGACCCTTCTTCCATGGACCATCTTGAGGAAGCACACATCATAGACCTAAACAATACAATGTATGAACCCTCAAATTAAGTCATGTCCATAAACCCAATTGATGAAAACTTGCCTAATGAAACCTTATCCTTGATAAATCCCCATCTTATCGATTGGGACCAAACCGAGCCAAGCGACCTGCTATACTTTCCAAATGACCAAGCAGCAAACCAATACCTTAATGCAGTTGAGCCCTTTTTAACCAATGAATTTGAACCAAACATGATAGAAGCAGCAAGGGTTCAATCTCTTAGTCAAAAGAAAAAAATGAAAAAAAATAAGAAAAAGAGAAGTTCTAGTGCTGACAACCATTATGTGGCAGCATTAGAACCCAAAAAAGTAAAGATAAAAGTCATTTCCTTTGGTGAAAACCCAATTGTGGCATCAAAGGAAGAGAGATTGGATACTCTACTAGAACATGAGGAAGAAAGGTCACCTATACTTATAGAGCCAACATAAAAGGTTAACATTGGGACAGAAGTGGATCCAAAATTTATACACTTGGTAGCATCTCTTACACCTCTAGAAAGAGAGGACTTCATCAAGTTCTTCCAAGAACAACAAGTGAACTTTGCATGGTCATATGTAGACATGCCCAGCTTAGATCCTGACTTTATAATGCATCATCTGAATGTTAGACTAGGGGTTAAGCCCGTTAAGCAAAAGTTGAGGAAAATGCACCCACACATAGCTCTCTTAGTCAAGGCGGAATTAGAAAAATTGTTGAAGGTGGGATTCATAAGGGAAATAGCTTATGCTGAATGGATATCTAACATTGTACCGGTCACAAAACATGACAAATCCATTCGAGTATGCACGGATTTTTGAGACGTCAATCTTGCTTGTCCTAAGGATGACTTCCCACTTCTGAGCATTGATGCAGTAGTTGACTTGACAGCGGGTCACTCCATGTACTCCCTAATGGATGGTTTCAGAGGATATAATCAAATCAAAATTACACCTGAAGAACAAGAAAAGACTGCCTTTACTTTCCCTTGGGGCACTTTTTGTTGGAATGTCATGCCCTTCGACCTTAAAAATGTCAGAGCCACATATCAAAGGGCCATGACAACTATCTTCCATGACATGATGCATACATTTTTAGAGGATTATGTGGATGATATATTGGCAAAATCCCACAAAAGAGAAGAACACCTCCAAATTTTTAAAAAGATATTCATTCGGTTGGAGCAATTCAAAGTCAGATTAAACCCAAAGAAATGTGCCTTTGGTGTCCAATCCAGCAAATTGCTAGGTTATATAGTTTCAGCCAAAGGAATTGAAGTAGAGCCAAAGAAAGTACAAGCCATAATGGATATGGAGATACCAAAGAACATCAGCCAAATGAGGTCCTTACAAGGCAAAATACAATCCATAAGAAGGTTTATTTCTCAATTGGCCGAAAAATGTCATTCCTTCACAAGGTTGCTACATAAGGATACCATGTTCATGTGGGATGAAGAATGCGATCAAGCTTTCACATTATTGAAGACCTATTTGATAAATCCACCTATCCTAATGCCACCAATCAAGGGCAAAGCATTGCTTTTATACATATTTGCTATCGAAAGATCTCTAGGAGTGCTTTTGGCGCAAGAGGATGAACAAGGGAAGGAAAGAGCTATCTACTAGTTGAGTAGGACATTGATCAAATATGAACTTAACTACATGTTCATGGAAAGGGCTTGCCTAGAAGTTGTGTTTGCATCTCAAAAATTGAGACATTATATGTTGATGCATAAGGTCAAGCTAATTGCCAAAATTGATCCTCTCAAGTATTTGTTAAGTAAAACTACCTTAACGGGTAGGATAGCCAAGTGGGTTATGATATTGAGTGAATTTGACATTGAGTATGTTGATAGAAAGGTAATAAAAGGGCAAGTGATAGCAAATCACTTATCTAAAAACCCCATGACTTCTACACAAACTATCCAAGTGGAATTTCTAGGTTCCGCCATCGTAGACATAGAAGCAAAAATGTGGAAGTTATACTTTGATGGCTCCTATACTCAAGGAAGTTTCGGGGCCGGCATATTATTGGTCACTCCTCAAGGGTACACAATTCCTAAGTCCTACAAGCTCTTATTTCCATGCACAAATAATATAGTAGAATATGAGGCACTAGTCATAGGCATCAAAATGGCTTTAGAGTGGAACATCACGGAGCTACAAATTTATGGATATTCTCAACTCATTATCAATCAAGTAAATAATGAATATAACACTAAAGATGAAAATTTGATGTCATTTAAGACCATGATTAATGGATGGAAGAAGTACTTTGCCTTGATCACTTTTGAGTAGATTCTGAGAGAGAAAAATAGAGCAACTGATGCCATGGCCACCTTGGCTTCCTTGTTACAAAAACTAGATCAAAATGAGAAGTACGAGTTCTTGGTGGAAGAGTTGGTGAAACCAGCATTCGACCTTCCTGAAACCCAAATTGTTTCCCTAATTCATGGACATGACTCACCTTGGTATGGCCTTATATATACATATCTCAAAGACCAAGTGCTACCTTTAGACCAAACCCGAGCTCAAAAATGAAATTTCATACGCCAATCAGCCCGTTACATAATCCTCTCCGAAACATTATATCATAAGGGTCTCGACGGGATGTTACTTAGGTGTCTAGAGGAGGAAGATTCTAAGTTAGCTTTGCATGAGGTTCACGAAGGTATTTGCGGGTCACATGCAAGCAGGTTAAATCTAGCTAAGAAAATCCTTCACTTAGGGTATTTCTGGAAGACATTAGAAAATGATGCTTGCCACTTTGTCAGAATATGTAGCAAATGTCAATATCATGGCGACATGATACATGCACCAGCATAGGAATTGCACCCATTTGTTACACCATGGCCTTTCTATCAATGGGGATTTGATTTAATTGGTGTTATATACCCATCTTCTTCAAATGGTCACAAATACATCATAACCGCAACAGAGTATTTCACTAAGTGGGTCGAAGCAGTTCCTTTGATTATGGCCACGGGTAAGCAAATTTCCATGTTCATCTTGAACCACATCATTTGCAAATATGGCATTCCTCATGCAATCATAACAGATAATGGAAAGCAATTCAAAAACAAGGACATGGATGAACTTTGTGCTACATTTCATATCACTCACCATTCCTCATCTATCTATTATACTCAGGGAAATGGGCAAGCTGAAGCCACAAACAAGAATATCTTGAAAATCTTGAAGAGATCGGTCAATAAATCGGGAAGGGATTGGCATGTACAAATTAATCCAGCATTATGGGCCTATAGAATGAGTATTTGGACACCTACGGGAGCTACGCCATTTTCATTAGTCTATGGTGTCAAAGTAGTTCTACCATTAGAGGTCAAAATCCCATCTTTGCGAGTGTCATTGCAAGGGTTGATCATAGATGAAGACTATAGAGTCGCTAGACTTCAACAATTGGAGTTTCTAGAAGAACACCAAACACAAGCTTATGAGCACCTGAAAGTATATCAAAATAGAATCTCGAGGAACTACAATAAACATATCAAACCGAGAGTCTTTCAGGTAGGAAACTTAGTGTTAAGGGAGAACCCAAAGAATCAGGTTGAAAGAGAGAAGAAAGGAAAATAGGAGGCTAATTGGCTTGGCCCATTCATCATAGTGTCTTCATTTGGCATAGGAACCTATAAGTTATCAGATTGTGAAGGAGAGGAACTCCAAGAACCCATCAACAACATTCATCTTAAAAGGTTCTACACATGAGGGAGATGAAAGAGTATAAAGAGTATCAGATGAGGAGCATCATATTTATTGCACATAGTCAAAGAGATCTTGAAAAATACAAAAAAATTGAAAAAGAGGAAAATATAAAAAAAAAATACAAAAAATACAAAAAAAAAAAGGAAAAAAGAGAAAAAAAGTGCCTTGGTGAAAACCTAGCAATAGGCGCCTTGGTAGCAAAAAAAGAAAAAAAATCCAAAAGGTGAAAACTTGGTAAACAAGCACCTTTTGTTCTCTTAAGTTTGTCTTTCCTAGTCACATATGTCCATATTGCATTTCCAACATCTCATTTGCACAACTGCCATTGCATCCGTCATTTGTCCATAGTCATAATAAAGTCATTTAGTTGCATTGTTGCATTGCCTATCAGCCCTAAGTTTGTCAAACGATCTCATTTATCACTTGGGGGTAGAAGAGGAATGGAAATTTGGTACCAAATGGATTCAACAAGTGCTACAATCAGTCACGTCAAAGAGAGATATGTCAGAGTTTCAGAAGAATGGAAATTTTATTGAACCTTTGATGGATATCATTGTTCAAAAGCCTAAGTATTTGATCCTATAACATGATCCTTGAGCCTACATTGACTTTATAATTCAGGATTAAAATTTGACAAAACACCTTAAAGATCAGAATACTTGGAAATACTTTTTGAAAATTAGGAAACATTGCAAAACACTAGAAACTTTCTTTTGATAAATCTTTATGAAATTGACTTTTATCACATCTTTTGAGCTATTCGCTGATGTTTCGACTATATTAGCCATGAGAAAGATGTGATATTTTATTGCCTTTGAGTGATTGTTTTGAGGAAGATTCATCAACTTATGAGAGTTCATCTAACGACATGGTCATCAAAGAACCATTGAGGACTATCTCATAAGAGGACAGATTGACCTTTGCTTGTTTACACAAATGGATCCCTTGGCTATTTAGATCTTCTATATCTTAATACCAAAATT
The DNA here is from genome assembly GCA_027943335.1 of Chamaecyparis obtusa. Taxonomy (NCBI): domain Eukaryota; kingdom Viridiplantae; phylum Streptophyta; class Pinopsida; order Cupressales; family Cupressaceae; genus Chamaecyparis; species Chamaecyparis obtusa. The sequence goes on from BSBK01006691.1 coordinate 89,466, forward strand.
CCACTTGCAACATTGAATCCATTGACACCGGTATTTAGACTCCCATAGTTTGGTCATCCAACTAGTGAGGGTTGTACTAGGTTCAAAAAGGAGGTTACCAAAAAAGTGATAAAAAAAGTGGTATTCATATCATCGTGATGTGGTCAGTGATGATTGTACTAGCTTTCTGGTCCCAAAATGCTCAATGATGAAAATTTATTTCCATGGCATTTCTTTGCTAAAAATTGGTGACAGTTAGGTTGCATTGCATTGCATTATCATGTTAGATTAATTGCATTATCATGGTAGATTAATTGCATTTGTTTGTGGTTAATTTTCCAAGGATAAGGGGGTACATCAATAATCTTGGTTAGTTAAAACATTAAAGAAATGAAGGATTCAATCACACGTATTACTCTTGATAAATCAAAACAACTAAAATGAGATTATCTTTTGCATTCATGCATAGCATTAATCATTAATCATTATCCATATACCAGAAAAGAAAAAAAGAGAAAAACATCCATGCATCATTTGCATACAAATAGCTAAGAATTGCATCCATACATTGAGAAATTCAAAAACATAAGAGGCATTTCCATATGCATTTCCATAAAACACTTTGCATCCATACATTGAGAAATAGGAAAACCATGTTATAAATCCATACATCATTACATCATGTATCTATATCATTAAATAAGATAACTACATCCATAGCATAAATCAAAGTACATGCATAACACATCATATAGCTGCATAAAAGATAATCTCATAAATAACTCATCAAGGAGAACCAAGGAGTATATCATCATATATCATCAAAAGTGTATATCAATGATCCATCAAACCAGTATATCTAGATACAAGGTCATACAAAGATGATACATCAAATGGTCTAATCAATCAAAAAACATGGCATGTGATACAAGTACATCAACCATGAGTAACTATATCAATCAAGATCATGTAGGACCTGATCCATCTGGACCTCTATCATCCTGTGGGGGAGGAGCCTGCAAAGTACTTGCTCCACTCTGTCTCTAAACCATAGCTGACATAAACTACTGCATCAAGGAGGTAACCTGATCTGAATGCCCAACCACACTAGACATATCGGTCCTCATAGCCTACATCTCCTGTACTATAGTACCCATAGTGGGAACATCCTGTGAACCCTATCCTTGATCCTATGGCTGCTGATCCTATGTAGGCACCTATTGTGCTAGACCCTGATCCTACTGTGTTGCACCATCATCCTGCTGAGCCAAGGCTACTCTTTGTAATTGCACCAAAGGATCCAATCCACTAGGAATTTGCCTAGCCACATCAACATGAGCCTATCTCTACTATCTATGAGCTCTATGTTGTCTATCTGCTCTAGGATGTACATCAAGTGCATCATCATGACCTCTCACATGATCTCTATCCCTCGCATGACCACCTCCCACCCATACTCGACCAACTGGAGGATCTCTCTATCCTCGTCGTCTACCACCACCACCTCCATCACCCCGACCTAGGACAGGCTCTGTTGGATCGGTGAAATGAGTAAACCTGTTGCAAGCCCACCAATCTACAAACTCACGAGACATACCTACATCTGCCACATCAGGAAGCATATCCCACCTGTAGTAAGCCATACCAGCAATCTAATCCAAGGCAAACTGATAGTTAATGAGAGGACCCCACAAAGATCTCTCTACCTGTACTCGAGCATATAGTGTTGCGCCCTAAGGCATATCCTATGTCTGACCATACTGTCTAGAAACCCTACCAAAGTAGAAGCACTCAATAGTGGTAGTAGTGCAACTAATCATCTAGTGAGGGGCAAACATATATGGTAACTCATCATCATCCTCTCTCCATCGCTTGCAACCCCTATATGGTCTCCATAAAACCTGATCAAGATCATCAATATGTCACCATGAGTAATCTAGATGACGCAAATGATGCTACACAACCATGCCAGTGTATAGAAAAGCATAGGGATAACCCTGAGGCTAAACCCTGTCAGAAATAGGCCTAGTGATGGGAAGATGCTCCCATATCCACAACTGAAGAATCACTGCACCAGCCGACAAGGATGCACTCGCTTGATAGACTACCTCATGCAAATCATGATATAGTTGTGAAAGGATGCATGATCCCCAATAAAAGTGTCAAGGATGAGCAAGAAAATCCTCCAATATCCTACCCCATCCGACAGAAAAACCATGACCTCGCCGGTTGAGAAGAAGTAAACCACCAATCAGTGCACCAAGTACTGCTGGCAATGTAGGAAAGGAAGCAAACTAAGGCCAGGTGATCATATCATCATCAATAGTATTCTCCCTGAACACTCATTGGAAGACACTAGAATCATAGATGGAATCATAATATACTACCTCTCCTCTACATGGGATACATAGTAATCTATACATGTCCTCAGGAGTAATAGTCATCTCTCCATAAGGAAAATGAAATGTATTGTGGTTGGAGTGCCATCGCTCCACCACTATAGTTAGTAAACCATGGTTCAGCTGGAACCATGGAAGATCAAGAAGGAAGCTCAAACCACAACTCAATAACATGGAACTCAGCATCTGTAAGTGTCTGGCCCAAATCAATGACCTAGGAAGCTACTGTCTGGATGTATAGTGTAGGGAAGTTTGCCTGTTGGCAAAAGAAAAGGAATCATATCAGTATACCATATCAAGGAATTATCTCAAGTCAATCAATTCTATCAAAATCATTAATTAATCACACCAAGTACCATTTGTTCATGTCTCTGTGTCCTGAGAACGAAGCAATAGTATCAAATCATATTGGTTTTCACATGGATTGATTTATCCTATCAATATCCTATTCTAATTAGATTGACACATCACATTCATTGGTAACACTATCCTGATATCCTAATCCATTTGTTTTGTTGAACGCAAATGACCTAATCTAATCATTCGAATCAAGCATCGAAAGTCATTAAATTTTCATTAGACACAATCAAGTACAAGTGAAAAAAGTACAATTTTTTTTCAAAAGTTTGCAAACGTGATTCTAATCATACCAGGTGACATTACTCTTAAGTGATAACAAAAAGTTATGAAGTGACATTATTCAGGTGATACGCAATATTTTTTATGCTGCATGACAGTAAATCATGCTAGACGACAACAAAAGGTGGCTGAGGCGATAGTAAATTTGCTAGGGTTTCCTACGCGATAATATATATGAAAAGGGGCATTTTGACCTAGATGTACATGGGAGTATCCTATTCTTAGGTGAGGTTGAAAGTTTTTCAGGTGACATTAAACTACACAGAAGTGTGAAATAAAAGCATGGATGCGATAGTTAAAGGGTCTAAGCGACAGTAAAACTATCCTAGGCATGATTTCACATATTAAACGCAACATTGAAATGAGAAATTGCAATAAATGCTAATAAATGAGCAATAAATGCACAAAGAAGGTTCAAAATAACTTACTGGAGGTCCATAGTCAGGTGGCCTCACATATCTCTGACATCTCTTGAACCGATGCTCTCGAATAGGGACAACCATCTTGAAATTCACCGCAAGATCAGAGCAAAAATCACCAAAGACAAAAGTAAAAATGAATAGTAAAACAAGGTTTTTTAACGTATTTAAAGCTATTTTGACCTAATTTTTGAGGTGAAATTTGACTTAGACCTATATCAACCTATCAAACCAACCGAGGCATCTTGTAACGCATAGCATATCATCAAGTTTTTTAGAAATGAAAACATATTCACAAAATCAACATCATCAAATTTTTCATTGTTAAATCAAACTATCAATATGTTTTAATTTCTGAGGGGGCATCAAGGTATCAAATTGAAATTGAAATCAAACATCATTGGAATCAGTGGCGCATAAAAAAAAATTTGTATCAGAGGCAGCAATCAATCAGTATCAGAGGCATATCAGGGAATCAGCAATCAGGACCTAAAAAGCGATCAAGATCAAAAGAATCTTTGAATCAATGTTCTTCGCACATCAATTCAAAGAGGGGCATTTGTAGACACGTAAAAATAGACAAAGTGCTTTTAAAATTGCAAAAATCAATAAATGGCTCAAAATCATCAAAATGCATTAAAAGGGATCAAAGCAATTAAAATGGACATAATTAAATAAAATTGGACAAAATCAATTAAATCAAAGGAAAAATCAAATAATGATGTTAAATAATTAAATCAAAGCTTAAAGGGGTGAAAAGCACTACATAATTGATTTTAATCAATTAATGGTATAGTTGTTTAAATAAAAAATCAAAATGAACCTAATACCCTTACATGGCTAAATTTAATTAATTAATTGAATTTAATAATTCCTAATTTCTTTCAACAAAGTTGAGAAACCAATAAGAATTGAGGACAAAAAGACATAAATCACTCAAAAAGGATAAATCTCAATCACTCATTTTAAAGATTCAATCTCAACCACTCAATCTTGTCCTTTTGTCCAAAGCTTTGAGACAAACATTTAAATTGTCCCCCCATTTATGAACAAAGCAAAGTATTTGACTCAACCTAAGGGATAATCATGATTATTTCACTCCACCCCCTACCCTTGGGAAATTACTATAAATATGAAGCATTTTGAGAGCAATTATCATCTTAGAACTTCATTTGCAAAGCATTGTTATTATAGGCATTTTTAGAGCATTGTGAGCAATTGAAGATCTTTGTATCAACTTGAGCTTGATTAAGCATTGGATGTTCATTGTAGGATCATAATAGAAGCATAATTTCTCATTGTAGAAGTGTCACTAGTGATAATTTGAGCTGAGAGCTTCACTTACCACCTCTTTCTAGAGAAAAATAAGATGCTATAGATCTTAGTTTCAATTCTAATTAGATTTGCATTGTATTTACTTTCAATTGTTGTTATTTGATCTTAATTTCATGAAGGTGATATTCATCATTACACAGGTTGTTTAGCAAAAATACTTGATTGTGTAGAACCAATAGGTTTAGGATCAACCCCTTGTAAGGTAATCCTTGAAGTTTTCCCCCTAGTGATAGCATAAGATGTTTCCTTTTTGGGTTGTTCCTTGATTCCAACAACATTGACACCATGCTCATGTCTGGCTAATGTGTTGATAGTGTTATCATAATGATGAGAAAAATTGACATTATTGTTGCCTTGTTTATTCGAATTGGAAGATTCACCCTTCTCATGGTTATAAAAAGGTTGCTTAAAGGCCGTGTGATCTCCATTGTTTTGAGGCCCTTCTATCTTGATCACACCATTGTCAATCAAATCTTGTATCACATTTTTTAGGTGCAAGCAATCATTTGTTGTATGTCCTCTATTTCTATGGTATTCACAATGACTAGACTCACTCCACTAATTGGGCTTGTTTTGCAGTTCATATGGTTGAGCTCTAGGTAAATCAATAATCTTATTAGCAATGAGAGTTCTCAATGCATTCTCAAGAGGTTCACCCAAAGGTGTGAATGTCCTCTTGGGAGATGGTGCAAAGAACTACTTAGGCTTGTTAGCCCCTTGATTGTTCCCAAAGTTTTTATTATTGGTATTGTTGTTAAAAGGCACTTTGGGAACTTGATTTGCATTATTCACTTTAGTAGGTGTTCTCATGAGAGTAAAAGGAGTGGGTTTCAAATTATTAGCATCAAAAACCCCATCATTGACCACACCTTTGTTGTTGTTCCTGAACCCAAATTGGTTATTTTTGTTAGGAGGATTCTTATTTTGATTGTTATTGTTGTTGGAGGTATTGTTGTTGTTGTAATTCTTGTTATCCTTGTACATCTTTAGTTCTCCACTTTTAACCAATACCTCCTCCATAGTCATTCCATTTTCAATAAGATCTTGAAAAGACCTAGGACATTGCAGCCTTAACCGATAATTCATTCCATTTCTCAAGCTATTTATAAAGATGTCCATCTTTTCCTTTTTCAGTACACTTCGAGGGTATCTAGCAAATACTGCTCTCCATCTTTGTAAGAAAAGTAGGAATCCTTCTCCCTCTCTTTGCCTGGTGTTGCATAAGGTAATCATTGTAACTTCATGTTTGATATTATATGAATAATGTGTTACAAATTTAGAAGCTAACTCTTCAAAAGTTTGGATGCCCGAAGGTAATTTTGAAAACCATTCCATGGCCATGCCTCCCAAACTTCTAGGAAACAACCTCATTAAGTAAGTAGTTTCATGCATGAACTCCAAGCTCAATGCACAAAATTCTCTTAAATGATCTTGGGGATCAGATGCTCCTTCGTATTTTTCATACGTAGGAAAGACCACATTACTAGGGAATGGTATCATGATTAAACTCTTGTCAAATGGGAAAGGACACAATGCCTCTATTGAAAAGATCTTGGGAGCCCCACTTTGCTTCATTATGTCCAATTGCATTTGGAATAATTTAAATTGCTTGTTCATGATATCAATTGGATTATCGTCAGCTTCCTTTTCATTAAGTTGATTGACATCATAGTCATGAAGGATTTTAAGACTTGCTTGGGCTAGGTCTAGAAAATACTTTTCCCTATCTCTTGCTAACACTTTTTCCATGAGTTTCATGAAGTATGGGATCTATATGGCTTCATTAACCTTTTCCTCAGTGGCTTCTTCAGCATGTGGATCACCATTGCCCCCATTATTAGTGTTGTCAAACCCTTGATTATTAGGGTCTATTCCTCCTCCATTTTTGTTATTATCATGGTTAACTCAATTGGTTTGATCTGAATCTGAGTTGCCAAAAAGTGGAAAAATCATGTTGTTTTCTACCTCTTGGGGGGGTTCTTGTGGTATTCTTGAGGAGGTAAATGTGTCACTCGAAAAAGGAAGTTCTTGCCTTAGATGTGTTTCATCTGATTGCAAGGTTTTCTTTATGTAGTAAGATCAAGTGAACACCAACACGAGCATAAATCTCTTGGAAATAGGCTTTATCTCACTTGCTTGTGGTCAAATCCTTACAAAATTTTCAAAAATGTTCAAAACCAGGATTTTTGACTAGGTGAAATATTGGAACAGATAGAATGTCCAAAATGGTATTCAGATATGAAATCCAAATTTTTTGGAACCCCCTAGAAATATCCATTGTTTTCCCTTCTTTGTTTTTGGGCATCACTTTCTTGTGTTTAGACGTGACTTAAAACTTAGTACGCGGTTACTGGAATTTGCCTAGGTGGCGCTCTGCAAATGAGCAGGTGGATTTTTCCTATTGATAGGCGTTACTTAACTTTTTCTAGGTGTTTCTTAAAATGTCACAGGCATGGCTTCATCATTTATAGGCATTTCTTGAATAATCACAAATGTGACTTCACTATGTATAAGCGGTTTTCCTCTGTGTGCAGGCGGCACTTTGCAGATTAGGTTGTAAATTATAGAAGTTTTAAACATTTTAAGATCAGATCTATAGAATATTCTTTCTTGAAAATAAAATAAAAACCCAACACACACGTCAAATTTGTACCATATACCTAAAACCACACTTAAAGTGTATGTTCTTGATCATTTTCACAAGTATAAACAAGAATGTCTTCCAAGCAATCTACCTAGAGTCAGATTTGGCTCTTAAACACGTTTGGCTCTAAAAGGTAGATTACTACTTAACATGGTTTTTAATGAACACCTCCATTCTAGATCATGTTAAGCTCTTTTACCCCCTTGTGGGCTTCCCACACACATGAAAGTACGATTTGTCGCAATCCTGAAGGACTACTTGAGGAAGTGAAGAATACTTGCACACAACCTAGTCACTCTCTAATTAGGGAAGAATGTATTTGTTTATAGTGGGTCAGATAGTAACGCGGCTAAAACAATTGTCTCCCACTTTGGGTCATTCCCTCTCACCGTCCTCGTAAGGCAATTCTCGGGAGGCAGACCCTCTAAAGATCTAATTTATCTAGAATGTATAGAAAAATAAGAAATCAAACTTAGTTCAACAAGTTTGGGAGCTTGATTCACTTAGAAAGTGAAGAGAATATCCCTATTGTTGTTCCTTGTTCCAAACACTTCAAGCAAAATTTGTTCTTTTTCAACCTCTTGACAAGGAGGTTCTTATAAATGAAATGATTGGTTAATTCCTCATCCCTTTCTTTCTACCAAGTTGAACTCACATGTTTGGATTTTTGATCCACTTCACAAAATGGAGAGCCTATGCCTAATGTTTGTTCAATTTGGACAATAGTAAGGTTTTTCCTATTAAACTAGATCCAAAGAAAAGCCACAATTTAAGCAATGCAAGCTTGATATGAAAAATGCCTCTTTTGTAGCTAGCAAAGGCTAGGCACTTTTTTGAAGTTTTTCACGTTTATTTGCTTACTTACCTAGTGGCTATCATTCCCATTCCGGCTCCTCCAAAAAATTAGTCAACATAGCAATACAAAGTGAAGGAAACCAAAAGGAACAAATTGAAATGCAATTAAGTGTTCTTAACAAGATTTTGCAAAGAAAATTTTAACAACTTAATGCAAACAATTTAGTTCAAAGTAGGAAATTTCTTTTTATAAGCATCTAACACCTTAATGTAATGCTCATAAAGCTTTTCTTCTAATCCCAAACTATCTATAATTGAAGCACTATGGATTTATTTTTAACATTTGGTTTGAATTCTTACCTCTTTTCTCTCTTGAGTAACTTTGCTCTCTGGTTTCCATACTTTCCTGTGTCTACTCATCTGCGGAAAAAACACAGACAGAGAATTAGAAAATAGAATTTAATAATCTGACAGCAAAGTTAAACAAAAAATGCTAGGCGGCATTTATCAGCTAATAAGCGTCAGTTAAAAGCTAGTAGGCGTGATTTTAAGACTCACAGGTGTCACTTTTCAGTGACTCAAGCAACTTTTTTAAAATTACTAAGCGTAAAAGTTTAGCTGCTAGGCGATACAAATAACTATAAATTACGTAAGATAAAATATCAAAGGTGGAAAAGAACATCTAATAGGCATCATTTCTCAGGCTTTAGGCTTCACTTTACGCTCTCAAGTGTAATACTTTATTTCGCAGGCGTCAAAAGAAGAAAAGACAGAATAGAAGGAATCTCATAGGTGTCAGTCAACTTCTTCTAGGCATCATCAGAATAATCATGAGCATCATTAGATCCTTCGTAGGTGGTGTTTCTCCTATTTTCTGCAAAATTGACGTAAAAGTGAAGCCAAAAACACACAAAATTTGATAAAAATGATGGAAATGAGGCTCAAGGCCCCACGGTGGGCACCATTTGTGTGTGAGTGTTTACACCTTCATGAAATTAGGACAATTAGCAACAATTCTATGAAAAGACAATGGAAATTTAATCTAAAGAATTGCATTTAACATCCATATCATCTCATGGTTCTCTATCTAAGCTTGGTAAGTAGAGCTCTCAGCCTTATTCTCTACTAGTGACAATCCTAGAATGAGAAAATTATGATAAAATGCCTAAATCTAGCTCTCAATTCTCAATTTGATACAAAGATTAACTCAAATGCTCATGATATTGCTCTCAAATCTCACAATTTGCTCTCAAAATGCTCAAGATATTTCTCAATTGCTCTAAAATTGCCTATAGCGATGATGCTATGCATTCAAATTTTCTAAGATATGTTATGCTCTCAAAATGACTTCTATTTATAGTAAAATCCCAAGGGTAGGGGGTAGAGTTACTTGATCATGGTTTAGCCTTGGTTGAGTAAAAATCTTTGAAATATTTTTAAATGGGGGCACAATTTAAATGATTGTCTCAAATGTTTGGACAAGAAGACAAATTTGAGTGGTTGAGATTCAAAGTTGAAAATGAGTGATTTAGATTCAACAATTTGGAGTGATCCATGTGCATTATGTTCTCAATTCCCATTGGTTGCTCAAATTATGTTGAAAGATATTAGGATTAGTTAAATTCCATCAATTAATTAAATTAGCCATGTAAGGGACATAGGTTCAATTTGATTTTTTGATTTAAAACTATACAATTAATTAATTAAAATCAATTATATAGTGTGATTGATCCCTTTAAGTTTGTATTTAATTATTTGATGTCATTATTTGATTTTTCCTTTGATTTAAATGATTTTGTCCAATTTTGATTAATAAATGTCCATTTGAAATTGATTTGATCCATTTTGATGAAAATTAAAGCATTTGGCTAAGATTTATAGATTTGAATAATTCTAAGACACCTGCCCAGTTTTGGGTGTCTACAAGTACCTTATAGCATTAACAATTGGTATCAAAGTTGTGTTCCCTTGAAGCCTAATAGCTTGGGGAAGATCCTTGGGGCAGATATGGAGGGTTTGAGATATCAAAGGCAACTTGAGAGGTAACTTGTAGGCTAAAGAAGTTATTGAAAAGATGAAAGATCATCTCAAGAAGCCTGGAGCCAAGAGACAAGAACTTGTTGAACAATTGAATGAAATACAAGATCTCATTGAAAAACTATCTAAATAAAGTGGATCTAAATAATTTGAAGTAGCCTTGGAAGAATTATCCCAATAGAATGTGCAATTGCATAAAGCCAAGAAGAACATCAAAAGAGAGTTGGGAGCTTTGTCAATTAGGATGGGTGAATAAATGGAAGAAAGAAAGGCATCTGAAGAAGCAAGGAATATTGCAAAAGAATCCCTAAAAGCCAAAGATGAAGCCCTAAAAGACAAGATGGATGAGCTCTTCAAATCTGAATAAGAGGTTGGTATATTGCATATGCATTTTCATGAAATAAACAAGGAGAATCAAAATATCCTAATGGTCAAAATATCCTAATGGAGAATGGAAAGTTGAGACGAGCAAATGAGAAACTAAAAGGTAAATTGAAGACTACAAGTGATTTCCTCAAGAAATTCAACAAGAGTACTGCAATACCTGATGAACAATTAAAGAATCAAATAATGCATGGAGAAAGTTATGGATTAGGTTACACCAATTATGACATTGGTGAATGTTTAGGTACCAAGAAGGTCATGCAAGGTGAAAAATCTGCACCTAAGGTGAATCAAAGGAAATCTGGTAAGAAACCCTATGAACCAATTTGTTTCAATTGTCATAAGGTTGGACATACTACAAATGTGTGAAAGAATATCATATCTAGTGTTCCAAGATTTAAATCTAATGCTATATAGGTGCAGTACCAAGGAGGATTATCCCAAGATGGGATGTTCAACCTCATAGTTAAACACACACAAATAAAACAACATAAAATAGAGAGAGAGAGGGAGAGGGAGAGGGAGAGAGAGCCAAATAATTCATTTATTCAAATAGATACATCATACATGTCAGGTTGTAAGGCCTTCCTGATTTAGGCCATACACAAATGAATTCAATCTAAAAGCATAGTGCTTCATGATCAGCCAAACTAGTATCCTCCAAGAGTTTTGTCTACATAATTACAATAATTTGAGTACATATACCCAACCGCACAACAAGGTTCAACAAAGAGTTACATCTCCAATGAAATATTTACAAATAAATAAGGGTCGGCCCCAAAACAAAGCAAACAACCACCAAGGAGAACATATGAAGTGGGTTGAGTACCTACAAAACTTTACATTTGTGTTGAAACATATGAGTGAATTGTCAAATAGAGTTGCAGATGCATTAAGCAGAAGAAGATCATTGTTAACTAAGATGAGAGTTTTTTATTAAGGTAACAATAGGTTTTGAAGGGGCCTCAAAACCCTTTAACAAATCTTTGAAAAGATAAGCATGGAAAAAAAACAAGACTAGACTATCCCAAGAAAGGATAGGCACCAAAAGGGACACTTCCCAGATTTACAATAAGCACTAACTCAAAAAGAGCAAAAAACAAAATGAAAATCCCCTAGCAACACAGGGGAAAAAAAAATCCACTAGCAAGGATCAGGTCAGAGTCTTTAGGAAGCCCTCTGATTCCACCAGCTAACTCTACATAGTCTTAATAAAATCTTTTAGATCAGTTGTCTCCTAGTCCTGAGCTGGGATCTTCCTTTTAGTGTTATATCTAGTTCTAGTTCCTGGTCCCAGATGCTGGCTAGAATCTGTCCCTTCATTATGTCAGTATTGTTTCCTTCCAGGACAATGCAAAGAGTCTTCATATTTTCCATAGCTTCTTTCATACAAGTATTAGACAGAGTTAGCAATTTCTTAAGAATAGCTTCATTGTTATTGATCTTATCATTTAATGGATTTATCACTTTCTCCAAGGCTTTGTTAATTTTTTCCTCCAGCATTGTAGTATCACCAGAAACCTTATCAAAAATCTCCTCGCCTCTCTTATTCAAAACATCATCCTTCCCTAGCTTATCAATGGTATCCTTCAGCAACTCATTCCTAGTTTCCAGTCTTACGCACCTATTTTCCAGCTCCACATGGTCATTTTGAACCCATTTATCTAAATTGTAGCTGTACATTACCTTTTTCTTTACCAATTAAAGCATTTTCATGCTAATGGATCTCTTCACATGGGAGTCCCTTTCCCTCAAATCCTCCTCCAGGGAATGTTGATTGATATTCCCTTCAGAGCTGATCTCATAGTCATCATTATTATTATCTTTATCCTTCCCAGAGTCAAGGGTTTCAGAATTAGCAAGGACTTCCTCATCCATTGTCCTAATGTCCTCTTTGTTGGAATCTTCATTAGCAATATTGGTAACCTCCTTTCTTTCCTCCTTAGCTTCAATGTTGAGATCCCCTATGTTATAATTTCATTCTTGATTATTTGCTCCCTCGTCAACATTATTACTTTCTTCACCAGCATCCAGGGTATCAGGATTTTCCTTCTCCCTATTTTGAGAGATGTCCTCCTTAGCATTAATTTTATTACTATCCCCCTTAGTCACTTTAAGATTCTCCTGATCAGTCCTAAAGTACAATTCAACTATATCAATGATGTTTTTAGTTACGTCTTTAGGACTCACCATGGCCTCCTCTTGAATATCTTGAGGGCACAGAATGTTCACATCATCATTACCCGTGATAGAGTCGAAGATAGTCATAATATCTTAAGTAAGATGAGAGTTGAAGTTCTTGACTTTGATGATTTGAAGAATTTATATGAAACTAACCCTAACTTTGCAGAAGCTTGGAGAGCATGTAAGACACCCATCAATGATCAACAGAGCAAGTGGGATGATTAATTAATTCAAGAAGTATGGTGTTTAAAGGAATTCAGTTGTGTATACTTAGAGGCTCAATGAGAGACAATTTGATAAAAGAAAAACATAGTGGTAGATTAGCAGGACACTTTGGTATTGATAAGACATTAAGTTTTCTTAAGGAGAAATACTTTTGGCCTCGATTGCATAAGGATATTCATAAATTTCTAAGGAGTTGTAGAATTTGTCAAGTTGCAAAAGGAGTAAGTTGGAGTACTAGATTGTATACACCATTACCTATTCCTAATAGATCTTGGGAAGACATCAACATGGATTTTGTCCTTGGATTACCTAATACTTAAAGAGGTAATGATTCTATATTTGTTTTGGTGGATAGATTTTTAAAAATATCACATTTTATTCCTTGTAAGAAGACATCAAATGTAGTTCATGTAGAAAAAAAATTCTTTAAGGAAGTTGTGAGATTGCATGGGTTACCTAAGATTATTCTCTCTAACCGAGATAGTGAATTTGTTGGATAATTTTGGAGAACACTTTGGAAGAAGTTGGGTACAGACTTGAATTTCAGTTCTACCTTTCACTCACAAATAAATGGATAAACAAAGGTTGTGAATAGAAGCTTGGGAAACTTGTTGATATGTTTAGTTGGAGACAAACCTTGAAATTGGGATTTGGTATGGGCACAAGAAGAGTTTGCATACAATAATTCAGTGAATAGGAGCACAAGTAAAACACTTTTTCAGATTGTTACAGGCATGCATCCTAAAGGTATATCAAATTTGAGGACACTTGATTCAAAAGAGAAAAGAAATGTTGAAGGAGAAGAATATGTAGATTTCATTAAGACTTTACATGATGAAGTGAAACATAATCTGGAGAAGAACAATCAGAAATACAAGGATACAACAAATGGGTCTAGAAGACACAAAACCTCTAAAGTTGGTGATGAAGTAATAGTTCATTTGAAAAAAGGCAAATTTCCTATTGGAACATAAAGTAAGTTGAGAATGAAGAAGTTTGGACCTTGTAAAATTATGAATAAATTTAACAGTGGTAATGCATTTATAGTTGAGTTACCAGTTGATATGGATATATTGCCTATCTTTAACATTTCAAATTTTTGAGTACTATGAGTCAAATGAAGAGACAGATGTTCAGCAAGAATATCCTAAGAAGAAGATAGAAGAGATTAAGCAGATTTTAGACACAAGGATTGGTGGAAGTTCCAGAGGAAAATATTCCATAGAATACTTGGCAAAGTGGAAGGATGTACCAGTTGAGGACTCTTCATGGATTTCTCAATCAGAGTTGGATCATTTTGATTCAAGTTGGGTTTCACAACATTCCTAATTTAGGATAATCAATTTTATTAACCTCAAATGTCTTATGCATGAGCATCTTAGGTTCTTTGCAATCTTGCATCAACCAAAAAAATAGCTTGTTGCTTTTTGTTTCTATTCACAATTGACAGTTTGGTTCACCGATTGTTAATCTTGAGGAGATTTTGGTTGTAGTATTGGAATCATGTTCTAGACTCTCTCTAGCTCCCATCACTCAGATCACATCTTTTTTGGCTCAGTTTTGTTTGAGTTATCTTCTCTATGGCTTGTGTTATGATCTTGGTTTCTTGTTCGTGGTAATCTTGTTCAGCGGTCGTGTGTTTTTGTGTTTCTTATGTTGCGATCATTATTTCTTGTTGAAGACCTATCTTGGAATAATTTATGGTTATTGCACCATGTTTGAATCATGGGGCTTCATGTTTGGGCTCTTTTGGTTGCCTTGGGTAGCATGTTATTTTCTGTTTGATTCAACCGACCTTGATAATTTTGGTTGCACTCATTTCTTGGTGATTGTTGGTGTGTGTGATCTTAGTGCATGATTGAAGGATCTTATGTAGACCTATATCTATGGTCACACCTTCGTATGTTCTCCTTGGTGGTTGTTTGGTTTATTTTGGGGCCAACCCTTATTTATTTGTAAATATTTCATTAGAGATGTAACTCTTGGCCGACCCTTGTGTTGGAAATATTCAAGAATTAACCAAGTTACTGAGAGGGGAGGGGTGAATCAGTAACTTCAAAATTTTCTTTCAATATCAGATGTATTAACATATAGTTCACTTTATCCTTTTGCATATAGAAAGCATGAAACTTAAAAGCATTCACAACAATGACACATAGATTTGGTTACCCAGAAACCTTCCAAAAGAAAGTAAAACTGGGGTGGGGATGAAACCCACAAAGCTTTAATACTACAGTATAAAGTTGGCCGGTTAAGGCTTACATTGATCACTTCTGATGATCTGCCCTGCTAGGAGCAATAAGGATTACTAAATCCACCCTGTTAAAGGATTTTTACAAACTTACAAAAGAAGTATGTACTCGGTAAAGAGATTTTACAAAAGACTGTTAAGTCTACCTGGTTAGAGGATTTTAGTACTGATTCACTGGTTAAAATGAAACAGTATATCTCTTACTTTGCAACTGGATTGCTGAATGAGATTCGCTGATGTACTGATCACCTTCTGTGATGAATTTGTCTTTGCTGCTCCTTATGTATAGTAGCCCTTTGTAATTTACTAGTTTCTGCCTTTTATCTCTTTTTTTTTTTTTCGCATTCATACTACTTGGTATTTGTACAACATTGTTTATATACAAGTCTAAACAATTAATTACAATTACAAAGTCGGCTTGACAAATAAACATAAGTGCTACTAAGTCGGCCCAAGTATGGTTACACGGTTCCTGCAAACTAACTCTGTGACTTTCTGATACTTGACGTCCACTGCATTACTCGGCATCGTCATGCACTCGGTAGAAGTGAAGGCTCGGTTCATACTAACCACTCGGTAAGTTTTGAACTCGGTAAATACTTGTGACTCGGTAGACATAATGTCACTCAGTTTACACTGTCCTGCTCGGTTTGCACTGTCCTGCTCGGTTTGCACTGTCCTGCTCGGTTAGCACTGTTCTGCTTGGTTTGCACTGTCTTGCTTGGTTAGCACTGTTCTGCTCGGTTTGCACTGAGAATGCAAATAAGTGTTGTCACTAGTGGCAATTCTGCTTAATGCCAACACCTTGTTGTGCGGTTGGGTATATGTACTCAAATTATTGTAATTATGTATATAAAACTCTTGGAAATAGTAGTTTGGCTTATCATGAAGCAATAATCTTTCAGATTGAATTCATTTGTATATGGCCTAAATTGGGAAGGCCTTACAACCTGACATGTATGATGTATCTATTTGGATAAATGAATAATATCTCTCTCTCTCTCTCTCTCTCTCTCTCTCTTCTATGTTGTTTTCTTTCATGTGTGTTTAGTTGCGAGGTTGGACATCTCATCTTGGGATACTCCTCCTTGGTACTGCACTAGGGAAATGAACCAAAAGAGATGAGATCTAAGAGATGGGAACTAGATAAAGTTCATAACATTATTCCAAGACCATAACCAAAATCTCCTCAAGATGAACAATCGGTGGACCAAACTGTCAACCAGAAATAGGAACAGAAAGCAACAAGCTATTTTTTCGGTTGATGCAAGATTACAAAGAACCCAAGATGCTCCTACATCATAGACCAAGAAATTTTGATGTTTATTGTTATAATTGCAATATATATGATCATAGAGATAATGAGTGCAGAACAAGAGTGAAAAATCAGAGGCCATATGTCAACCAAAAGAATGAGAATCGATGGGATTTTACATGCTCATTTTTTCTCAACTATGGTCACATGACAATTAGTTTTAGAATGAGAACCAATAGAGGAAATGTAGGACCTTACAAGAGATCAACTGGTATGGCATGTTGTCACTATCACAAGGTAGGACACATTGAAAGGTTTTGTAGAGAAAAGAACAATAAAGTGAATCAACTGGTTAATTAGTCTAATAAGAAAAAGGGAAAGCAAATTGTGAATGTTGAAGAGACCAAAAAGTAGATGAATCAAATCTAGATGAAAAAAAATGATGAAAAATCATCGAAAATATTTGCATCTCTATCGGGTGTGGATAATTCTTCATCAAACTAAGTCATTTTTTACTTAGGGGGACAAAATATTGTTGAATCCATTGAAGACCCCCTAGATGCATGTGCGGTAATTTATATTTGCATATTTAGATGCATATGGTTTTTTTGAAGTGTTGTACAAAGTTTTGGTGAAATTCATGAAGATTTGGTTGACTGTTAATAAGATTTATGGATACATATGTTATTTTGTTGTCAACCTATGATGCATATAATGCTTGAGTGTGGTGGAAGATAAAAGGTTATTTTAGGTCTTATTTTGTACCTACACACTCAAGATCTTAAGCTAGGAGTGAAAGAAAATATTGTAAGTCATTACTTCCATATCTTCAATTATGTAAATGTGAACTTCACTTTAAGTAAATTTGATGACATACTAATCACAAGGTGCTTTTGATGCCTTGTAAGAAAACAAGGAAAGACAAATGGGAAACATTTTCTTAATATCTTAACAATTACCAAAAAAACTTCTACAAGTGGACAGTACCAATGGAGTACAAAGTGTTTGGTAGACCTAAACAACAGTGATCATACAAGTGGCCATGGAATATATGGATATATTTTCAGCCTTTAATTCAATGAACACCTAAAGAAATACAATTCAAAGTGCATTATATTCATAAAAGTGTTAACAAGTTAACAAAGTGCATTACAATCCTAAATCACATGTGTGTTGCAATCCTACAAAAGCATTGAAATCCACCCTTTAGTTAGGGTAAGTGCACCAAGATGGTGTGCAAAATGGGGGTATAAGTGCCCACTTTTTTTTTTTGAAATCAGGCAAACCTGAACTTGAAAGAGAAATTGGAGGGTCTTGCACTCAAAATTAGAAGATGTGTAAAGAATAAGAATTGCAGTACTCTGAATCTAGTTTCTAAATGTGTACTAAGATAAGTACCTTCATAGGGTTAGTATTGTCAAATAAATCAAAATAACAACTAAATTACCACAAATAAAAATCTAATTAAGCAATTTAAATGATAATTGAGCACTCTATGGCTTTCTAATTAGGATTGCTAGTGCAAAGCCCTCAGCAAGCCTCCACTAGTGACAGCCCTAATATGAGAAAAAAGGATAAACAAAGCTAAAAGATTAATTCCAAATGAAATTACAACTATTTAGCTCTAGATTTTCCTTTCTAGCTTAAAATTGCAAGAGGTTTGATGCTATTCAAATATTTGTGGATTATTATTGATTGAATTATGCCTTGTTTTTATAGATTTTGGCAAGGGTAGGGGATGGAGTTGAGTTGATCATGGTTGAGTTGAGGTTTAGTCCATGGTTCCACCTTTGGAGACCATTTAAATAATTTGTCCTCAAGCATGGGACAAGAGGACAAAATGGGTAGACAAGATTCTTTCTCCTTATGTGTGATGGAGATTTGACGTGAGTTTGATCCACGTAAGCTTGGTTCTCAAATCCTATTGGTTGATGCATTTTCACTCATTTAGTGGTTGAGGGAAAATTAGGATTTATTAATTGAATTTATTTAATATGTTTAGCCATGTGTACCCCTTGAATGGGTTGATTTGATTTAAATGAACTATGTAATTAATTAGATTAATTACATAATTGATTAGATTAATTGCACAATTAATTGATTTATCATGATTTATTTGATTTAAATTGATTTTATGGCTTTTGATTTTCAATTAAATTTGGAATATGGCTTGATTGCAATTTTGCTTTGATTTTATTGCCTTGATTTTTCCTTGGTTTCTCACATAAATTAATCTTGTCCATTTTCAAGTGATTACAAATGCCCCTCTTTGAATCGATGCACGAAGCGTATTGATTCAAAGAATGTCCTGATTATTTTTTATGTGAAGTTCTGATTAAGTTTGATGTCTAATTTGATGCTCGATAGAAGATGTAGATTTTGATGATGGGATTGATACAGTTTCAATTGATTCAAAGTCCATGATGGTCGATCTAATGATAGGTTGTCTAATATGGTGCCTAATTTGCTTTGATTTGATGTTTGATGCCCCTTTCAATTGATAAGCAAAAAATGTTTCGATGAAAGATTAAGCTTTGATTTTATGGTCGTGTCCCTAATTCATTGATTATGATGTCAGTCCTGATTGTTCGAGTGTATGCCCCCTTGGAAATGAAATGAAATTTGAGTTTAGGTCAAAGATATTACATTTTCGATTAATTTGCATTGAAATAATTCAATCAATAATGAATTTCATTTTCATTTTTGATAATGTATTCATGATGGTTCGATGACAAATGCCCCTAATTTGGTAGAACAAGTGAAAAAATTGGGTCCCTGGTCATTTTCTAGTCAAAGATGCCCCTTTTAGGTCAAACTGGGCTATATATAGGGGTAAAAGGTCTTTTACTATTCATTTTTACATTCTCTTTTCACTTTTTGCTCTGATCCTCTTTTAAGCTTTTCGACGATGGTGATCCTGATTCACGAGCATAGGTTCGAGTGAGGCCACCGTTATCCACATCCACCTAGCTACAGACCTCTGGTATGTACCCGACATCCTACTTTGTCAATTTTTGCATTGAATTTGAAAAAGAATTGGATTTTTATAGAAAAAACTATATTTTTTTCTTTTTTCAAATGAAATAGCGCATACAATAGTTTTAGTAGTGTGTACAAACCTCTTAAAGTACATTCACAATTTTCTACAGCGCATATGCAAGTTTAAGTAGCATGTACAAGCATTAGAACTAGGGCATGATTCGCCACCGCCCTTTTCTGCAGTGCATATAATTGTCGAAGCACTTTTCATTATTTTAGCAGCGCGTACAAGGGTTTCTTGTAGTGCGTAAACATTTTTGTAGCATGTTTAATAAATTTTGTAGCACATTTACCATTTTAAACTACACTTTTGATTTTTAGAGCTTTTAAGCATTAAAATAGCACGTGTACCCTATTTGGTCAAATGTGCAAGCTTCTGAGTCAATTTTCTGATCCGTCTGGTGTCATCAATCAATTGATTAGCTTAGGTATCAAGTCTGGTTGATAACAAGTCATATGATGTCAATTCTAGTGATGTCATATTGAATGTTTGATGGTCAATCTTGATTTAGATGGTGGATGATGATAAATTTTCCATCCTCTCTGAATAGAATTAGGAAAATTGATTATGGTTTGATTTAAGTTTGATTGTTTGATTGACTTAAGATAATCCAATATGTAATGGTTTTGATTTTTGATGTATTTAACTTGCTTTTGCAAGTCGAGCTTAAAAATCTTGGTGTTTGTGGCATGTACCCATTGTCGTTTAGTATAATAGATGACTTGAGCAGTGCAGAGCATCGAGTCATTGGCCGATGTGGTTTGTCCTTTCTTCTTTCTTTCCCTCAATTCTACGTGAATTGAGGTCTACTGATAGTTATGGCAGAGTGATGGCACTCTAACCATAACACTTTCCACTTGTCGATGGGGGAGATGACCATCACTCCCGAGGATGTGTATCGGTTAATGCACATCCTTACTCATGGGGAGCTTATATACTACGATCAGGTGTACGATGGGAGAACATGCAAGTGGGTTTTTTTTATCCTACTATTGGGGATGAGTCTATTCAGTGGGCACAGTTTCCATCCTTTCCAGTTCTTCCTACAGTTTTGGGTGCACTCATTAGTGGTTTCCTGGTACCTAATCGATGGGGTCAAAGATTTTTCATTGGTTGAGGGATGATCTTGGAGGATATGATTACACAACCTCTCATATTCGATTGTGGCTCTTGTGTGTTGGCTCAATTATATCATGAGTTGCACGATGTGGTGTATCATCGTGGGGCCACTCTTTCTTATGGGGTAGTCCTATTATAGTTGTGGACATGGGAGAACATCCCTGTTACTTGACCTATCTCAGTTTGATATCATGATCCAGGCTATCCCTTCTCTTGGATGTACGAGGGTATGGTGTTGCAGGCCCATTTGGGCAAGTTAGACTATTGGCAGCGCATCATTGATGACATTGATCAGGTCATTTGGAAACCATATATTGGTTGCGAGGCATGGTCGATGGATGGAGCCGAGTTTTCATTTATGTGCATGGTTTTATGGATGATAGGAGGCACACCCTTGATTATTGAGAGATTCTTCTTTCTGAGGGTCCTACGCCAATATGGCTGGATACAAGGTATGCCACAGGGATTGGCCTTATATGCCTGAGTATAGGTTGAGAGGTCCCTATGGGGCCCACAGATTGACTATCAGACTACTTTTGAGGAGTTGTAGCTGACCCACCTTGTGTGGGATATGAGAGATCACATTATAGATGCGGGGATGACAGATGACTACGTAGCATGGCTCGCTCTGAACCCATTTTTGAGGTTCATTGATCCAGCTAAGAGAGTATTAGGGATCGAGGAGTCTAATGATGATGGAGATGGTGATGGTGATGGTAGTGGTGGTGGTCAGAGATGAGGTCATCAGGGGACGACGGGGTCGGCGGGGTGATCAAGGAGGTAGGGTTGTTATACATGTCATTGCTACTGCGCCTATTCCTCCTAGAGGCAGAGTACAGATGAGGGGTGGATGGGTGAGAGTCAAGGGTGGACCATACAAATCCCTACATCAGGTGGGTGTGGATAGATTGGCTAGATAGGGCCAACATAGATTGTAGGTGTACAGGTGGGTGGGTGCACAAGTTATTATTGATGTGGATGCCTAGGCTGCACAGATTTTATTAGATCATCCACAGGGTCCTTTGACACCTCCACCTCCACAGGCTCCTCCTATACAAGCTCCTTCTTCTTCTTCCATGCCATCTACTTCTGTTCTTCCATATTCTTCTATTCCATCTACTTATATTCTTCCATCTTCTTCTATTATGTCTACTTCTATGGCTCCCCCACAGGCTCCTCCACAGGTTCCTCCCACAGAGGCTCCAGCATTTGCTATTGATGTTCATGTATTACAGTCTAATGTATCAGATATTAGACAATAGGTTAGTCAGCTGGGTAGCATGATGTAGGCCTTCATGGCTGCCATGAGTCAGCATGGGCTACAGGCTAGCTCAAGTCGAGGTCCTGATCTTGGTCTTGATCCTAATGGTGCCGGTGGTTCTGGTAGTTGAGCTTTTTGATTTGATATACTTATTCTTTGATGTACTGTATGATGTTCATTTTTTATATCGATACATTGGACTCACATTATTCTTTTATCAGATGATGTTTACGATTTGATACTTGTTGATACTTTGATGGACTTTGATTCTCATATGCTGATGATTTTTTTATGATACTATGGACTTTGATACGTATTGATAGATTTAATTTATATGATGTCATCATGTGTTGGACTTTATTTTATAGGTGCTTGATATGATATGCAAATCTATATGATTCTATTTGTACATGCTTTGTTTTTATGCTTTTTCAAATGCAGTTTATGATATGAATGCATATGTCTAATTATGCTTAAATAATTGTCTTACTTATGACATAGTATAGATGGATGCATGTGGTTCATAATTTAATGTTTATGATAAATGATGATGGTATTTAATTACTTTAATGATTAATGTTATGTGATGATGTTTTATGGATGCAATTTATTTGACGTTATGGACGTATACAATGTAATGCCATGGATGTAATAAATGTAAATGAGATGCAAATGTGATGTACTTATATGATGAAATGTATGGATATTGATGTTTTAATGATTAATGATAAATGTGATGGTAAATGATATACACGGATTAATGATGATGATGTAAATGAAATGATATATTATATATGGATGGAATGATTATGTAGATGTAAATGCAATGATATATAAATGAAATGA
Organism: Chamaecyparis obtusa; assembly: GCA_027943335.1. Lineage (NCBI taxonomy): Eukaryota > Viridiplantae > Streptophyta > Pinopsida > Cupressales > Cupressaceae > Chamaecyparis > Chamaecyparis obtusa. Next base: position 112,278 of record BSBK01006691.1, read on the forward strand.
TTATAGATGGATGTAAATGCAATAATATATAGATGAAATGATTAAGTAGATGTAAATGATTATGTAGATGTAAATGCAATGATATGAAATGCAATGTTTTTAAAATGAACTTAATGAAATGCAATTAATAATGTCCTAATGATGTAATTAATGCAACTATAAGATGATAATTAATTAATGAATGCAAACTAATGTAATGCAATCTCAATTGAATTTAATGACCTAGTGAGAATGATTATGAATGATTTAAAAATGAATGCAAACTAATGAAAATCAATTTAAATGAATTTAATGGATATGACCTATAATGATAATTAAAGATTTGTTTAAAATGAATGTGGCTAAATGGAACGAACTAAAATGAGTGCAAACTAATGCAATGCAATTTAAATGAACTTAGGTTAATATCCTAAATGGATGCAAGATGACCATGAATGAGATGAGTCTAACAAATGCAATTAACCTATTGCAAGGCACCTTTGTTTTTTAGTTGATTTTGATTTCAAACACACTCGATCACATATAGTTTTTGATGTGCGTTTAATTTTTTATTTGATTTTTTATTAACTCCACCTCCATTCTTTTCTCTTTTTCCAATTTCTATTTTCAAACTAAGAAAGGAAAATCGCTTAAATTAATTTAATCTAGGATGGATGCAGCTAGATGTCACTATTCACAAATTATGAGCTTCTATTCATCATTGAGCAGTTTGGAATCCTGAAATTAGTACAACCATCACTAGTTCAACCATGATGATATGAATACCTCTTTCATTTTACATGGTGCTTTCCCATTCTTGGTACAACTATCACTGATCGAAATCCATCATGAGAGTATGAATACCGATTTCGTAGGATTCTATGTTGCAAGTGGATTTTGGTATTATGATATTTAACATCAAAATATGAAAGGTATCTTGTTGTGTAAACAAACAAAGATCTTAGTTTTCCATATGTACTTGTTCTCAATGATTCTTTGATGATCATGTCCTTAGACAACTAATACATACTTTAAACTTTGACCTTAAGATAGTCATTTAGAAATCAATAAAATATCATGCTTCCATCATAGCTTTTCTAGTTTAAAAACTTTCATCGATTTGTTAGAAAGACATGATTTCATCAATCAAGTAAACACTTAGAAAAAAAATTGCATCATTTTTCCAATCCATATTTCAAGTATAGTTCCATCCATTTCATATTTTTAATCCTGATAAAGATAAGGTCTTTATGAGATCTTGGATCAAAATTTTGTGTTTGGTTCGATTGAGGTCTAGATTAGGATTGAAAGTGATTGGGTAAGTGTTTCACTTGTGCTTTGATGAATTGATTTGGTGTCAGATTAATATTTGTTTTGATGAATCCTTCCTCCTTGAGAGTAGATTTTGCCCCCAATTTGATGTGATTGCGTTGTGGGACTTGGGACAATTTTAAAATTAGATTGGTGATGAAACCTTTAGGTACTTGCAAATGCAACTATGGGGTTTGATTATGCAATATATACAAATACTGGTGAATGCAGTATTTACAAGGATGACCACTAGGCATGAGACTGACTTGGACTTTCAATGGTGCCTGTTTACCAGGTTTTCACCAATTGAATGGATTTTCTCTTTCTTTTTCTATTTTTCCAGCTTTTCCCTTTTTTTGCTACCAAGGTGACTATTTGCTAGGTTTTCACCAAGGTACTTTTTCTCTTTTTTTAATTTTTTTTGTATTTTCTCTTTTTTCACTTTTTTTGTTTCCATATCATCAAGGCGCCTATTTTCTAGGTTTTCACCAAGACAACATATTTTTGAGGATCATTTATAAATGTTTTGGCTTTCTTCATGCTCAATTTTCCACTATTTTTTATCTTTTCTACATTTCTGATTTATTTTCTCTTTTCTATTTTTCAATGTTTTTGAATTTTTCAGGATCTCTTTTGACTATATACAATAAATAGGATGCTTTCTCATCTGATTCTCCGATACTCTTTTTCTTTGTACCCTTTTAATTGCTTCACATGTAGAACCTTTTCAGGTGTATACTATTGATGGGTTTTTGCAACTCTTCTCCTTCACAATCATCTAGTTTGTAAGTGCCATTTCCAAAAGACGAAGTGATCACAAAAGGTCCTAACTAATTTTCTTCCCATTTTCCTTTTTTCCCCTTTCTGCTTGATTTTTGGGGTTTTCTAGACAAAACTAGGTCGCCTATTTGGAATGTCCTTGGTTTGATATGTCTGTTGTAGTTCCTTGACATTCAATTTTGATACACTTTTAGTTGGTCAAAAACTTGTTGATGTCTTTCATCTAGTAGCTCTAGTTCATGTAACCTAGCAACTCTATAGTCTAAAGAACAAATTCAAGAGAAGCAAGTGAAACTAGAATTTGTAACATCTAAAGAACAACTTTCTGATATCTTTACAAAACCCTTACCGAAGGACACATTTGAATATTTGAGGACTAGACTTGGGGTCCTTCCCCTATCTATCGGTCATTGAGGTGATTAGTAGGTTGCATCAACCTCTACTTATCATAAGATCATTCATGTTGATGTGCTTAGCTCACACTTTAGTTTTACTAAGGTTGTGAAAGATTGTAGAAGATGGAACAAAAATTTGTTTATTTGTACACTAAAGGTACCTAATAGATTGATATGAACCGAACAATAGAGAATTAATTGGCTAATAAAGAGTTATTTGTATATTTTCTTTGACATTATTGTCAAAGGGAGAGGAATTGAATATGAAAAATTTGTTAAGTGAGAACACATCAAAGGGAAAGAAGATTAAAAAAGAGAGAGAGACTTGAATATCTGTTGCTAAGAACAAGAATCTAAGAACTCAAAAGATCAAATCTGTAGGGAGAGTCTGCATGTAATGCTATTTTTTTTTATAGTGATTAAACATATTAAATATCAAGCTAGGGAGAGCTTACCGAGCTACAACATTTACTTACATAGTTGTAGAATACATGTTTGGTATGTGTATGGCATATTTTCATATTGCTTGTGTTGCCATCAATGCTAAAGGGAGAGATTGATGAACTACAACTGATTGAATATTTAGCTGAACTAAAGAAACAATGATTAGAGATCACCGAGCTACTGAAATGATATGTAAGATGATTAAATCAGTCAATATGTTGTCATTGATGTCAACTAGTCTTGACAATACTTATCATGATAGTTACAAGCATCTAAACATCTATTAAAGGAAGAAAATATGAAGAACAAAGATATCTACTTGAGGAAAAGATGGATATGATAGAGAAGGATAAGGTAAATATTGGGTAACTTATTGATGAGTTTATGACTTTATCTTGTTGACTTGAGCATGTTACATTAATTTATTATGAAGAAAAGATTTGAAATTGAACAAGTCAATGTGGTCGGTAATTGAAGACTTATGTATACACAAAGCCAGTGCGGTGTATACCGAGTGACAGTATAACCGAGCTAGTTATCATCGACACATTTCTATATTAACCAAGTATGGATGAAAACATTAAATGCTAAGAACAATCGACTGAATTTGATGAGATGGATATTGTTATGATTTCGAGGTTAAGGATAAAGTTTGTTATGAGATCCATGACTAAAAAAATTTGAAGATGATCTAAAGGGTGAGATTGAAACTTGTTATGGACACATCTGTCGAGGAAGGTTTGAGCAGAAAAATGAATGAAGGAGATTAAGTGGCAAAATCTAATGGTTGATATGAAAATGTTTTACTTGTCTATATAAGAGATATGAGTTTCATTATTGAAATATGCCAGATAAAAGAAGACTGCAGAGATTTCGCATGAATATTGTATTCATGCATGCCTGATCAAACTGGTTATTGAAGAACCGAGCTGCAGAGATTACCGAGCGTTAGAGAACTATTTATCAAGTGAAAGTAAGTTGTGAAATATTGAAAGAAGTGAATTGATTAGTGATCAGAGGATTTTTAAGGGCTTAGCATAGATTTGAATATTTTCAATTGAGTTGTATTTGAATCAGATCAGTACTGTATCAGTTTAACCATTGATTCAGACAATCTCTTAACCTAGTGGACTAAACAGTCTTATGTAATACCCTATGACATCCAATGAATGTAAAGTGTTATCTTGTTGACCCCATAGTGAATATTGGTCAAAATTTAACTATTATTGATAAATCCTCTAACATGGTCACACCTAACAGTGTGTATTGTAACCTTTAACAGGGTTGGCTCTTCATGGAGCTCATTTTAGAAGAGTGAATTATTTTGGGTTACCAGTCCTAGGTGGTTTTTCCCTTAGTAGGGTTTCCACGTTAAATCATTGTGTTATGTGGTATTTGTTATGATTTTTTTTCTATCATACTTTACATACTGTGTAGTTGATTTAGTTGGTAATCACAGTTGGATAATTACTGGTAATTGGTAAAGTGGACATACAGATTGATATTTTATATTGCCGAGCTACATAATTTGGTTGAATTGTTTGTTAAAGTATATCTTTGGATTTGGGACTATAGGATAACTGATCTAACTGATTCACCCCCCTCTCAGCTATTGTAACAAAAATCTTGTTGATGTCTTTCATCTAGCAGCTCTAGTTCATGTAACCTAGCAACTCTATAGTCTTCTTCACTTAATAACCCATGTAATGCAACTCTCAAAGATGGAATTTCTATCTCCAAAGGTAAAACTGCTTCTGCTCCATAAACTAGGGAGAATAGTGTAGCTCCTATGGGTGTCCTGATGCTTGTCCTATAAGCCCATAGAGTTGGGTTTATTTGAATGTGCCAATCTCTTCCTGAATTATCCACTATTATCTTTAATATTTTTAATATGTTCTTGTTTTTAGCTTCTACTTGTCCATTACCTTGTGGGTAATATATTGAAGATGAGTGATGTACCACATAAAATTTTGTACATAGTTCTTTCAAATCCTTATTTTTGAAGTATTTTGCATTATATGTTATGATGGCATGAGGAAAACCATATCTAAAAATTATGTAATTTAATATGAATAAGGATATCTACTTTCTTGTGGCAGTAGATAAGGGTACAACTTCCACCCATTTGGTAAAATACTCCATTGTAGTAATGATGAATTTATGACCATTTGAAGATGGTGGATAAATCATCCCTATTAAATCCAAACCCTATTGATAAAAGGGCCAAGGTGTTGTCATAGGATGAAGCTCTTATGGTGGGACGTGGATTAAGTTCCCATGGTATTGACATTTATGGCATGTTTTTGCAAAGTGACACGCATCTTTCTCCATAGAAGGCCAAAAATATCCTATCCTAAGGAGTTTCTTAGCTAGAGTTAAACCATTTGAATGTGACCCACAAATCCCTTCATGGATTTCTTGCAAGGTTAAAGTTGATTCCTCTTTCTCTAGACACCTTAGTAGCATTCCATCTAGACTCTTGTGATACAACGTGTCAGATACCAGGGTATAGCGAGAAGATTGGGGTATAAAGATTTTATTTTGATATCTAGTTTGGTCTATGGGTAAGATTTGGTCTTTCAAGTAGGTGTAAATGGCTCCATAACAAGGTGAGTCATGTCCCATTAGTAAGAAAATGGTATGAGGATGAAAAGGGTCAATTGTGGGTTGCTCAACTTCTTCTACCAAGAATTTATATCTAGCACTTTGATCTGGTATTTGGAGAAGTGAAGGCGATTGCATCTGCTCCTTTATTCTTATCCCTCAGTACTTGCTCAAATGTGATTAGAGTGAATTATTTCTTGAGATTCTCAATCATGTTCTTGTATGGTATCAACTTATCATCTTTATTCTGATATTCATCATTGATTTGATTAATCACTAGTTGGGAATCTCCATAGATTTGTAGCTTTGTTACTTTCCATTCTAATGCCAACTTTATGCCAATGACCAATGCTTCATACTTAGCTATGTTATTTGTTCATTGGAATATAAATTTGTATGATTTTGGAATTGTGGACCCTTGAGGATTAATTAATAGTATCCCTACTCCTGATCCATGTTGTGTATAGGAACCATCAAAATACAATTTCCATGTCTTTGCTTCAACATTAATGATTTCATAATCTAGAAATTCTAATTGGATTGGATGTTCATCTTATAAAGGTGACTCCACTAGTTGATCAGCTATTACTTGGCATTTGATGGATTTTCAGTCCAAATACTCTATGTTGAATTCACTTAGAACCATGACCCATTTGGCCAATCTTCCATTCAGGTTTGTCTTGTTGAGAAGGTATTTCAAGGGATCAATCTTTGCAATGAGTCAAATTTTGTGGGATAACATATAATGGCATAGTTTTTGGGAAGAAAAAACTACGGAAAAACATGCTCTTTCAATGAAGGTATAGTTCAACTCATACTTCACCAATGTTCTTCTTATGTAGTAGATGGCCTTTTCTTTACCAGTTTCATCCTCTTGAGCCAAGAGTGCCCCTAAGGCATGTTCTGTCATTGAGATGTATAAAATTAAGGGCTTGCCTCTTATTGGTGGCATCAAAGTTGGTGGATTCATTAGGTATTTCTTTAATAGTGTGAATGATTCTTCACATTTCTCATCCCATTTGAAAATTGTGTCCTTGTGAAGGAGTTGAGTAAAATTGTAGCACTTTTCTGGTAATTGGGAGATGAACCTTCTAATAGATTGAATCCTTCCTTGAAGTGACCTCATTTGACTTATGTTTCAAGGTTCCCCCATTTCCATGATTGCCTTTACTTTGGTTGGGTCTACCTCTATCCCTTTTTCTAAAACTATGCATCCCAATAGTTTTCTTGATTGTACACTGAATGCATATTTCTTTGGATTTAGCCTTACCTTGAATTGTTCTAATATTACAAATATTATTTCTAAGATGGGTAGATGTTCCTCCCTTGAGTGGTATTTATCAAGTATATCATCTACATAATCTTCATGAACTTGTGCATCATGTCATGAAATATGGTCGCCATGGCTCTTTGATAAGTCCCTCCAACATTCTTTAGACCAAAGGGCATAACATTCCAGCAGAATGTCCCCCATGCGCATGTAAATGCCATTTTGTCTTGATCCTTAGGTGCTATCTTTATTTGATAATAACCACTAAACCCATCCATAAGTGAGAATGTGGAATTTACTGTCATTAGATCTACGATGGCATCTATGCTTGGTAGAGGAAAATCATTATTAGGACATGCAAGATTAAGATATCTGAAGTTCGTGAAAATTCTAATGGATTTGTCTGCTTTGGAAACATGCACAATATTTTAAATCCTCTCGGCATAATCAATGGCTCTTATAAACCCTACTTTCAGTAATTTCTCTAACTCCACTTTTACAAGTAAAGCTATGTGTGGATACATCTTTCTCAATTTCTGCTTTACTAGTCTTACTCCTTCTCTAATGGTCAAATGATGCATGATTAAATTTGGATCTAATCCTAGCATATCATCATATGACCATGCAAAATTGATTTATTTTTCTTTAAATAATTTGATGAAATCCTTTCTTTCTTCATTAGATAGGGATGCTACTAAGTGTATGATTCTTAGCTCTGATTCTGACCCAATGTTGACCTTTTATGTTGGTTCAATCAAGATGGGTGGTCTTTCCTCATAGTGCTCAAAAAAAGTATCCAACCTTTCTTCCTTAGGTGCCTCTATTGGGTTTTCACCTTCGGAAACATTCTTAATTTCTTTTTCTTTTTTATTTAATATTGCCACAATGTGGTTTTCAACATTAAATTCTTTCCATTTTTTGTTTTGTTTTTTACTTTTTTTACTTTTTTCTGAACTAAAAGGTTGAATACTCCCCTTTGTAACTCCTTGATATCCCATGGTAGAATAAGGTTCAACCGCATTAAGGCATTGGGACACCAAGTTATCGTTCAAAAATGTAGGAAGGATAGTAGGTTCAATGGAATCTCATTCAATTAGGTCTAGATAGATAAGGGACAATGGATTGAACTTCTAGGTTGGTTTGATAGGGTTTAAGGACATGACCTCATTTGAAGGTTCAAACATAGTATCACTTAAGTCTATGATATGTGCCTCTTAGAGATGCTCTAGAGAACTAGGGTCAAAATATTCCTCACTAGAATCCTCTGGGGTCTCTAATGGGTGAAACTCTCTTGGATTAAATCTAACAGTAGATTCCCCTATAGCAACTCTCCATGTTGGAACATAAGGCTCTCCTACCCATTGATTTCCTTCAATTTCTTGACTTGGTACATTATCTAAGACCTCTTGGCTAGAACTTGAAGCTTGATTCTGATTTAATCCAGAGGCTTGATCTTTTCCCTTGGTAGGAGTGTAAGTATGGATGACATCAACCTCTTTATCTTGACATGACTCACTTGACAATGAGTCCCATTCCCAATTTTTTGAATCCTCATCACTTTGGGAACCTATTTGTAAGATTTGGTCATAGACCAAGGGATACTTCTTTTGAGTGTACCCTTGTTCTAGGTAACCCAGTCCAGTATTTTCTTTACTATCTCTCCATGACATTTCTATAGGTTCTATTAGTCCTTCATTTCTTGTACATAAATGCCCTTGTCCTTTATACCCCATTTTCTACATTATTTGAAATCCTTTTCCATATTGATGAGTGGTAATGCGTATGTTTTGAATGCGCTTTTCATGAGCACTTGACTCTTCATCCTTATATAGCCAATTTAAGATTTCATTATCTTATTCATCCATGGATGAAGAAGTGTTTTCTCTTAAAAAGTGATCATTATATTTATGAGGTAGGCTAGATGGCCTTCCATGGGATTTTGGAGATAAGGGTAGATCCATCATAGATAAGGAGTATTCACCTACCCCTTTCTGTTTAATTTGACATTGCTTTTCAAAATTCTTCATCATGTGATCCATCTTTTGACAATGGGCATCTTTGGTGTAAATTTGGATAGATATTGCTTGGTCTTCTTTTTGTTCCTCATGAGTCCTTTCCTCACTAACCTTCTCTTTTCCTTTTGTCGATGTACTCAAGTTAGTAGGACTTTTATTATTTTCAACAACAACACTTTCTGCTTCTTCCTTTTCTTTTCCTTTCAAAGATGTAAGATCTTTTGAACTTTGCACTTATTCTATTCTTTGGGACATAGACCCTTCTAAATTATGTGGGACTAAGGAGTCATTAATAGGATTTATGTTATTGCAATATTGGAAGGGGTTAGGATCCCTGCTTACCATGACTTCTTGTCCCATGTAGGGAAATTTGAGGCATTCATGGTAGTTGAAGGTACGACCTGCATTTCATGGATCCATGGCCTTCCTAATAGGATATTATAAGTCAATTTTAGGTCAAGGACTTGACAAATAGTCTCCTTTTGCATTGGACCAACTCGGATGGGAAGTACTATGACACCTTTGGATGCTCTTTCTTCATCATCGTAAGCTTTTATGGTTATCTTTTTCTTAGGGTTAATAGCTTTCTCCAAAAACCCTAGGGCTTTAACTAAGCTTAAGGTAAAAATATTCAAGTCGACTCCCCCATCAATGAGGACTCTTTTCACTCTATGCTTGTGGATTAGAACCTCTATATGCAACATATTTTGTGGGTGGTTTAAGGACATATCATCTTGTTCTAAGAAGGATAGACAATGGGGTGCAACAAGATGGCCAACCATGTTTTGGAATTTATCTGCATCTAAATTTAAAGGCACATTGGTCTCCACTAGGTCTTTTTCTATAATCTCCTTATGACTTGGTGAAAGCTTGAGTAATTATAGAATAGAGATATGAGAAGGGGTTCTTTTCAATTGATCTACCAAATTATATTATTTCAAAGATGAAGATGAGGTTTGATTTGGTAAGATAATTCTTGGGGCACCTCCTGGTAAGGTAATCTTTGATGATTTCCCCCTAGTTACAACATTAGACATTGGTTCCCTTGGATTCTCTTTTACCACAATCACATTTACGGTGTTTTCATCACCGCTTAGAGCATTGATGGTGCTATCATAAGTATGAGAAAAGTTAACCTTCTCATTACCTCTTTTGTTGTTATGATTGGTATTTGATGATTCCCCCTTTTCATGGTTTAGGAAAGGGTTTTTGAAATCCATATGGTCTTCGTTATTTTGAGGGCCTTCCACTTTTATTGTCCCATCATCAATTAGGTCTTGGACAAGATGTTTTAGTTTCATGCTTTCATTCATTTTATGTCCTTTCTTGTGATGGCATTCACAATGATGAGAATCATTCCACCAATTGGGCTTGATTTGGGGTTCATATGGCCTTGATTCAGGTAAGGTAATTATTTTATTAGCCACCAAAGTCTTTAATGCATTTTCCAAAGGTTCACCTAAAAAGGTGAATTTTCTTTTATGGTATGTGGAAAAGAATGGTTTCGGTTTATTGATATTGGAATTATTAAAGGGATTGTTGTTATCGTTGGCATTGTTGTTGTTGTTGTTGTTAGGTTTTTTGTTATTATAAGGAGCTTTGGTTGTTTGGTTGACATTATAATTTGGATTTGACCTGCTTGATGAGTTAAAGGGGGTAGCCTTTAAGTTGTGTGCTTCCACAACTCCATCATTCACAAGATTTTTATTATTGTTTTTCAACCATAGTCTTGGTTTGTCATTGTGATTTTTAGATCCTTTATTATTGTTATAATTATATAATTTATAATTGTTATTAGTGTTGCTATAGGTTTTATTATCTTTGAAATACTTGATTTCCCCTCTCTTAAGCAATACCTCTTCAATTTTTATCCTATTTTTTATGAGCTTTTCAAAAGTAGGGGGACATTGAAGTTGGAGCCTCTAATTCATCTCCACATTTAGGTTATTCATAAATATCTCCATATTTTCCTTTTTGGGTATGCTTTGTGGATATCTTGAAAAGATTATTCTCCACCTTTGAAGAAACCCTAGGAAAGATTCACCATCTTGTTGTTTAGTGTAGCATAGGTTAAGCATGGTGATCTTGTGCTCAATGTTGTAGGAATAGTGAGTCACGAATTTGGAGGCTAATTCCTCAAATGTCTTTATCCCTTGTGGAAGTTTTGAGAACCATTCCATGGCTTGGCCTCCTAAACTTCTTGGAAAAAGCCTCATTAGATAAGTTGTGTCATGCATGAATTTGATAATTAGATTAAAAAACTCTCTAAGATGGTCTTGTAGGTCTGATTTACTTGTATATTTGTCATATTTTGGAAAGACCACATTTATTGGGAAAGGTGCCATAACTAAGCTTTTATCAAAAGGAAATGGGCACAAGGCCTCGATAGAAAATGGCTTAGGTTCGACTACCTTCTTCATTAGGTCAATTTGTGCTTGGAATATTTTTAATTTTTTATTCATCGAACCTATTGGATTATCATCTTCCTTATCTTTCTTGAGTTGGTCAACATCGTAATCATGTGGAAGTTTCACCCCTACTTGGGCTAGATTAAGAAAATACCTTTCCCTATCTCTTTCTATTAGTTTTTCCATAACTTCAAGGAATTCAATATCTTGAGCCACCCTATTGGCTTTATCTTCGAGTGCTTCTTTAGGCTCTTGATTAGCATGATTAATATTTCCTTGGTTTTTATTATTTCCTCCATGGATGTAATCATGAAATGCAGAGTTCCTATCCATTGAATTAGTTCTCTTTTCAAAAAGGTTTGGGAGACTATCCCCTTGGTCGTGATTTATGAAAGAGTTTTGAGATTCAAATTTGGGGACCTATTTTGCAATGCAGGTGTCTTCTTATAAAGATAGTTCGAGTCTATGGGATCATGTAGAAACCAACATTCAACAAAGGTTTGATTTAGAATTGTTTTCCCCAAACTTGGTAATTGTTTATTTTATGAAGAGATTAAAAGTATAAGATGAATTTTCAAAATGGATATCTCTTACTTGTTGTTAGGATTAACAAGACAAAAATAACAATTACATGCAAATATAACCAATATCAAAAAACAATAAACCACATAGAAGAGAACACAATACACAAAGATCTAACGTGGTTCACCCAATCCCTGGGCTACGTCCACCAACAACAAGTCCAATATTATTATTATCCAGTGATTACAACTTGATTACAATACGTAATCCCTTATAGCTCAATTCCACTGTAAGTACTAAAATCATACATTATGAAATCCCTAACCCTAAGCCATATTATACAATATTTTGCCACTTTAGGGTTATAATGAGTTACAATATGTCAGCCCAAAAGTGTACAGTACTTTCCTGATCAGTCACCATAAGCTAATAATCTCCCACTTGGTGACTGATCAATCTCCACACTCAAAAACCTCCCACTTGGAGACTGACCTTGTAGCAATACTGCTACCATATGAGGCTCCCACTAGATCAAACCACCCTGGACTCAGTTGTTCCTTTATTCTATTCAGTCTAGAAGACCAACTGAAGCTGAAGATGAGTTCAACTTCTCCCTTGTTACTACCTTTGTAAACATATCTACTAGATTATCATCTTTATGAATCTTTTCTAGCTTTAACTTCCCATCATCCAAAACTGACCGAATGAAATGGTACCGCAACTGTATGTGTTTTGTCTTTGAGTGAAAAGCAGAATTCTTCACAAGATGAATGGCACTTTAGCTATCTATATGCAAAAAATCATCCGTCTGTGGATGTCCCAATTCTTCCATGAAGAATTGAAGCCATATCATCTCCTTGGCTTCCTCTATAGCAGCAACATACCCTGACTCTATAGTGGATAAAGCAACAACATTTTGTAGTCGACAAATCCAACTCACTGTTGTCCCACCAACAGCAAATACATAACCTATAGTACTCCGCCTACTATCTATATCTCCTGCCAAATCTAAGTCAACATAGCCTTGTACACTAGTAGTACAACCCCCAAAGTGTAAACACTTACTAGATGTACCTCTCAAATATCTAAGAATCCATTTGATTGCATTCCAATGCTCAATACTAGGGTTACTCATATATCGACTCGTGACTCCCACTGCATGTTTAATATCTGGCCTAGTACATACCATAGCATACATTAAGCTCCCTACAGCTGAAGCATAAGGTACCTTAGACATTTTTGCCTCTTCTTCTGATGTCTTAGGACACATCTCCTTAGTCAATTTCAAATGACCAGGAAAAGTTGTGCTGACAGCTTTGGCATTCTCCATAGAGAAACGTTGCAACACCTTCTCACTATAATCAGCCTGAGATAGAGACAACTTCCTATTTTTCCTATCTCTACAAATTTTCATACCAAGGATTTGTTTTGCTGCCCCCAAATCCTTCATAGCAAATGAATGTGCTAACTGTTGTTTCAACCCCTTAATGTGATCCATGTTAGACCTAGCTACAAGCATATCATCAACATATAAACATAAAATAATGTAGTTGTCATCATCCAACCTCTTAAAATAAACACAATGGTTAGAATGACACCGACTATATCCATGTTCATTCATGAAAGTGTCAAATTTAATTTACCATTTCCGAGGTGCTTGCTTCAAGCCATATCAACTTTTCTACAATCTGCACACCAAATTCTCCTTACCCTTGACCTCAAATCCTTGTGGCTAGACCATATATATTTCTTCATCCAAATCACCATGAAGAAAAGTTGTTTTAATATCAAGTTGCTCTAAATGCAAATCTTCAGTAACCACAATACTTAAAACAGTATGGATAGAAGTCATTTTAACAATTGGAGAAAATATCTCATCAAAATCAATACCCTTTTTCTGTGCAAATCCTTTTACAACTAACCTAGCTTTAAATCTTTTCTTACCTCCATCCTCTTCTTCTAGCCTATAAACCCATTTATTTTGTAAAGCCCTTTTTCCTGCAAGTAACTTGCATAAATCCCAAGTATGATTTTTCAGTAAGGAGTCCATTTCCTCTATCATTGCAGACTCCCACTGAATATTTGTATCCACCTGCACAGCTTCATTATAACATTCAGGTTCACCAGCATTTGTTAACAAATAGAATACAAAGATGGAGAAAATCTTTTTGGAGGTCTACTTAGCCTTGTTGACCATCTAACATTCACTGGGGTGTGTGGTATTTGTTGTTGATGTTGTTGCAGAGCATAAGGAACTACTAGAACATCATCTTTTGGAGTATCATCCAGTACTACATAGTCATTTTCTTTCTTCTAATGTTGTTGCAACAAATCTTTGTACAATACTTTCTCATTGAATATGGCATCCCTGCTTCTTACAATTTTATGATTTTCAAAATCTCAAAGCCTATAACCAAATTCATCAATGTCATATCCAACAGATACACATTTCTTTGACTTAGCTTCTAGCTTGGTTCTATTTTTAGAATCTATATGCAAAAGCTTCACAACCAAAGGTTTTGAGAAAAGAATAACTCACCTTCTTACCACTCCATGCTTCCTTTAGAATACCATAGTCCAGAGGAGTAGAGGGGCCTCTATTGATTAAATAAATAGAAGTGTTCACAGCCTCTACCCATATGTTTTTGGGCAACCTAGCATGCAACCTCATACTCCTTGCATGCTCCATTATTGTCATGTTCATGTGTTCAACCACTCCATTTTATTGTGGAGTCCTTGGTATAGTTTTTTGCCTACGAATACCATTAGAGGAACAATAATCTTCAAATTATGTGCTGCAATACTCACCACCATTATCAAATTTGAGACATTTTAACCTTTTACCAGTCTCATTCTCAACCAAGCATTTCCATTTCTTAAAAGTTTGAAATACATCAGATTTATGTCTAAGGAAATAAATCCATACTTTTCTTGTTACATCATCTATAAATGTAACACGATATAAAGAGCCACCAAGGGAAGATACTTGAGCTGGTCCCCATACATCTGTATGCACAAGCTCTAATCTCTCATTTTTCTTTTCCTTCCCACTCTTCACAAAACTAACTCTCTTTTGTTTTCCATACACACAACTCTCACAGAAATCCATATTGACACATTTCAGACCAGGTAAAACTTTCTTTGAATGAATTAATTTCATACCTTTTTCACTCATGTGCCCGAGTTTGTTGTGCCACAGTGTTGTGTCAGAATCTATAGCAACAGTTTGATGTTCTTCCAGCTCAACTGCAACCACTATTCTTGAACATTCATTATCTTCTGAAACAATTAAAGTAGAAGGAACAGTATGACCTATACAAAGATATAAGGTGCCTACTTTCACACCTTTTGCTACTACTAAGGAACCTTTTGAGACCTTCCAATTTCTATCATTAAAAGTAACTGTGCAACCCTCATCACCTAGTTGCCCTACTGAGATTAAATTCCTACTCAGCCTTGGAACATGTCTTACCTCTTGTAGTAGCCAATGATTCCCATTCTGCAACTTAATCTTAATTTTTCCCTTTCCAACTATCTAACAAGGTTCATTAGCTCCCAAATAAACTAGCCCAAAATCCCCTTGGACATAATAAAAAAAGTAACATCTATGAGGTGTAGCATGAAATGAAGCCCCAGAATCTAAAACCCATGAATCATCAATACTTTCTAAAGAAAGAATCAAAGCATCCTCTTTAGATTTATTACTTACCACATTCACCTCCTTGTTACCTTCTTGTTTGTCTCCTTCTTTATTCTTTTGAGACTAGCAATCTTTCTTCTTATGACTTGGTTTTCCACAGTACCAACAATCATTTGGCCCTTTGGATTCAGACCTCTTTCCATTTGATTTCCCTCTTGATTTCCCATGATTTCCAGAGTTGTTTCCTCTCTCATTGGTTCTACCCCTACTTTGTGCATTTAAGACACTACCTGATGTGGATCCACTTGAGCTTTTCCTATGAATTTCCTCACTCAAAATAACACCAATAACATCATCATATTTTAGGGTATTAAAACCAGAAACAAAATTACTAACAGCCATTACCAAGCCATTCCAGCTTTCAGGCAAAGAACACAAAATCAAGAGAGCCCTGACTTCTTCATCAAAAATAATATTGACAGAAGTTAATTGATTGGTAACTGTATTAAACTCATTTAAATGATCAGCAAATGACCCACCTTCCACCATTTTCATATTAAACAAACACTTCATGAGAAATACCTTATTTGAAGCGAAGGGCTTTTCATACAACTTCGCTAGGGTTTTCATCAAATCTTTAGTCATCATTGCTTGTGTAATATTGAATGTCATTGATTGTGCCAAGCATAATCGAATACTACCAAGAGCCTTTCTATCAAGAATTACTCAGTCCTCATAAAAAATGCTTGTGAGTTTGTTGGCTTTTCCTTCCAACAGCCGCCATAGATCCTTCTGATAGAGATAGTCCTCCATTTTCATTTTCCATAACTAAAAGTTCTGCCCATTAAACTTGTCAACCTTTAGCCTACCCTTGTCTTCCATTGCTCCCACTTAACCGTGAGATCTTCCTGTAGAGGATAACTGAAAAAAACCTCGCTCTGATACCACTTGTTAGGATTAACAAGATAGAAATAACAATTACATGCAAATATAACCAATATAAAAAAATAATAAACCACATAGAAGAGAACACAATACATAAAGATTTAACGTGGTTCACCCAATCCCTGGGCTATGTCCACCAACATCAAGTCCAATATTATTATTATTATCCAGTGATTACAACCTGATTACAATATGTAATCCCTTACAGCTCAATTCCATCGCAAGTACTAAAATCATACATTATGAAATCCCTAACCCTAAGCCATATTATATAATATTTTGCCACTTTAGGGTTATAATGAGTTACAATATCCCGGTGAGGTTGGGAGGAAAAGTGTACAGTACTTTCCTGGATAGTACTTTCCTGACCAGTCACCACAAGCTAACACTTGTTGTACTTATTCTTCAAACAAAGCAATCACAAATACACTTGTTTTTTAAACCCTCTACACAAAAAGTGTTTGAATATGTAAGGACGTTATCATGGGTTTTTCATGAAAAGCACTTCAAGTAATATACCTAGTTCACAAGTTGGTTCATAAACATGGCTTTACAAGGTAGGCTTTGCTAATTTAACAAGGTATTTAATCAAGATTTTGTTCAAAATGGACATTAATTTTTCATCCCCCAAAATTAGGAGGCTTCCCACCACCGGTATATCAGAGTTTTGCACAATCCCGAAGGACTACTTGAGGAATTTTGAAAGCTTAATATCCTTTTGTCACACACCCCATTAAGGATGCATGCATTTAATTTTATAGTGGGTTGGATTTTTGTGGCAAAGGCAAATGTATCCCACTTTGGGTTGTCCCTCTCACCAGCCTCGTTAAGGAAAATCTCGGGAGGTGAGCCCACTAAAGATCTAGCATATTCATGAGTAAAGCAATAAAATGGATTTAAGAAATAGGTTTTGGGAATTTGATTCACCCAAAGGTGAAGAGCATATCCCTATCTATTCTTATTTCCCAACCACAATTAACAAGGTTCAATTTATCCAAACCCACTAACTAATGGGAATTGAGTATTTCTACTCTTTTCCACAAATAAGGGGTTGTTTGATTTAGTGCATGATTTTATCCTTTATGCTATTTTACTTACTAGATTTTAGCAAAATCACAAGTCCACAATTTAAAGAAAAATTGACCAAGTTTAGGCTTACCTTGATTTGTAGCTAGCAAAGGCCAGGGGTATTTTTGAGAGATTTTGTCATTATTTCACTCACCTAGTGGTGATCGTTCCTTCCTTTTTGCCTCCTCTCCAACAATTTAGTCAATACAAACAAACAAAATGAAGAAAATAAGAAAAAATTGAAATCTAAGCCTTATTTATCAAATTTGAAACAAATCGATTAAGCCAAGTAAATCCAATATAATGAGGCAAATTTTGATTTGTATGATTCTAAAATTTTCAAATAATGTTCAAATACCTCAGTTTCTTGTTGTAAATTCTCCAAAACCAGCTTGATGTTGGCTATGTTCTCCTTTTAATTTGTTTAGCCAATGCCTTTCCTTCGCTGTTAAATCTAGTCTTTGAATTTTTAACTCTTTTATGACCAGTCATCCTACAGACACAGACAAATCATTTTCTAAAAGTTAAATTCTGCAAATTGGCAATTTAATTGAAAGTGCAGCAGAACTAATTGAAAGAACTGCTAAATTAATTAAATGCGATGTTAAAACTATTAAATGCACTGCTGGAAAAACTTGAAAGCGTTGAAACAGAGATTAAATGCACTATTTTAATCAACAAAGGTGCTTAGAGAAAACATCAAATGCGCTGCAAAAAAATTCGAATGCACTCCGAAGTCAAGGCAAATGCACTGAAAGAAAGATAGACAAGATGATAGAAGGATTAAACATGCTAAAAGCATGTGCAAAGGCACACAACTTTGTCATAGAAGTGATGATTCAAACTTCAGACGTGCTACAGGAATAGGTATACACACTGTAGAAATTGATAAACACATTGAAAAACCTACAAAATAGAGAACAAAATAAAGATTTGCAAGAAAAATCCAATTTCTCCAAAATTAAAATTAATGAGGCCTAGTGCCCCACGGTGGGTGCCATTTTGTGTACTAAGATAAGTACCTTCATAGGGTTAGTATTGTCAAATAAATCAAAATAACAACTAAATTACCACAAATAGAAATCTAATTAAGTAAATTAAATGACAATTGAGCATTGTATGGCTCTCTAATTAGGATTGCTAGTGCAAAGCCCTCAACAATCTTCCACTAGTGGCAGCCCTAATATGAGAAATAATGATAAACAAAACTAAACGATTAATTCCAAATGAAGTTACAACTATTTAGCTCTAGATTTGTCTTTCTAGCTTAAAATTTAAGAGGTTTGATGCTATTCAAACATTTGTGGATCATTGTTGATTGAATTATGCCTTTCTTTTATAGATTTTGGCAAGGGTAGGGGGTGGAGTTGAGTTGATCATGGTTGAGTTGAGATTTAGTCCATGGTTCCACATTTGGAGACCATTTAAATATTTTATCCTCAAAGCTTGGGACAAGAGGACAAAATGGGTGGACAAGATTCTTTCTCCTTATGTGTGATGGAGATTCGATGTGAATTTGATCCATGTGAGCTTGGTTCTCAAATCCTATTGGTTGATGCATTTTCACTCATTTGGTGGTTGAGGGAAAATTAGGATTTATTAATTGAATTTATTTAATATGTTTAGCCATTTGTACCCCTTGAATGGGTTGATTTGATTTAAATGAACTATGCAATTAATTAGATTAATTGCACAATTAATTGATTCATCATGATTTATTTGATTTAAATTGATTTTATGGCGTTTGATTTTTAATTAAATTTGGATTATGGCTTGATTGCAATTTTGCTTTGATTTTAGCTTGATTTGATTTTATTGCCTTGATTTTGCCTTTGTTGCTCACATAAATTAATCTTGTCCATTTTCAGGTGATTACACTAAACTACTAAAGTTTTTTAAAAATGGATAATATTAAGAGGGTTAAACCCTTTACACACAAAAAACTATTCCTAATTTTTTCAAAAAAAACATAACATAGTTGTTTCTATGCGCTCAACAAAGGATATAGTTAGATTTAATATTTTGAAAAACTATTTGGTAGGATGGTAGGTAAGACTAAGATCTAGAAGTTGTGTATGTTTTCATAATTTTTTGTTGAGTATTTTTTTTAATGATTTTTTGAAGTGACCACATCTTGAAAATCTAGTACATGTTCGTGCGCTAGGCATAACTTGCATCAAAATAATAAAAAATGCAATCTTTTTATTTTAAGTGTATAGATTCAAGTGTAGAATAGTAATATGTAATTTATTTTGCAATTGGTTGAGTATATCAAAAGTTATTAAAAAAATGGTTGACATATGTTTATGAGGCCTATTAAGACACTGGTAAATAAAATTAAATTTCACTATGTTAATTGTTGGACTAAGTATGCAAAGGTGAGTACTAAGAGAGGAGGGGTGAATCAGTACTATAAAATACTTTTAAACTAATTAAAATTTCCCTCTTAACCATTTATTGAATCCATAACTTTTACATGTATCTCATAAAATATGTAAAAGATATAACAGATAACTTATAACACAAATATTTTGGTATCACAAAAATCCTTGTTAGAGGATAAAAATGTGGTGGTGATGACACCCACAAGACTTACCTACTGCAGTAAAAAGTTTTCTCTGATAGAGCTACAATGTTATCTATTTTTGATAGCTTACCCTGCTAAGAATATTAACTCGGTTAAGAGTCTTAAGACTATTAAGTCTACCTTGTAAAAGGATTTTACAATTCTAATATAAGAACTGTACCTGGTTAAAGGATTTATAAAATAAGATCTGTTAGGATCTTCTTAGTTAAGAGACTTTACAATTATGATTACTCTTTAATCAGTAACATAAAATTGTCTATTAAATTTACATCTATCATATGCATATCAGACTCTTTATGCTTAATAACTCATTACCTCATACTGTAAACCTCTTTCACTAACAATTCAATACTCTGTAGATTCACTTTTGAATCATAATCACTTTCTGTTCTTCACTACTCTATTACTTGATGGCTTCTTTGCTCATCACCTTCTTTGTAATCTTTACTCATACATGCAATCTCCTTCATAGCATACATACCACATTGATATTTTATTTTCTGATTCATTTATACAACTCTAGAAGTAGTACTAGGTGTTCTAGAATTATCTCTACAATCTCATTCAAAATTCCTTTAACTTGTTCTAATACATCATTTTTTTGCTTCTTTGTTATCAACTTATCTTGTGAAACTTTTTTCTTCAGTAAGTCTCTGAACTCTAAAAGTTCCCTTGGGCTCACAGTTGAGATATCAACCTTAGGAATAATAATAGGTTCACTGATATCAACCTCTTTTTCATACTTCCTCTTCTTTGAATTTCCTTTAGAAGTAGAAGCCTTCTTTGCATCGTATTGAGTAGATGTATCCTCGGTCTTGTCTTCTTTTTCTTTATTTTTCTCTTCTTCTATCTTCTCTTCATGTTTTTCCTTTTCTTTCTCTTTCTCTTTCTATTGTTCCTTCTTTTGCTCAAAGGTCTTGGTAGGATTTATCGATTCCTAATTTTGACCTTGTGTTGTTTCGATCTCTTTTGTTTCCTTGGTCTCCTTGGTTGCATTATCTTATGTTGGCTCGATAGGGGTCTCAACATCAGTAGGTACAACTCTTGTTCCCTTTGAGATAACTTCCTCTATCTCAGGAAAATTTAAAACCTTCTTAATTATAGGATCTTCTACCATCAATCTTGCCTTGGCAGAATCATCACCATCCATTTCCTCAGTTTCTATGGCCTCAATTGCCATGATGTCTTCATCAAATTTTATTGTGTCATTAGGGTCTTGATCAGTTATATCTTCAATTATTACTTCTTAATTTTTTGTCAAGTCAATTGGATTAGACTTGCTCTTTTTCTCTTCAATCTCTTTAGCTATCAGTGGATCAATAGAGAAAATCTTTCTTCAAAGATAATCAATGTCCTTTTGAACTTATTCAAGATTACTAACCATGATGCTCAATGCTCTTCCCTTGGAATCTTTTTGAGTATTCTTGTAAGGTATTTTTTATTTCTTTCTTTGTTAGGTTCGAAGTAGTAATTGCTACAGACCTTTCTCTCATTTATTTCTCTGCAGCTAGAGCATACTTCCATCTAGCATCAATTTTCTAATAAATATCATCTTCAATATTTCAGTGCCACTTAAACAACTGTTATTTTGAATTTATGTAAGGTAGCAATGATAGTCTCTTCAATTTTACTTTTCTCTTCATCATTCCTCTTGTCATACTTTAATTGTTTCATAATTGAATATCCTCCATATTTCTCAAGTGTCTTGAGAAATTCATCAAGACTCTTCCCTTTACTTGGTACAACCTTGAATTGTGATAGGTTTCTAGACTATGTTTCACTATCTTTTTGTAGCTTCAACTTCCTTCTAGGACTTCCAATAGCCTTGTTTTCTCTTATGTAAGTTTTTGTCTTAACAGGTTCTACATTTGCTTTCTTCTTTTCTCTTGGTGTAGAGGTAGACCTTGTAGATGGTCTGACACCGATTGGGCTAGGGATCTCTTTCTTCACTTTTTTATTCTTCCCCTTAACCTTAGATGGTTCATAAACCTCTTCATCAACAATAATACCCAAATTCTTGGACAAAGTGTTTATCATTCTGGTTATTTTTCTAATTGCCTTAGGTATCAATATACCTAACCTGATTTTCTCTTTCACTTCCTCAGATGTTCCATATTGAGTTGAACTTCTGTCAACTTGTTTCTCTAATACTTCTTTAATTTGAATTGAGGCAGCATCAATGTTCATCTCAGATCCCATAGGTGGCAACCACTCGGTTCTTGGCTCTACAGCTCTTATGATACATATGTTGGTATCTACTTCAAAACATATCTCATCTTTATATTCTTCCACTAATTGAGGTGGATTCTTGAATCTTTTATTAATTCTTACTTGAAATTTACTAAAATATTCATTCATCATTACATCAAAATTTCCTCCTATATTTTGAATACACTCATTAATCTGATAAATAATTATTTTATTTGCTTTTCAAGTTACTTCATCGACTATACGGAAAAAGTTCTAAAAAATAGAAGAAAATGCATACTAGAAGTGGTCTGAACTTCAAAGTTTTGGACTTTGCTTTCCTTATAGTATTCAAGTTTTCATCTAGTGGTTTCAACAATATCTCACACAAATCTATCTTCATATCCTTCTTGACAACCTTGTATGCTATATCAACTGCTCTAGAGGGTACACTGTCTACCCGAGATGATTGAAATGTTTTGTAGGACATGATGTTGGATGAAAATCTCAATTTAGGGTCATCTATAGTAGATAAATTCAATCCTCATCCTTCCCATTTGGCTTTTGTAAGCTCACATAACTTGTTTTTATCAATTTGCTTATATGTCCTTGGTCTATCACCAACCGAAAATCCTGTGACTATGTGTAAAACATCCTTTTTTATCTTAATTGGTCAATCGAGCCACATAAAATGATCATTTACTTGACTAAGTACCATCCTCATCTAGTCATGCTTGAATACTATTGGCACATGCTTATCATAGACCAAACCCTTAGTCTCTAGATGTGTGTGGTCATCTTTCAGTTTTCCATTCAAACATAGATTCTTGTATGATGTGTCAATTTCTCCTTGGCATATGTCTTCAATTTTGTAGTGAATGAAGGTGAAAACATGTTCAATCAATATAACCCTTGGCAGGGTCGATGATAGGACTCCAACTTTGTCAATTTATGTAGCAATGACAAGAAATAGTTGTTGGAGATCTGCCAGTAAGCTAGATTGCAAACTGTATGTTTGTCATTGATGATAACATATGGTAAGCAACATCCATGGAAGACTGATGGAGAGAGCTATGAGTATATGTTTCCTAGATATGTTATCAACATGATATCATAAGCGTGGAGGTTTATTCTGAGTGAAGACAGTAATACAGTAGTCTATATCACTGAATGTTCCTGACAGGTCCCAGGAAGAGTTCTGTGTGATTTATAGTATGGTTGTAATAGAGCCTTGAGTGGTTTTAGTTATGTTGTAGACATATGTATGAAGCTATGTTCATGGATGCAGAGTCAGATATGAAGTACAGGTTGAGTTATGAAGTCTCCAGTTGATAGTCACAGTTTCCTAAGTTTGTCTGGTAGAGTCGACACTATTTTTATTGTTGTAGTAGTTGCACCTATCAGTTTGATATGTGTGCTTGGATTTATGATTGGAGGAGAGTTAAGAATTTTTGGTTAAGAGTGCATGATGTAATTCAGTATGAGAATAAAGTTTGAGTTAAATTGGTGGAGCCGACAGTGTGAAGTGACGCGTCTACTCATATGGAGTTGCATGGTCCTAATTTATGTTGCGTGCTTAGTAGAGCTAACTAAGATGTTATTGGAGAGTTGTATTGTTTCTCTAATATAATTTCAAGATGGTTCTAATAGGCCAACTTGATTATATCATTTAGAGGAAGATATTTATAGGCAGTCATTTTGTGATTGCTAAGTATGACAAAGAGGTGAAAAGATAAGAATAGATCAGAGAGTGGGAAGTGTTGAGCCATCAACAGAAGGTCTATGTGACAAAGTAGTGAGTATATGCTATTCATTGGAACTGATCAAGACAACAGGTCTACATGCAGTTCACCAAGATCCAGATATAGTGTGTATTTGTTAAATAGAAGGTTGCAGCCTTCACCCCTTTGAGCAGTGTGCTCCCAGACAGTGCGTCCTCACCCCTAACAAGGTTAATTGTAAAAGACTCCTAGCAGGGTCTGACCCTTAACCAGGTCACTGTACTTAATGCATTGTAAAGATCAACTCCTAACAAGGTTGTAAGATCTTCTAACAGAGATCATAATACTCTAGTGCAGGTCTTAGTGGGTGTTAATTCCCACCGAGGTTTTTACCTATTTGGGTTTCCCCGTAACCAAAATTGTGGTGTTGTGTTAATTGTTCTTATATTGTGTTTATGCTTAAAGTTCTTATCAACTTAATTGGATAAAGAATTGAATCTTGTAGATAATTGATTTACACCCCCCCCCCCCCCCCCCCTCAGTTATCTCTTGGGACTATTCCTAACAATTCGTATGAGAGCCAAGTGCCTCGGAGAGAAAGTTTAATAGCTTGAGGTTGATCAGATGGCATTCTTTAGAAAATAAAGTCCTAAGTTTGATGGAGAGAACTATCTAGATTGGAAGAACAAAATGATGACACATTTTCAATGCATTGCCTTTGAGATTTTTGAGGTAGCTACTAAAGAAGTTGAGATTCCTTCTTTATCAAATCTTGCAAAGGAAGATGAAACTCTTAAGAAAAAGGAGTTGTTCACTTCAAATGCTATTTCCAAAGAAGCCCTCATTAATGCCTTGTCTGACAATGAGTTTTCAGAGATCAAGAAAATAGATAAAGCCTACAAGATTTGGAAGTATCTAGAAGACATGTTTGAATGAGACATCTTGTGTACTAGAAATTGTACCTTGGTAGAATTAGTACTGTCAAATAAATCAAATAGAAACTAAATTACCACAAATAGAAAATCTATTTAGCAAAGAAATGAGCAATTAAGCATTCTATGGCTCTCTAACTAAGAGTGTTAATGGTGAATCTCTCAGCTAGCCTTCATTAATCACAGTCCTAGAATGAGAAATGAGTGATAAAATAAGATAATTAATTCAATTCCAAATTAAAATGCCTAAATTAACTTCTAAATTGCCTTTCTAGCTATAATTCTCAAGAGGTTAGATGCAATTCTTAGATTTGTAGATGATTTATGAGTGATTTATGCCTTGCTTATATAGGATTTCGCAAGGGTAGGGGGTGTGGTAGAGTTGATCATGATTAGGCTTGAGTTGAGTCTTTTGTTCCACCCTTTGAAGACAATTTAAATATTGTGTCCTCAAAGCTTGGGACAAGAAGACAAGATGAGTGGACAAGATGCTCTTTCAATTTGAGTGATTGTGATTCATTTTGGTTTGATCCATGTGAGATATTTCTTTCAATTCCTATTGGTTGAGGCTTTTTCCTCCCATGTGGTGTTGACAGAAATTAGGATTTAATAAATTAATTTTAATTCATTTATTTAGCCATGTGCACCCCTTGAATGGGTTTATTTGATTTAATTCAAACTATACAATTAATTAGATTAATTGCACATTGATTTAATTTATCTTGATTAAAATGCTCTTGATTTTGATTTAAATTGAATTGAAGCTTGATTTTAATTTTGATTGGCTAAATGTTCATTTTGATCCAATTGCTTTGATTTTGCCTTGATTAATCACTTGAATGATCCTATCCACTTTTAGGTGATTACAAATGCCCCTCTTTGAGTCAACGTGCGAAGCGTGTCAATTCAAAGAATGTTCTGATCCAACTGATAAAAGGTCCTGGTTTTGTCAATGGTCGATCTTGATGTTCGATACTTGATATGGAATGCAAATTTTGATGATAGGATTGATGTAATTATGATTTATTTGATATTTTTGATGGTCGATTTGATGATAGATTGCCTGATGTGGTTCTTGATTTAATTCGATTTGATATTTGATGCCCCTTTCGATTGATTAGCGAAAAATTTCATGATAAAATATTGCACTCTAATTTGATGGTCATTCTCCTGATTTGATGATGTTGCTATTGATGCTAATTTTTTTATGGTATGCCCCCTCAGAAATGAAATTAAATTTGATAGATGTTTGAAATTTTTTTGATGGTTTAGGTCAATTTGTGTTGATTAGGTCAATTTATAATGAACTTTGATTTCATTTCCAATAATGTTTTCGCATCTATTTAATGACAAATGCCCCTAATTTGATAGAGTTGGTGAAAATTTTGGGTCCTCGGGCCCCCTCTAATCAAAGATTCCCTTTTTAGGTCAAAGATACCTTTTTTTAGGTCAAAAGGTTTATATAAACAGGTAAAAAGTCTTTTTTACTATTCATTTTCACTTTTACTCTTGACCTTTGAGCTCTGACTTTCTTTGACACCTTGATGATGTCGATCTTGATACAAGAGCATAGATTTGAGCGCAGTCGATGGTACTAGCAGCCATTGAACTACGGACCTCCGGTGAGTGCCCGATCCTCTTGGTTTTTCAAATTTATGTATTTAAATTCCAAAAAAATGAATTTTTCCTAGTGAAACCCTCTATTTTTGCTTTTTATTTTTCAAATAGTGCTTATACTCCTTTAAATAGCGCTTTACACTTCAAATAACGCTTCTGCAGTTTTAATTAGTGCTTCCATGAATCAGATTAGCACGTTTACACGCATGTTCTAGGGCATAAACCGCTTTTGCTTTGTCAAATAGCTCTTTTAAATTTGATTTCACTTATGCATTTTAGATTAGCACGTATGAATTTTGAAATGGCGCTTTCAAATAGTTTTAGCGCATTTTCTTGATGTTGCGCTTTTGAATTTTTAAGTAGCGCTTTTAAACTTTTAAGCAGTGCTTTTGTGTTTTAGTGCTTTTAAAGCCTGAAATAGCACTTTTACCCTGCTAGGAAAGATTTCAAATTGTCATAGTTCACTTTGAAAATTGTTCAACGTCATTGATTAGATGATTGGTTAAGGTAACAAACTTGATGTTATAGCGAGTCGTAAGATGTCGGTATGAGTCAGTCAAAGTTTGAATATTTGATTGTCAATCTAGATTTAGATGATGGGTGATGATGAATTTTCCATCCTCTCTGAGTAGACTCAGCAAAATTGATTGTGGTTTGATATTTGTAAATGTTTGATTGACTTAGGATAATCCAAATGATAACTGATTTCAAAATTGATGTGATTGAACTTGCTTTGTGTAGGTTGTGCTCAAGTCATTAAGTGTTCGTGGTTCGTATCCCTTACCTATGAGTATGATCCAGGACCTGAGTGTGGCTGATCGTAGACATATCAGTCTGTGTGGTCTATCTTTCCTTTTGGCTCTACCTCGATTCTAAGTGAATCAGGGTTTTATTACTGCTATGGCTTAGAGATGGCACTCAAACCATAACACCTTCCATTTACCTATGGGTGAGATGACGATCACCCCAGAGGATGTGTATCGTATCCTTTACTTTCCTACCAAAGGAGAGCTGGTTTATTATGATTTTGTATATGATGGGTCAGCATGTCGGCGAGTCTTCTTAGATCTGACCATTGGAGATGATCATATCCAGTGGGTACAGTTTCTTTCTTTTACAGTGCTACCAGCAGTGTTAGGTTCTATGATCAGTGGGTTCCTTCTTCCAGACAGACGTGGTCATGGTTTTGCATGCGGATGGGGTCCTATCCTTGAGGACTTGATGGCACATCCTTGAAGGTTTGATTGGGGTTCCTATGTATTAACTTAGTTGTATCATGAGCTACATATAGTAGTTTACAAATGATCTTCTATGCTCACTACAGGAGTGATTTTATTACAGCTTTGGACTTGGGAGCATATCCCAATGACCCGTCTTGTTATAGCACGACAATGAGATCCAGGTTGGCCATTCGCCTGGATGTATGAGGGATATGGGTAAGTTGGATTATTGGCATCATGTCATCAATGATATGGATGTTGTGGTCTGGAGGCCATATGTGGGATGTGAGGCTTGGCCTGAGGATGGCACTGAGTTGCCTTACATGTTCTATCCTCGGTGGATGATTTGGCGTTCGACCTATATCATTGAAAGATTTTTCTTCAGGAGAATTTTGCATCAGTATGGGCACACATAGGGTATGCCCCAGGGAGTGGCTATGTATGCTCAGGTGCAGGAAGAGAGGTCTTTGTGGGGTCCTTGTGTGGATTATGGGACAGTTGTCTGGGAGATTTGAGACCTTGGGTATCTACCTTGGTCTATGCGAGAGAATATTATGGATGCTGGGATTACAGATGAGTACATTGATTGGCTACATCATAACCCATTTATGAGGTTTATAGATCCCACTGAGAGTGTCCTAGGTATTGATGAGGTATCAGATGGTGATGGTCGTGATGTTGGGGATGATACAAATGATGGAGATGATGGAGATGGTGGGAGGGGTTGGAGTAGGATTAGAGCATGATGCGAATGATTGGGTCATCAGGAATTCAAAGCAGGTAGAGCTCTTATTCTAGTGATTTTTGCTACTCCTATCCCTCCTAGGGTTGATCAGGTTAGAGGTGGTGTAGATAGAGCACTACATCAGGTTGTTGGGGATCCAGCTGTGAGACTAGGCTGGCATAGGGCTAGGCGACAACAAGAGATTGATGTAGAGGTTGCATAGGTTTTACTTGATCAGGCACAGGGTCCTCCTACTCAGTAGGTGATACCTCTAGTTGTTCCATAGGCTTCCTCTTCTCAGGCACCTGCTTCTACTTTAATGCCCTCATCTTCCTCACATCCATCTTCTTCAAGTTTTGTTCCATCCTTATCAAATCCATCTTCTTTTGTGCCTTCTTCTTCCATACCTCCACCATAGACTTCTACAGGACAGGCTCCTGCCCCAGCTTTAGCATCATATGTTATATCTCTTCAGTCTCAAAATGTCAGCGATGTAGCAGTAGATTACTCAACTGAGTTCAATGATGTAGACCTTTTTGGCTATGATGAGTCAGCAGGGATTAAAGGCGAGCTCAAGTCATCCTCCAAATAGTGCTCATGGTCCTAATGGTGGAGATGGTGCTGGTGGTTCAGCCAGTTGAGATATGATTTGAGATATTTCAGATTATTTGATGATATACATGATCTCATTCTTTTTCATTAATATCAAGACATTGGACTCTATTGTATCATTTTTTATTCAATCTATGTTGTTGATGCTGATACTTTGATTGACTTTGATGTCTGAATATTGCATTTATGATTATTTGATGGTCTCTGATATCCTGTTTACTTCATGATGATGTTATAGACTTTGATACTCATTTTGATAGCTTTCACTATATATGATGTCATGATGTGTTGGATTTCCTTTTCAGGTGTTTTAGCATGATATGCAGATTTAGATGGTTTTATCTCCTATATGCTTTGTTTTATGCTTTTCAGATGCAATTTTTGAAATGTATGCACATGTTCTATTGATGCTTAAATGGTTATCTTATGTATGACATAGAATAGATGGATGAATGTAATGATGTGGATTCTAATGATTAATGTGTTGTTTTTATGGATGCAATGATATATAGATGTGTTAGATGGTTGTAATGAATGTAATGTATATGAATGGATTTTTGAATGGATTTATATGCAATGACTTAAATGATATGCACCTAATGATGGTGGTATGATGCTCTATTTGAAATGCAATGATGTAATGAATATAATGATGTAATGATTATGATTATGATCCTAATGAATGCCATGGTAAATGCATTTAATGGATGTAAAATGAATGATTTCCTTTTGCCATGAATGATGCATACTAAATGAAATGAATCTTGAATGATGCAATCTAATGTAATTGATGAATTTAAGGTGATGTATGCAACCTAATGAAATTTATGGACTTAATATGATGAATGCAACCTAATGCAATGATTTAAATGATTCTAATGATAAAGATTAATGCAACTTAATGCAATGAGCAAATGATGGTGAATGACTTATGCAACTTAATGCAATGATTTAAAATGATGAGATGCAATGAACTTAATGGTTTAAATGATGAAAAATGTTTAAATGAATGTAAGATAAAGTGAATCTAGTAAAGATGATTTCAATGATTTAATGCCATGTAATGCAATTGTGATAAATGAACCTAACAAATGTGAGTGAACTAATGAAATGCACTTTTGTTTTTTGTTTTTTATTTCCAACACACTCAATCACATATAGTTTTTGATGATCCTTTGATTTTTGATTTGACCACACCCCCTTTTATTTTGTCAATTTTCCCTCTTGCAATCATAAACTAAGAAAGGAAAAATACATTAAATACATTTAATCTAAGATGTATGCAACTGACTATCATTATTCAAACATTTGGAGCTTATAGTCATCATTGAGCAGTTTTTGGAATTCCAATTGTAGTACAACCATCACTAGTTCAACCATGATGATATGAATACTTTTTGCACCTCTTGTGTTTCTTTCCCATCCTTTTTTTTTCTAGTATGACTATCACTGATTGAAACCAATCATGAGAGTATGAATACCAAATTTTTCAGATTTTATGTTGCAAGTGGTTTTTGTTATTATGATATTGAACATCAAAATATCCAAGGTATCCTTTTGCATAAACAAACAAAGATCTCAGTTTTATCCTATGTACAAGTCCTCAATGATTCTTTGATGATCACATCCTTAGAAAAATAATACATGATTTAGAACTTTGATCTTAAGACAGTCATTCATAAATCAACTAAAATATCACGCTTTCATCATAGCTTGTCTAGTTTAAAAACTTTCATCGATTCGCTAGAAAGACATGATTTTATCAATCAAGTCAACACTTAGAAAAAATTTACAATGTTTTTCAAATCCACATTTCAAGTGTAGTTCCATCCATTTCATACTTGTAATCCTAATAAAGATAAGCTCATGTAAGATCTTGGATCAAATTTTGTGTTCGGTTCAAATTGGATTGGGATTGAAGATTTGATTGAGTGTTTCACTTATGTTTTCACTGAATTGATTCGATGATTGATTGAAGTTTGCTTTTGATGAATCCTTTCTCCTTTTGAGTAGATTTCCCTCAGTTTGATATGATTACAAATTTGGACTGAGGATAATTTGCATTTTAGGTGACCAAAATCTTTAGGTGCTTGCAAATGCAACTATGGGGTTTTATTATGCAGTATATAGAAATGTTGGCGAATGCAATATTTACAAGATGACCACTAAGTATGCAACTGATTTGGACTTTCAATGGTGCTTGTTTACCAGGTTTTCACCGATTGAATGGATCTTGCTTTCTTTTTCTATTTTTAAAGCTTTTTCCTTTTTTTGCTACCAAGGCGCCTATTTGCTAGGTTTTCACCAAGGCACTTTTTCTCTTTTTTTATTTTTTTGTATTTTTATTTTTTTAATTCTTTTTCTTTTTCATATCATCAAGGTGCCTATTTGCTAGGTTTTCACCAAGACAACATCTTTTTGAGGATCATATATGAATATTTTTGGCTTTCTTCATGCTCAATTTTCCATTTTATCTTTTCTACATTTTTGATTTGTTTGCTCTTTTCTGATTTCAATGTTTTTGATATTTTCAAGATCTCTTTTGATTTTATACAATAAATAAGATGCTTTCCATTTTATTCTCTGATACTCTTTATACTCTTTCATCTTCTTCATCTATAGACCCTTTTTAGATGAATGTTATTGATAGGTTCTTGTAGCTCTTCTCCATCACAATCAGCTAACTTATAGGTGCTTGTGCCAAAGGATGAGGTGATAACAAAAGGTCCTAACCAATTTTCTTCCCATTTTCCTTTCTTTTATCTTTCTTCTTGGTTCTTGGGATTCTCTCGCAAAACTAGGTCACCTATTTGAAATGTTCTTGACTTGATGTGCTTATTATAAGACCTTGACATTCTATTTTGATATAATTTTAAGTGATCAAATGCTTGTTGTTGTTTCTCATATAGCAGTTCTAGTTCATGCAACCTAGCAACTCTATAATCTTCCTCACTTATCAGACCATGAAGAGATACCCTTAAGGATGGAATTTCTACCTCCAAAGGTAAAACTACTTCTATTCCAAAGACTAAGGAAAAGGGTGTAGCTCCTATTGGCATTCTGATACTTGTCCTATAAGCCCATAAGGTCGGGTTTATTTTTATGTGCCAATCTCTACCTGAATTGTCCACCGTTCTCTTCAATATATTTGAGATGTTTCTATTTGTTGCTTTAGCTTGTCCATTACCTTGGGGGTAATAGATTGAAGATGAGTGATGGATCATATGGAAATTTGTGCATAACTCTTTTAGGTCCTTGTTTTTGAAATGCTTAGCATTATCCATTATAATGGCATGAGGTACACCATATCTACATATTATGTGGTTTAGGATAAATAAGGATATGTATTTTTCTGTTGCAGTTGATAAGGGTACAGCTTCCACCCATTTGGTAAAGTACTTTGTTATCGTGATGATGAATTTATGACCATTTGAGGATGGTGGATAAATCATTCATATTAAATCTAGACCCCATTGATAAAACCCTCAAGGTGTTGTCATTGGATGAAGCTCTTGTGCGGGCACATGTATCAAGTTTCCATGAAATTGACACTTTCTACAAGTTTTGGAAAAGTGACAAGCGTCTTTCTCCATTGTAGGCCAAAATATCCTATCCAAAGAAGTTTCTTAGCTAGGGTTAATCCATTTGAATGTGACCCATAGATTCCCTCGTGGATTTCTCACAAGGCTACGTTTGATTCCTCTTCCTATAGACATCTAAGAAGCATTCCGTCTAGACTCTTATGATACAATGTTTCATATATTAAGGTATAATGAGCGGCTTGGTGAATGAAGCTTTTCTTTTGGTTCCTGGTTTGGTCCATGGGTAGGATTTGATCTTTTAAGTAGGTGTAAATAGGTCCATACCAAGGTGATTCCTGTGTAGTTAGCAAACAAATGGTATGAGGATGGGTAGGGTCAAATGTATGTTGTCCCACTTCTTCTACCAGGAATTCATATCTGGTATTTGTAGAAGTGATGCCAAAGTTGCCATTGCATCTGTTGCTTTGTTATTTTCTCTTGGCACTTGCTCAAATGTAATAAGAGTGAAGTATTTCTTAAGATTTTTCACCATATTTTTATAAGGTATCATCTTGTCATCTTTTTTCTGATATTCATCATTAATCTGATTAATGACTAGTTGCAAGTCTCCATAAACTTTCAGTTCTATCACCTTCCATTCCAATGCTAACTTTATGCCAATGACCAAGGCTTCATATTTTGCTATGTTATTGGTGCGTGGAAATAACAATTCATAGGACTTTGGAATTGTAGATCCTTGAGGAGTGATTAAAAGTATGCCTACTCCTGATCCATGTTGAGTGTATGAACCATCAAAATATAGTTTCCATGTGTTTGCCTCAACATTCACAATCTTGAAATCTAGGAATTCTACTTGAATTGGATGATCATCTTGCAATGGTGATTCTTCTAATTGGTCAACAATGACTTTCCCTTTGATAGATTTGTGGTCTACATACTCAATGTCAAATTCACTCAATACCATGACCCATTTGGCTAGCCTTCCATTTAATGTTGTTTTTCTAAGTAGATACTTAACGGATCTATCTTTGCAATGAGTCTTATCTTATTGTATGCACCCAAAAATGGTCGCCTAGACTTTGGGCCCCATTTATTTGATTTATCAATCCTGAATCATTTTTATCAATAATCAATATTTTCCACATTATCAATTTCTTGATCAAATCTTAATTTCGATCATATATTGGATTTTTATCCTATGGGCTAATCATTTATCCTAAGTCTTTATTTGATTAAAAGGAATATTTCCTCCCCTTTTGATTAAATAAAAAGCCCCCACTTTCCTCTTATCCTAAGTTGCACAAATAAAGCATTATTCATATTTTATAAAAAGGAAAAAAGCACTTTTTGTCTCATATGGACATAAAGTCAACTCTTATTTTCCTATTGGAGGATACTTGTGCACATGGATTGCTCCTCTTTCAAGCTCCACCGCTGATTAAGACTTTTTGCCTCTTAATCTCAATGGTCCATTTCACCTCATTTCTTATAAAAGGAGAGCTCTCTCCTTCATTTGCATATCTCATGTTTTTATGCTAATGCTATGCTGCAAGTTTTAGGTGCATTTGGAGTTTGAAGACATTGAATACTTGCTTCATTGCATCATCTAGTTCATATTTGCTTTCTTAGTTGCATAATAATGGCATTATTAGCTTAGTTTCCTTTTATGCAATAGAATAAGCTCACATAGTCTAAATAGGAGGCATTGTAATCCATTGCTATTTCCTTTCATAGATTAGTTGCATTGTACTTTTCCTTTCATAGCTTAGATTGCATTGTCATTGTAGTTGCATTGCATTGCATTTTCATAGTGATTCTTGAGGATATTGGCACTCTTTCCCTTGTCCTCACTTGAATCTCTCATTGTGTGGTTGACTAGCAAGGTCACAAGCTTGTAGCTCTAGCTGAGAGCAAACACATCATAGTCCCTTGCAACTCCATGCATAGAGAGCTATGAGCCACTTTGTGAGGCCTCATTCTTGAGCAACCTTGCATGTAATGGTTCATAGAAGTGCACCATTTTAGTGTGTACACTTATGAGATAAAATATAGTGGTGTGACTTTTGAGAAACAAAAACCATAGCCAAACATGCCCTTTCGATGAAAGTATAATTCAACTCATATTTGACCAAAGTTCTACTTATGTAGAATACTCAGTCGCTAAAATATATAGTATCAAGGGTTTTCCTCTTATAGGTGGCATCAAAGTTGGAAGATTCATGAGGTATTTCTTCAACATGTTGAAAGATTCTTCACACTTCTCATCCCATTTGAAAATTGTATCTTTATGGAGAAGTTGGGTGAAGTTATGACATTTTTCTGCCAATTGGGATATAAATCTCCTGATGGATTGGATTCTTCCTTGTAGTGACCTCATTTGGCTTATGTTTCTAGGTGCTTCCATCTCCATGATGGCTTTGACTTTAGTAGGATCTACCTCTATTCCTTTGGATGATACAATGTAGCCTAGCAGCTTTCCTGATTGGACCCCAAATGCACACTTTTTTTAGATTGAGCCTTACTTTGAATTGCTCCAATATTTGAAAAAAATTCTCTAGAATCGTTAGATGCTCCTCTCTTGAATGAGATTTTTCTAATATGTCATCTACATAGTCCTCCATAAATTTATGCATCATGTCGTGGAATATAGTGGTCATTTCTCGTTGATAGGTCGCTCTAGCGTTCTTCAAACCAAAAGGCATAACATTCCAACAGAATGTCCCCCATGCACATGTAAATGCTATTTTATCTTGATCCTCGGGTGCTATCTTTATCTGATTATAGCCACTAAATCCATCCATAAGTGAAAACATGGAATGTTTTGTTGTTAGGTTCACTATGGCATCTATGCTTGGAAGAGGAAAATCATCTTTAGGACACACCAAATTTAGATCCCTGAAGTCTGTGAAAATCCTGATGGACTTGTCTACTTTTGAAACTAGCACTATGTTTGAAATCCATTAGGCATAATCAATAGCCCTTATAAACCTAACTTTTAGCAATTTCTTCAATTCCACTTTTACTAGCAAGGCTATATGTGGATGCATCTTTCTTAACTTTTGTTTGACTAGTTTGGCTCCTTCTTTGATATTTAAGTGATGCATAATTAGATTTGGATCCAATCCCGGCATATCATCATATGACCATGCAAAGTTGATTTTCTTTTCCTTGAAAATTCTGATGAATTCTTTTCTTTCCTCACTAGATAAGGATGCTGCTAGGTGTATGATCTTTGGCTCGAATTCTGATCCAATGTTTACCTTCTTTGTAGGTTCAATCAAGATAGGAGATCTTTCTTCATAATGCTTTGGTAAAGTATCCAAACTCCCTTCCTTAGGTGCCTCAATTGGGTTTTCACCTTTGGAATCATTATTTCTTTCTTTCTCTTTTTTATCTAGTGCTGCCACAACGTGGTTTTCAACACTAGATTCTTTTCCTTTTTTACTTTTTTTGTTTTTTTTTCATTTTTTATTGAATTAGGAGTTTGGATACCTTCCTTTTCCTCTTCTTTCTAATATTCTATGTTAGAAGATGGTTCAACTACATTAAGGTATTGGGACACCATGTTGTCATTCAAAAAGGTTGGAAGGATAGTTGGTTCAATGGAATCCCATTCAATTAATTCTGGGTATATAAGAGTTAAGGGATCAATGATTTGGCTAGGTTAGATTGGATTTAGGGATAAGACCTCATTTGATAGTTCATACATTGTATCATTCAAGTCTATAACATGTGCCTCTTCTAAATATTCTAAAGAAGTAGGGTCAAAGTCTTCCTCACTAGACTCCTCTAAGGTTTTTGTTGGATAAAAGTCTCGTGGGTTAAACCTAACATTTGATTCTTCCATAGTAGGTCTCCATGAGGGTATGTATGGTTCTCCTACCAATTGATTTAGGTCAATTTCTTGAATTTTAATATTTTCTAAGACCACTTGATTAGAACTAGAGGCTTGATTCTGATTTGGTTATGCTATTTTATCCTTTTCTTTGCTAGAAGTGTAGGTATGAATAACATCTACCTCCTTATCTTGGCATGACTCACTTGACAATGATTCCCATACCCAATTTTTAGAATCCTCATCACTATGTGATTCTAATTGCAATATTTGATCATAGACTTTAGGATAGTTCTTTTGTGTGTACCCTTGTTCTAAGTACTCTAATCCTGTCTTCTCTTTGCTATCCCTCCATGTCATTTTGATGGGTTCAATGAGTCATTCATTCCTTGTGCCCAAAGGTCCTTGGCCTTTGTATCCCATCTTTTTCATGATTTGAAATCCATTCCCATATTGATGTGTGGGAATGCTGATATTTTGGATACATTTTTCTTGAGCACTTGACTCCTCATCTTTATAAAGCCAATCAAGAATTTCATTATCATCTTCATCCATGGATGAAGAAGTATTTGGTCTCACAAAATGATCATTATATATATGGGGTAGATTAGGTGGTCTTCCATATGACTTAGGGGATAATGGCAAATCCATCATGGATAAAGAATATTCCCCTATGCCTTTTTGCTTGATTTTACATTGTTTTCCAAAGTTTTTCATCATTTGGTCCATCTTTTGATAATGGTCATATTTGGTGTAAATTTGGATGGCTTTTTCTTTGTCTTCTTTCTCCTTCTCATGAGTATTCTCCTCACTAACCTTTTCCTTGCCCTTTGTTGATGTAGCTAAGTTAGTGGGTCTTTGGATGTCTTCAACAACAATTTCTCTTTCCATCTTTTCATTTCCTTTGAATAATGGAATGTCCTTAGAACTTTGACCTTGCTCTATTTGTTTAGGTATAGACCCTTCTGCATTGTGCAGGACTAGAGAGTCATTGATAGGCTTCATGTTATTACAATATTGGAATGGATTTGAGTCTCCACTTACCATGATCTCTTGACCTAGATAAGGAAATTTTAAACATTGGTGGTAAGTAGAAGGCACGACCTGCATTTCATGAATCCACGGCCTCCCTAATAAGATATTGTAGGTTAACTTTAGGTCTAAAACTTGGTATATGGTCTCTTTTTGCATGGGACCAACTTTGATGGGAAGTACTATGACTCCTTTAGATGCTCTTTCTTCATCATCATAGGCTTTGATGGTTATTTTATTCTTTGGGTCAATAGCCTCCTCGAAAAATCCTAGAGCTCTTACCAAGTTTAGGGTACAAATATTTAAGTTGGCTCCTCCATTGATAAGAACTCTCTTCACTCTATGCTTGTGAATAAGGACCTCTATATGCAAAGGTAAATTCTGCGGGTGGTTTAGTGACATGTCATCTTGTTTGGAAAAAGATAAGCAATGAGGAGCAATGAGATGTCCCACCATATTTTGAAACTTGTCCACATTTAGGTTTAGAGGCACATTGGTTACTACTAAAGCTTTCTCTAGAATCTCCTTGTAAGTAGGTGATAATTTGAGAAATTCTAGGATTGAAATTTGAGCGGGAGTTCTTTTTAATTGATCAACCAAGTTATATTGCTTTGATGATGAATATGTGTTTTGGTTGGGTAAAACAATTCTTGGAGCATTTCTAGGTAGGGTGATTTTAGAAGCTTGCCCCCAAGAGACACCATTAGATGATGCTTCTTTTGATTTCTCCTTTACCACAATAACATTTATGATATTGTCCTCTTCACTTAGAGTATTGATGATGTTATTGTAGGTATCAGCAAAATTCACCTTCTCATTACCTCTTTTCTGATTTTGGTTGTTGTTCGATGACTTACCCTTTTCAAGGTTTAGAAAGGGGTTCTTGAAGGCCGTATGATCCTCATTGTTTTGAGGCCCTTCAATTTTGATAGTTCCATCATCTATTAGGTCTTGCACTAAGTGTTTCAACTTCATGAATTCATTGGTTTTGTGACCCTTATTTTGATGATACTCACAATGATGAGATTCATTCCACCAATTAGGTTTAATTTGAGGTTCATAAGGTCTCAAATCTGATAATGTGATAATATTATTAGCAACCAAGGTTCTTAATGCATTCTCCAAGGGTTCACCTAGAAAGGTGAATTTTCTCTTTTGATATGTGGAGAAAAAGGGTTTGGGCTTATTCCCATTGGCATTATTAAAAGGATTGTTATTATAATTGTTGTTGGAATTGTTGGAATTATTAGAATTAAAGGGAGCTTTATTTGTTTGATTTACATTGTATGAAGAATTAGCTCCAATTGATAAGTTAAAAGGGTTTGCCTTCAAGTTGTGGGCCTCCACAACTCCATCGTTCACCAGATTTTTGTTATTATTTTTCAACCATAGCTTACGCTTATTGGTGTGATTGTTGGTCCCTTGATTATTAACATAATTAGATACATAATGGTTATTATTGTTGTTGGTATTGGATTTATTGTCTTTGAATAGTTTTATCTCTCCTCTCTTTACCAATACCTCTTCAATATTGATCCCATTTTTGATAAGTTTTTCAAATGTTGGGGGACATTCAAGTTGAAGTCGATAATTCATTTCCATGGTCAAGTTGTTTGTAAATATTTCCATCTTCTCCTTCTCAAGGATACTTCATGGATACCTTGCAAAAAATGGTCCTCCACCTTTGTAGGAATCCTAAAAAGGATTCACCATATTTCTGTTTGGTATCACACAATTTGAGCATTGTAATTTCATGCTTGATATTATAGGAGTAGTGGGTTAGAAACTTAGAGGATAATTCCTCAAAAGTCTTTATTCCTTGTGGGAGCTTAGAGAACCATTCCATGGCAGGACCTCCCAAAATCCTAGGAAAAAGTCTCATTAGGTATGTAGTGTTGTGCATGAACTCAATACTTAAGGTGAAAAACTCTCTTAAATGATCCAGTGGGTCTGTTTTACCCATATAATTATCCTATTTAGTAAAAATTGTATTGAAAGGAAAATGTACCATGACTAAGCTTTTGTCGAAAGGAAAATGACACAAAGCTTCAATAGAAAAGGGCTTAGGTTCAACCACCTTTTTCATTGAATTAATTTGTTCTTGGAACATTTTTTATTTTTTGGTCATAGCATTCATGGGGTTATCTTCTTCTTGATTCTTCTTAAGTTGTTCAATATCATATTCATGTGGGAGGTTTACTCTCGCTTGGGCTAGGTTTAGGAAAAATTTCTCCCTATCCCTATCTATCAATTTCTCCTTGACTTCAAGAAAATCATTATCTTGAGCCACTCTATCAAATTTTTCTTCAAGTGTTTCCTTAGGACCTTGATTAGCATTATTGGTGTTATTGTTGTTTCCTCCATGGTGGTAATCATGAAATGCGGAGTTTCTATCCATTTCTTCAAGTCTTTCTTCAAATAAATTTGGGAGAATATCCCCTTGATCGTGACCTTTGAAAATACTTTGGTATTCAAACTCATGGACTTCGTTAGCAATGCAAGTGCTATCTCCTTGTAAAGATACCCTAAGTTTGTGGGACCGTGTGGAAACCGACATCCAACAAGGTTTGATTCAAATTGATCCTTTGATTTGGTAATTGTTGATTTTAATTGAAGAGATTAAAAATGTAAGATGATCTTTTGAATGGATATCTCTTTCACTTGTTCTATGTATTTCCAAACACAACAATCACGCATACACTTGTTTCTTTTTACCCTCTACAAAAAGACACTTCAAGCAATCTACCTAGCTCAAGATTGGTTCATAAACATGGCTCTATAAGGTAGTCTTTGCTAAGTTAACAAGGTTTTAATCAATATTCTGTTCAAAATGGATATTAAACTTTCATCCTCCAAGTATATTAAGAGGCTTCCCACCACCGGTATGTCAGAGTTTTGCGCAATCTGTGAGGACTACTCGAGGAAGTTCAAAAATTTAACACCCTTTTGACACACATCCCATTAAGGATGCATGCATTTTATTTTTTAGTGGGTTGGATGATTGTGATAAAGGTGAGTGTATCCCACTTTGGGTTGTCCCTCTCACCGGCCTTATTAAGGTAAATCTCGGGAGGCGAGCCCAACTAATGATCTAGCATGTTCATGTAAAAGCAAGAAAGTGGAATGAAGAAATAGGTTGTGGGAGTTTGATTCACCAAAAAGGTGAAGAGCATATCCCTATCTACTTCTCAATCCCCAAACACAATTAACAATGTTCAATTTCCAACCCACTAACTAGTGAGAAACGAGTATTGCTACTCTTTTCTACAAACAAGGGGTTTATATGATTATGTGCTTGATTTACTTAACCTTTCTTTTAATCAAGAAACTTTGACATTTTGGGCATTTTGATTCACTAAAAGAAGTGAAGAGAATAGGCCTAATATCAAAATAACTCAAACAATAATAGGTTGTTTTTACTTACTAGATTTTGAAAACACCAAAGCCACAATTTAAGTAAAAAAATGACTCAGTTTAGGCTTACCTTTTCCTTGTAGCTAGCAAAGGCTAGGGGCATTTTTGAGTGATTTTCATGTTTTAATGCTTACCTTGGCGATCATTCCTTTCCAATGTGCTTTTCCTCCAACAAGTTAGTCAACAAAACCAACAACAATGAAGAAAACAAAATAAAATTGAAAAAACAAAGACAAAATTGAACTTTAAGCCTTATTTGTCAAATTTAAGGAAAACTTGATTAAGGTGAAAATATCCAATTTAATGAAACAAATTTTTCCTTATATGCTTCTACAACTTTGATGTAATGATCATATACCTTCCCTTCTTGTTGAGAATCCTCAAGAACTAGCTTAATGTGAGCAATGTACTCCTTTTTGATCTTCCTTGTCAAAGCTTTGCCTTCTTGATTGGATCCGATCTCTGGTTTTTTTACTTTTATGTGATCAGTCATCTTGTAGAGACAGAGAAAACATTTTCTGACAGTCAGATTCTATTTATTTTCAATTTAAGAAAAAGTGTTATTAAATATATTGAAAGCACTCTTTAAATGCTCAAACGCGCTAGAGATTGAATTAAAAGCGCTAAATAAAATAGTATAAGTGCAAAAATAGAGAGTAAAAGTGCTGAAATCCTGTGTAAAGGTGTCAGAAAATGATCAAACACCCTGGAGATCGAGTCAAACGCACTGGCTAGTCAAGGAATAAGCACTGATAGAAATTAGACAGAAGCCAGAAAGAATCGAAAGTGATGTTTCTCTATGCAAAGGCACACAACTTTGCCGTGGAAGTGCTGAAA
This sequence comes from Chamaecyparis obtusa, assembly GCA_027943335.1. NCBI lineage: Eukaryota > Viridiplantae > Streptophyta > Pinopsida > Cupressales > Cupressaceae > Chamaecyparis > Chamaecyparis obtusa. Next base: position 153,919 of record BSBK01006691.1, read on the forward strand.
CAGTGCTCAGAAGCATTGTTTAACTGCTCAAAAGCATTGTTTGAAGTCTTATAAGTGTTGTTTCACTGCAAAACCGAGAGCTTAACATGCAAAAATTTGAACAAATATGAAAATTATGAGATTTTTAGAAAGTGAAGCCTAATGCCCCACGATGGGCATTATTTTGTGTACTAGAAATTGTACCTTCATAGAATTAGTATTGTCAAATAAATCAAATAGAAACTAAGTTACCACAAATAGAAAATCTATTTAGCAAATAAATGAGCAATTAAGCATTCTATGGCTCTCTAACTAAGAGTGTTAATGGTGAAGCTCTCAGCAAGCCTCCATTAGTGACAGTCCTAGAATGAGAAATGAGTGATAAGCTAAGCTAATTAATTCAATTCCAAATTGAAATGCTCAAATTAATTTATAAATTGCCTTTCTAGCTATAATTCTCAAGAGGTTAGATGCAATTCTTAGATTTGTAGATGATTTATGAGTGATTTATGCCTTGCTTATATAGGATTTGGCAAGGGTAGGGGGTGTGGTAGAGTTGATCATGATTAGGTTTGAGTTGAGTCTTTTGTTCCACCCTTTGAAGACAATTTAAATATTGTGTCCTCAAAGCTTGGGACAAGAAGAAAAGATGAGTGGACAAGATGCTCTTTCAATTTGAGTGATTGTGATTCATTTTGGCTTGATCCATGTGAGCTCTTTCTTTAAATTCCTATTGGTTGAGGCTTTTTCCTCCCATGTGGTGTTGAGAGAAATTAGGATTTAATCAATTGATTTTAATTCATTTATTTAGCCATGTGCAACCCTTGAATGGGTTGATTTGATTTAATTCAAACTATACAATTAATTAGATTAATTGCACATTGATTTAATTTATCTTGGTTAAAATGCTCTTGATTTTGATTTAAATTGAATTGAAGCTTGATTTTAATTTTGATTGGCTAAATGTTCATTTTGATCCAATTGCTTTGATTTTACCTTGATTAATCACTTGAATGATCCTGTCCACTTTTAAGTGATTACACATCCAAGCCAAGAATGCGTGCAGAAAGACATGGAAGAAAAAGTACAATACATTGGAGATGCTACTTGAAGAAAGCATTAGAGCATACAATCAAAGGATTAATGAAGCAGTTTCAGGAATTAGAAACAATGGTGGAGAGATTTCTGAAGAAGACATAATGGATAAGTTGATGACTACCTTGACACTAGAATATGATAACAAGATAAACATCTTGAAAGAGACTATACCATTCTCAAAATAATTTAAGAGTGAGACCTTAATCAACAAGATTTCAGCTTTTGAGATATCAAGTTTGAAGACATAACCTAAAAATGAGACAACCTTCAAAGCTTCAATCCATGGTAAAAAATTCTTGAACACTTCTGGTAATTTTGATGATGATGATGATGAAGAGAAAGCACTAGATGATTTCATTTCTATGATTTCTAAGAGAGAAAAGAAAGGAAAAGGAAAATATGAAGTTCAGTTACCATTCAAATTCTTTTCATGTAACAAGATTGATCACTTTGCCACTAAGTGTCCTACAAGAGTCAAGAAGTTCAAATCTAATTACAAACCTAAGTATACAAAAGAATGTTACTATGTTGGAGATGGAGTATCAGATGATGATTCAGTAGAAGATGAAATTGGATTCATTTCCATTGAAGAAATGGAGAAGATGTTTGATGAAATGGACCTTGAAGATGAAAAGAAATCACAAGAGTTAGCACTAATTTCACAAGTTGACATCGGGACAGATTGGATCATTAATAGCGGTTGCTCACATCACATGATAGGATACAAGAATAGATCTGTACATCTGGATAGATACAAAGGTGACATGGCTAGATTTGGAGACAACACTCCTAAACCTATCATAGGTAGAGGAGCCATCACTTTGGATGAGAAGAACAACACTGATGATGTTCTCTATGTTGATGGATTGCAACATAATCTACTAAGTGTTGGACAATTGCTTGAAAAAGGATATCAGTTGGAATTCAAAGACAACAAGGAAGGAGAAATGATTGCATCAGGTTCAAAGACTAAAGGTAATGTTTTTCAGCTTAATCCTGAAGCAAGTTGTTTTGTTGCTAAAGTAAATGACAGTTGGTTATGGCACAAAAGACTATGTCACATCAATTTTGACAACATAGTGAAGATAAGTAATGTAAAGGAAGTAAGAGACCTTCCTAGTATTACAAAATCAGTTGATACAATATGCAGGGAATGTGTGATGGGAAAGCATGTGAGGAATTCATTCATAAGCAAGCATAATTTGGTAGAGAAAAAATTGGATCTAGTACATACAGACCTATATGGACCAACTCAAACAAGATCATACTATGGTGAAAGGTACTTTATTTTTTTTGTTGATGATTATTCTAGAATGATGTGGGTTGTGTTCTTAAAGGATAAATCAAAAGAATTTGAGAAGTTCAAAATATTCAAAGCTAAGGTTGAAAATGAGTCTGGATTGAAGATTAAATGTCTGAGATTAGATAGAGGAGGAGAATTCACCTCTGACATATTTTATGAGTACTGTGAAGAACATGGGATAAAGAGATAGCTAAGTGCTTCTAGAACACCTCAGTAAAATGGAATTGCAGAAAGAAGGAATAGGATCATTCTTGACACAACGCGTACCATCATGATTGAAGGAAAGGTCGCACACACCTATTGGAGAGATGCGGTCAATATTCTAGTCTATACTATCAATATAATACAATTGAGGCTAGGCGTAGACAAGACACCTTATGAGCTATGGTTTGGGAATGTACCTACATTCAAATACTTCATAATTTTGGGAAGCAAGTGCTACATCAAGAGAGATGAAGCAATTGGCAAGTTTGATGCAAGAAGTGATGAAGGTATTTTTCTTGGTTACTCTACTAAAAGCAAAGCTTATAGATGTTTTAACTTGAGATTAAAGAAGATCATTGAAATTTCTCATGTTAAGATTGATGAGAAGTTTATGGTTCAAGAGAGGTATCATGATTATGCACCTATGATTGAAGAAGGACCTAGACCTGCCACTAGAGAAACAGTTGTTGATGAAATGTTTGACAACATTGATGTATTATTCAATGACCTTGAAACTAGTGAAGAAGAATCTCAGAAGTCGGATGAGAGAGTCACACCTAATGTTCCAAAATTCATATCTAGATATCATTCAAAGGAAGACATCATTGGAGATCAAAATAGTAAAGTCATGACAAGATAAAAAAAAAAGAGTTCAACAAATGATGAACCGATATGTTTACTTTCACAAATTAAACCTTTAAGTGTTGAAGATGCATGTAATGACTTAGATTGGCATGAAGCAATGAAAGAAGAGCTAGATCAGATAATTAAGAATGATACATGGGAACAGGTCCCTAGGCCTAGTGATAAGAATGTGATTGGAACCAAGTGGATATTCAGAAATGAGATGAATGAAGATGGAATAGTGGTAAGAAACAAAGCAAGACTAGTATGCAAGGGATATGCACAAAGAGAAGGAATTGACTATTTTGATACATTTGCCCCTGTAAGTATATTGGAAGCCATAAAGTTTTTTCTAGCCTATGATACATTCAAGAACTTTAAGGTATACCAAATGGATGTCAAGTCAGCATTCCTTAATGAAGAGTTGAAGGAAGAAGTATACATTGAGTAGCCTAAAGGATTCACCTTATTAGACAGACCTGATATGGTATGCAGATTGAAGAAATCCCTCTATGGACTTAAGTAAGCCCCTAGAGCATGGTATGAAAGACTTGATCGATACTTGACAAAGATTGGATTCAAGAAAGGAGCAACAGATTGTAATTTATTCATAAGAGAAACATCTGATGGACTGTTGTTGGTTGCCATATTTTTTGATGACATTATCTTTGGTGGTAATGACAAGCTTAGTGTTGAATTTTCTAAGGAAATGTAGAGATAATTTGAAATGAGCATGATTGGTCCTATCAAGTACTTTTTGGGACTAAATGTGTAGCAGACAGACAAAGGTATATTCATTAATTAGTCTAAGTATGTGAAAGAGATATTGAATAAGTTCAAGATGGATGATTGCAAGCTAGTAAGTACTCCTATGATAACCAAATGCAAGCTTTCAAAAGAAGATGATTCAATAGTAGTAGACATAACCTTGTATAAGTCTATGATTGGTAAACTAATCTATCTTACTCAATCTAGACTTGATATTTCCAATGTAGTTGGCATTGTTGGAAGATTTGCAGCAGAACCTAAGCAAAGTCATCTCATTGCAGTAAAGAGGATATTTAGATACTTAAGAGGAACTATAGATTATGGCTTATGGTATCCTAATTCAGAGAATGTAGAGCTTCATGCATATACATATGCAGATTGGGCAGGATGCATGGATAATAGAAAGAGTACCTCATTAGGAGCAGTATTTCTTGGTTATAGACTTGTCACTTGGACAAGCAAGAAGCATAATTGTATCTCGCAGTCAATAGTAAAAGCAGAGTATGTAGCAGCAACATTGAATTGTTCTACAATTGTGTGGATCAAGCAGATGATAAAGAATTTTGGTATTCAGATTGATTATCCTATTGTTATTCATTGTGATAACACTAGCACTATCAATATGTCAAAGAGCCCTGTGATGCATGCAAAGACAAAACACATTGAGATAAAGTATCACTTCCTAAGAGAGAAAGTAGTAGAGAAAGAAGTAAAGGTGGATTATGTGAGCACAAAATATCAGCTAGCAGATATATTCATAAAGCCTTTACCTAAGGATACTTTTGAGTATCTCAGGGAGAAGCTGTGAGTAATTCCCTTCCTTGAATCTGATTAGAGTTTGCAGGAGTGCATCAGTCCTTAGTGACTAATGAAGGGTTGACTACTCTACTTCTGGAGTAGTACCAGTGCTTAAATGTGTTGGTGCCCTTTTCCATTGATGTCAAAGGGGGAGTATATATAGTCACAAAAAACAATACAAAAAGAGAGATTATATACAGTTGAGGGGTATGAAGTAAGGGGGAGTGTACAGTAAGGAGTTAATATTCAGAGCATTTAGTAGTAGATGGAGGATTCATCCTTGGGGGAGTTTTGTTGAGGAAATGGAGAATGTTATAAAAGAATTGTACATTTGGATTGGTGGTATTTTTCATTCCATATGTTTCCATCAATGCCAAAGGGGGAGATTATTGGAGACTTGCTAGCAAGCTAGATTGCAGACTGTGTGTTTGTCATTGATGATAACATATGGTAAGTTTCCTAGATATGTTATTAGTATGATATCATAAGTGTAGAGGTTTATTATGAGTGAAAACAATAATACAGTAGTTTGTATCAGTGAATGTTCCTGACAGGTCCCAGGAAGAGTTCTATATGTGATTTATAGTATGGTTGTAATAGAGCCTTGCGTGGTTGTAGTTATGTTGTAGACATGTGTATGAAGCTATTTTCATGGATGCGGAGTTAGATATGTAGTACAAGTTGAGTTATGAAGTCTCCAGTTGACAGTCATAGTTTCCTGAGTTTGTCTGGTAGAGCTGACACTATTTTTATTGTTGTAGTAGTTGCACCTATCAGTTTGATATGCATGCTTGGATTTATGATTGGAGGAGAGTTAATAACATTTGGTTAAGAGCACATGATGTAATTCAATATGAGAATAAAGTTTGAGTTAAATTGGTGGAGCCAACAGTGTGAAGTGACACATCTACTCATATGGAGTTGCACGGTCCTAATTTGTGTTGCGTGCTTAGTAGAGCCAACTGAGATGTTATTGGAGAGTTGTATTGTTTCTCTAATATGATTTCAAGATGGTTCTAATAGGCCAAATTGATTATATCATTTAGAGAAAGATATTTATAGGCAGTCATTTTGTGATTGCTAAGTAGGCAGAGAGTTGAAAAGATAAGAGCAGAGCAGAGAGTGTGAAGTGTTGAGCCATCAGCAAAAGGTTTATGCAATAAAGTAGTGAGTATATGCTATTCATTGGAACTAATCAAGATAGAAGGTCTACGTGCAGTTCACCAAGATTTAGATATAGTGTGTATCTATTAAACAAAAGGTTGCAGCCTTCACCCCTTTGAGCAGTGTGCTCCGGAACAGTGCGTCCTCACCCCTAATAGGGTTAATTGTAAAAGACTCCTAATAGGGTCTAACCCTTAACTAGGTCACTGTACTTAATTCATTGTAAAGATCAACTCCTAACAAGGTTTTAAGATCTTCTAACATGGATCATAATACTTTAGTGCAGTTCTTAGGGGGTGTTAATTCCCACCGGGTTTTTTTTATCTATTTGGGTTTCCTCGTAACCAAAATTGTGGTGTTGTGTTAAGTGTTCTTATATTGTGTTTATGCTTAAAGTTATTATATACTTAATTGGATAAATAATTGAATCTTTTAGATAACTAATTCACCCCCCCCCCCCCTCTCAGTTATCTCTTGGGACTATTCCTAACAATAGCTTGTACTTAGGATTCATGGGATCAATCTTCTCAACAATAACTAGTTTTTGTATCTTAGGTGTCATCTTTGATCTCACAAATATTCTTTAAACACTAGGGTTCCACTTGAATATTAATTAGAATTTGTGAACACATCTCGGTAAATGCTAGAAATACCTTGAATGCTCTTTGCAGATGCTCGGAATGCTCAAATGATCGCTTGGAATTACTTGGTGTTCTCTTCTCTATTGAATGCTTCAAAGTGCTCATGAAAATGTAAAGATAAAAATGAAATAACATACCCTCTATTTATAGTTTTTCCCTGATTAGGTCTTCCAATGGCTATAAAATTTGCATTAAATGCTTCTTACCTACTTTATTTCATTGATAATCGAACTATACATTCTTTCACCAAATGGAATAAAATATCTCATACACTTTACCGATCAAACTTATGAAATATTAACTTCACAACTTATATCCAAATGCATCTTAGTATGCTAATATGGATCTTAGCACTAATTCTAGGAACTGATTTAAGATAGAATTTAGGTTATCAACTCATACACATACCTTTGATCGATTAAGTGAATATAGGTGCACTCGATCCAGAGGATGTGGTGCCATTAGTTGTTCCAAGTTTCATTCCATTATCTTGAGACTTCCTTCTCCGAGTCTTATTCATATGATCTCTTATCTCATCAATATTAACTTGAGTCTTTTCACTCGATTGTTCCTCGGTTGAGTCTTTACCTTGGTACCTGCAGTCTTTAGCTAGGTGACTGACATTGTGACAATGAAAATAAGCCATTCTAGAGTTTCTCTATGATTTCCCATTGTTCATACCATGCATCCTAAAGTAGTTCGCAACAATGTGACCAAATATTCCACAAGTAATTCTTGTGTTGTAGTCCCAAGGTATAGTTGGTCCTTGTCGGTTGTTTGCAACATTATGTCGGTTAGGTACCCATTTCTCATTTTTTCTTTGTGACCTGCATTCTCCAAATTTAAGACCATATCTCTTGTAGTTGTTATAATAAACCTCAAATATTGGCTTCCTTGGATTGTTAGTAACTCTTTCTCTACATTCAAATTCCTTATGGCCATACTTATTTCAGTTGTAACATTGACCATTAAACTTAGGAGTATTTGGTGGATTACCTTTTTTGCTCCTGTAGACATTTGTTTTGTGTCCTAGATTCACACAATGGTAGCATGTAGGCTTCTTTGTCTTTGGTGGGATAGCATCATTATCTCGATTGGCTACTTTATTGGAGGACTCACCCTTCTCAATGGAGTTTTTTGCATTGTATCCAAGTCTAGTAGTGTCTCTCAATTGTCTCTGATTTCTTAGTTGTTCATCCAGAATCTTCAATGCTTCTTCATTTATTTTCAAGACTCCATTAGCATCTTTCTCAGATTTTAGATCATTCTTCAAATGTTCATTCTTAGTTCTCTATTCAACAATTTCTCCAACTCTCCTTGCAATATCTTGATTTGCGCTAACTAGCTAGTCTATCAAGTTATAGTGAGTTTGTGTCAACCTCAATATTTCCCTATATTTGTCATCCAGTCTTATATTCATTTGTCTTCTCTCATCTTCAGCTATTCTTTTGTCATCTTCAAAGTTTCCTTTTTGTTCTAGGATTTCACACATCCTTACTGATTGTACTCATTGTTCTCTTTTCAATGCTTTCACTTGATCAACTAAGTTTTTGTTCTTTTTAGATAGTTATGATATTATAGCATCAAATTCATCAGACATGCTTCCCTCTGATTTTTCTTCAAGTTCCTCAATGTAATCATGAGTGTCTTTCAATTGTTCTGCTAGCTCCTTTCTCTTAATGAGTGAGTGTTTCAATTTATTGCTTGATTATTCAACCTTCATATTAGCCATCTTGAGTTCCATGTCCATGTTCTCAATCACCCTTTCATACTTGTAGCTTTCCATCTTTCTAGATCTTTCCTTTCAAGTGATTAAAATTCTTAATCAAAAACTAAGCTCTTATACCAATTGTTGGATTAAGTATGCAAAGGTGAGTACTGAGAGGGGAGGGGTGAATCAGTACTATAAAACACTTTTAAACTAATTAAAATTTTCTTCTTAACCATTTACTGAATCCATAGATTTTTCATGCATCTCATAAAACATACAAAACATATAACATATAGCTCATAACACAAATATTTTGGTATCACATAAATCCTTGTTAGAGGATAAAAAATGTGGTGGGGATAACACCCACAAGATTCTTAAGACTATTAAGTCTACCTTGTAAAAAGATTTTACAATTCTAATCTAAGAAGTGTACCTGGTTAAAGGATTTAAAAAATAAGATTTGTTAGGATTTGCTTGGTTAAGAGACTTTACAAATCTAATTACTCTTTAATTAGTAACACAAACTTGTCTATTAAACTCTCATCAATTATATGCATATCAAACACTTTATGCTCAATAACTCATTATCTCATATTGTGAACCTCTTTCACTAACAATTCAGTACTCGGTAGATTCACTTCTGAATCATAATCACTTTTTGTTTTGTGCTGCTCTATTACTTGGTGGCTTCTCTTCTCATCACCTTCTTTGTAATCTCTTCTCATACATGCAATCTCCTTCTCATTGATATTTTCTTTTCTGATACGTTTATACAACTCTAGAAGCGGTGCTAGGTGTTCTAGAATCATCTCTACAAGCGGTGCTAGCATTGGTTACTCCTCCAATGCATATATCATACTTAATTATCATTCATATATCTCACCTTATAATTAGGTGTAATCATCATGTTTCAATCTCCAATGTTTTGTCATACAATCTCCTCGAGATTTGTAAATTATTTTCTATTCGGTGTCCAAGTTCAATGTACTTAAATATTCTCCTTATGTTAGCTTTCTATGCTTGATAACACATTTTCCTATAGCTTTGTAACTGACTTCTCTTCTTGGTTTGGTGCTTGGTTTTTCCTTGCTTGGTGCTTAAACTTTCTTTGCTTTAATTGAAATTACCTAATCCCTTATTTTCTTTACCGAATAGCTTTTCTTGCTTTACCAACTTGTCTTTCCTTCATTACCGAATGAATTTGACAATCAATATGACTTCCTCATTACTAATGAAAACCAAAATAACTCTTAGGAGCATCATTAATATGTCCAAAAATTGAAAAATTTATATGGTTAGAAAGATGAGAAGATGTGCAAGATTATGGTGGTAATTTTAGAGATACCCTCTTGATAATTTGTAAACTTGATGATGATGAAATCAAGAATTCATGTTGGAAGATGAAAAAATGTGTAAAGTGACTAAAGTGGAGGTCAAATGGGCTTTCAAGCCTTAGGATCATTTACTAACCCTTTTTCCAAGACTAAAACATGTACGGGTTTTTGTGTGCATCATAACTTGCTCAGGTTTTGAAAAGCAAAAAGTACATTTCAAAATTTTCAAAACCCGTACATGTTTTGAAGATGTAAAGAAATGCAATTTGTGTTTTATAGAACATGTATAGGTTACGAATACATCAAACACATGGTACTAAATTAAGAATACACTAGATTTATGTATAGACTTGTATATATAATATACGTCTATGTTTGTATGTATGCATATCTATAGTTTTATGTATAAATCTCTCTCTCTCTCTCTCTCTCTCTCTCCTACCTTCTTGGGTTCTTATTTTAAAGAACTCGTACGAGTTATGGAGAAGCAGAGTTGAACCTCTAATTTTCATAACCTGTACTGGTTATGAGGAAATGTTAACATTGGTTTTAGGTTTCCATAACCCGTACGTGTTATGAGAAAATCTATGAAACATATTTCCAACGACCTAGAAACCAACACTACAAGTTGTTTGAAGGTCCCACTCACTATTTGGCATCAATTTTTGAGACAGTAATAGTCAAGTTTGCATTCTTTTATCAATTTTTCTTTGAAATGATTGATTTTTTATTTATTTTTGGGTTTTTTTTACTTTAGATTATAATAAAATGATGCTCATTTATTATTTTTCTTGCTATTTGATTGTGGATTTTCATCATGATGTTTTTGATTAAGGTAAAAATAGGTTTTACATGCACCCGAAACTAGAGTTTAAAACAACATAAAGATAGAGCATTGAAGATAACAAAATGAAACACCTACTGGAAAATAATAGTAGGGACCACCAACCAAACAATTCAAAAGTAGAAACTAAAGAAAAAACCCACAGCAAAACAACTACCAGCCAGAACAAACTAATTAACTATTATCATTTCCTCTGCCTTTTTCTGGAGATCTTCCATCTTTTGGATAGTTTCTTGTAGTTCCTTTAGCTCTTTAGGTTTTTCAGGGACCTTTCTCTGTGTGCGCCCTCTAGTTCTCATCCCCGACCTAGTGCTTCCAGCTTCCTCGTCAATGGTGATAGTAGTTCTTTCCAGCATGTTCTTCTCCAAGTAGTTATGCAACATTTTCAAATTCAAAGTGGTCACCTTCAGACCCTCGTTGCTATGGTTCAGAACACATTTTAATCATATTGTCATGGTTGTTGATTTTAGTTTCTAATTCTTTCATCTTGTATTTAACCTTCTTACTCATCTCTACAATTCCCTCCTCTTTAGTGTTTTTATTTTTAACCTTATCAAAAAGCTTATTTTCCATTTTTCCCATCTTAGTATTCATGTTTTTCATAGTTTTTTCCATATCCTGGATATGGATTTTTATTTCCTGCATTTCCTTGTTCTAGTCCCTATTCTCATCATGTATCTCCATGTTGCTCTTCTCCTTCTACACAGAAACATCCCTCTGAAGAATAACAGGTTCGTCTATGTTGTTAATAATCTCCAGCATGGTCATCTCGTCCTTACCTTCCTTCCCTCTTATCGAGGTCTCTTCACCAATATCACTAGCAAAAGGAGTATTACCAGCCTCCTTACCATCATTTTCATGTCCACCCATAATTCCCTCCAAAAAGGCTTCTTCATCTTTGAAATCCTCCTCTTTGGTTTTACCATCCCCCTTCTCAGGCATAGCATTGTTTATGTTTTCTTCCACAGGGACATTCTGAGAATCAGCCTCCATGGAATGAGTGCCATCATCCCCTTTCTTAGCTCCCTCATTATCATCAGGGGTATCTTTTGTTGCTTTGTCAAAAGAGTAAACCTGGGTTCCATCCTCTTCCTCTTCCATTTCCTCCTTTTCTTCTCCATCTTCATATCTAGTCTCCTCTTTATCATCATTCCCCTCATCTAGCATTTTCATTCCTTTCCTCTTCCTGATCTTTTCCATGCTCCTCCTCTTTCTCATTGCTTATCTCTTCCTCCTCAAACTCCTTCTCATTGTCTTTCTCGAGAATACCCTTTCCTCTCTTATGTTGCTTATTCTCTAACTCCTCTTCTTTGATATCTTTGTCACCAGAAGCAATAGGAGATTCCCTTTTAATTTTCTTCCTCTTCTTACTAGTCTCAGGTTCAGTCTCCACCTCAATCTTCACCTTTCTTTTATCCATGATCTTTTTAGGGATAGGGTCTAGAATGTTGTCCCTTATGTGCTCAGAAATAAGAAGGATCAAGCCTTCATGAAGCACAGGGTTAGAAGCATTTTTCATGTGCCCTGTAATACTGCTATTTAGAGATATTAAAAGATAGTAAGGGAAAGAAATTCTCCTTTTATGCCTAAAGTGGTTAGCAAACACAAAATGGAAATTATAGATTTTTGAATACCGCATGTCCAGAGTAAAATATTCAATCATGGCCTTCAAAATTTTAGCCCAGAATTCATCAATATTAGTAATATCCACATAGTCACCTTTCCCCTTAGTCATAAAGGCTTTTTCATCATCAATTTTGGGAAAAATAGAAAAGGCTTCAGTTCCTAGCCTATGATTTTCCTCTATGAAAATGGGTTCCTTCGACAGGTAAACCAGTAATATCAGCTAAGCTAGAGATAGTAAGCTTGAAGGATTTGCCCCAAAGAAACACCTTACCATTATTCTAGCCATCCACAAACAAAGACGTGATCTATTTTTCATGCCCGTGAAGCTTCTTTATAAACTAAGTAACCCCCCCTTTTTTCAACTTCTTCCACACTTTTCTATCCTGTCTCCATTTGTCACAGTCAGAAGGTTCCTCCCTCTTCAAACCACCTCCCATAATTTTTTGGTTTTTCATGTACTGGTTTGACTTCTTACCAGAAATCTCTGCCTTGCTTCTCAAGTTCACAATGCTTTTTTGGTTATCGATAATAACCCTTTTTCTGTGCCTTATTATATGTAGAGTAAATTTCCCACACTTAGCCTTACATGCAAGCCTCCTCGGTAAATGATTTGTCCTTTTCATCATTAAATTAAGTGATATTTCCTTCATTGTGATTAATCCTATCATAATGGATTAGACATGAAATCTCCCTCTTGAGATTCGCTTCCCCTCTCCACTTTTGGATGATGTCACACAAAGTACTATCATTAGCCAACTTGTCTGCTAGTTTATTGCCTTCATGATATATGTGGGTGACATGGCTTTCTTCAAAGGAGTTCAATAAAAAATTTATGTTGTTGATGATGTGTTCGATTGTCCAAGAGCTGTCAGATTTCCCTTTTATGGCATTGATTATATTTAGTGAGTCCCCTTCCAGCCATAATTTCATGCATCCCAAATCTTTCACCATCAAAACCAAATAAAGAGCAGCTTCAGCTTCCGCCACGTGGCTGGTTTGAATTCCTAGCAGGACTGCAATCACTCCTAAATAGTTTCTAGCATTATCTCTTATTATCCCTCCACCTCTAGCCCTTCCAGGGTTTCCCTTCGTCGAGCCATCAAAGTTCCCTTTAAACCATCCATAGGGAGGCGCAGTCCACCTAACATTATCTCTAGGATTCTGATTCTGGCTCTTCTTTAGTCTCTCCCACGAGATAGTATTGTCCTTTTCAAGTTGGGGATCCCAAAGGCTACTGTCATTCCTTCCCATACTTCTGTAGTTTTCCATTATGCTTCTAGTAACAGAACTAGCAACCACCACAGGAGGGGCCTTTTTCTCTCTAAAGATTCTATTATTTCTCTCCTTCTAGATAAGCCAAGTAAAGTGGGGAAAGACAATTTTCTAGATTTTCCTGGCATTTTTGTCATTGAAAGGACTCTACCACTACTGGAAGAACTCCTAGATAGAGTTAGGTTTCACTCAATTGAACTCAAGGGAAGACATAGTAGAGTCCCACACCTCTCTAGTGAAAGAATAGTGTATCATAAGATGATTGCAATTCTCCACTTCATGACAGCATAGGGTGCATCTATTAGGCATTTGAAACCCTCTTCTCAGGAGATTGTCCTGTGTGAGAATTTTATTCTAAACAAGTAGCCAGAAGAACATGTTAATTTTAGGGGTAAGGTCCTTATTCCATACCTGTGCCCATAAAGGCTGAGCCTCATTAGGGAGGAGAAGCAATGAAGTAGAAGCTATCGAGAACTTTCCAGAAGTCAGCGGACCCCAAATAATTTTATCAGCCTCATTCTCTCTAATAAACCAATTGTTTAATTGTTTATTCACTTCTTTTAATCTAATATCCTTTAGCCCTAGGTCTATCCATTCTTCATCTTTCCAGTAATCACTAACAAATTCTCCTATAGTGTCTATACAATCTTGAATAGCATTCCCCCACTCTTCATTCTCTATAAGAGGCTTCTCAGACATCCATTTATCACTCCAAAAATGAATTTTTCTATCATTTTCCAGTTTCCAAATAACCCCTTTGCTAATGAGATTCTTGCCTTTACTAATACTATTCCAGACAAAAGATCCATGGGTCTAATTTTGAGTTTGGATCATTCCTTCAAGATTGCTAAGATGATATTTCCTTTTCATTATCATATTCCATTCTTTCTCATCCTCAAAGATTCTCCAACATTGCTTAGCTAGGAGGGCTTTATTGGTATAATTGATGCTCCTTATCCCCAGACTAAGTCTCTTTTTCTCTTCCACTCCAGACCACGAGAACCTTTTTTGGATCTTCTCAATTAAGTCAGAAAACTTTTGAGGTATTTTGAACAGGCTAAGGGCATAGACTGAAAGATTTTGCAAAGTAGCCTTCAGCAATTGGACTTTCCCAGCTTAACTAAGAATCGCCCCTTTCCAACCTGCCAGTTTCGATTGAAATCTATCGAGTATTTCATTCCATAAATTAGCCTCTAGTTTTAGGCATAGAGGCAGACCAAGATAAGTGGTCAGGAGGCTTCCCTTCTTGCACCCAAGAATCACAGAAATTCTTTTCATTCTAGCTTCAGGAGTATTGAAGAAAAATAGGACACTCTTCTCCCAATTTATGAGTTGACCTATAGCATTATCATACACATTTAACACCTTTTTTATATTCCTTGCCTCTTTAACAGTAGATTCTCCCATCAAAATCATATCATCAACAAATTATTCATGTGAGCAGACAATCCCTCTAGAAGTCAGATGTAAACCCATAATCAAACCTTGAGACACCTGAAGGGAAAGGAATCTCCCCAGACTTTTCACCATGATAGCAAAGAGGATAGGTGATATAGGATCACCTTGACATAATCCTCTGGAAGGCCTGAAGAAAGGAGAGGATCCCCCATTCACAATCACCGAAGAAGAAATAGTAGCCACAAGTTGCATAATAATTTTTATCACTCCCTCATCAAAACCAAACACTTGAAGAATTTTCATAAGAAACTCCCAATCGACTCGATCATAGGCTTTTGATAGATCAAGTTTCATAAGGAACCCCTGTTTCCCCGATTTTTCCAGTGAATGAATATTCTCATGAACAACCATGATTGAGTCCAAAATTTGTCGACCCGACACAAAACCATTTTGTTGGGGGGAAATGAGATGAGGGAGGATCTTGAGAATCCTAGAGGTCATAACTTTAGATATAATCTTATACAAAGAGTTACAAAGACTAATAGGTCTAAAGCTGTCTACTGTGTTAGCTCCCAAATTTTTTGGAATCAGAGCTATGAACATAGATTTGAGCTCTTTAAGCATATCTTTAGAGCCATAGAATTCTTTCACAGCACCACAAATATCTTCTCCAATAATTTCCCAGAAGTGTTGACAGAAAAACATTTGAAATCCATCCGGTTCGGGGGATTTTTCACCTTCAAAGGATTGGATTGCCTTAAAAATCTCCTCCTTCGAAGGAATAGATTTAAGAAGAATATTGTCCTTAGCCTCCACCAGCAAGGGAATGGAGCTCAGCAAATAATTCTGGTCATCATGATTGAGACTTTGTTCTCTAGAGAGGATCAAAGCAAAATGGTCCATCATATCTTTCCTTATCTCTTCCTCTTTGTCAAGAGTGCCCCTTTGGGTTATCAAAGAGTTGATTCTATTCATATCCTTATGTTTCATCATTTTTAAATGGAAGAATCTGGTATTTTTGTCACCCGCATTCAGCCAAAGAGACCTAGATCTCTATCTCCAAAATGTTTCCTCTTTTGATATGATATTATGGTAATCCGCAAGGATAATACTTTCTTCTTTTCTAGTATCTTCTATCAACCCTATACTTTGTATCTTATCTTGAATTTCTTTAAGGTCCATTTGTATTTTGCTTTTAGTTTGGAAGATATCTCCAAAGACATCCTTATTCCAATGTCTAACTTTAGATTTGATATTAGCCAATTTTTTTTGCCACCTGGAACATAGCCTTTCCTTCCACTTTAATACTCCATCGCTCCTTTATTTTATTTTTGAAATTAGGGTGATTCAACCACATTTTCTCCATTCTAAAAGGAGTATTACCTTTTCCTCTAAAGGAATTAGCTATAAATTAAATAGGATAGTGATCCAACCCAATACGATTAAGAGCAGAAAGAGTGTAAGAAAAATTAGCAATCCAACCATGGGAGACAAGGACTCTGTCAAGCTTGACCTGAATGTGAGTCACTCCCACTCTCCTATTAGACCAAGTATAATCTATTCCTTCAAGATCAACATCCAGCAAACCTTCATTAGATATGAAATCCATAAAATCTACCCTACTTTCCACTTGGGTCATGTTCCCTCCTTTCTTTTCAGCTTCTCTAAGGGGGGTATTGAAGTCTCCCATCATCATCCAGTTTTCATTTGGGTAATCCTTTCTAAATTCATGAATCCTTTTCCAAAGATTAAGACAACTAGTTTTAGTATTTGAGGCAGACACATTAATCAGAGTCCATGAAAAGTTGTCCTTAATCCTACAAACTTTAACTACCAGGAAGTTCTTGTCTTGTTTCAATAGAACACAAGTGAAGCTAATGGTATTCCAAAAGAAGGCCAAGCCTCCAGATTCCCCTTCAGCATCACTACTAAACTTATCCCCATTCTTCAGAAAATTAATTTTAACCATATTTTCTTTAACCATTTTAGTTTCTTGAATGAGCAAAATATCAAGCTTAGCATCTCTAACTAGGTTCCTAATAACATCTTGTTTATGAGGACCATTGAGACCTCTAATATTCCAGGATAAAATCTTCATTAAAAATTTGGAGGACATACCTGATCGATGGTATGTTGTCTACCATCCGCTATGTTCTGCTTCGCTTCCTGTTCTCTTTGATCCTTCTCAGAAGCTCTACCCCTTTCTCTTTTGGGTGTTCCTGTATCCACCTTTTGTTGTTGACCTCTCATCTTAACTCCTCCAAGTTTGATTTGACCCCCTTTTTTGTTAGATTTAGAAGCCGAGCCTCCATGTGTTGCCTTTGTATTATTTGTTCCTAATGTCAGGGTCAAATCCTTCAGGTTATCTCTTCTAGATTGAGACCCTAAACCCACTCCAACAGGAGATCTATTATTCTTTTTTTTTCACACTGATCCAAGGACTTTTGTTCTCTTCTTCCACAGTTTCAGAGTCCTCATACTGTTCCTTTGATCTGTCATTCTTTGAGTCAGGTTCTAATAAATTGGCATTCGATGCTTCACTACTAATTTGTTCTAGGACATATTGGGTTTCAGAATGCTTTTGTGGGCTTTGGTAGTTCAAATTTTCTTTTGAGATATACAAGCTATCCTCAACCCTTGAAGCCATCAGAGGTTCTGAGTCAAAAGAGGTTTCATGAGTTTCCTTAGAAGAGGTAACTGAGATATTATTTTCCTACATTATCTTTTCATCAGAAGGAGATCCTACTTCCTTAGACCGTTCTATTTCATTTGGCCCTTTAGATTGGTCAGTCTGTTACTCATCTAGTTTCAAGTTAGAGCTCTTTTTCTTCAGGTGATTTTGCATTTCTCCTTTTTTTTTTCTCCATTCCCACTTCTTTGACATTTTAGACTCTTGGTTTTTCTTCTCTGTAGCTAACTTCAAGGGACAAAGTTTTGCCCAAAGACCATCTTTTCTACAAGTTAGACACACAAAAGGGGTGGATTCATATTCTATTTCTTGGGTCCATTTACCAACTTTTGAGTTCAGATTAATGACTTGAGGAAGGTCAGTATCATGCTGGATATTGATACAAATCGTCACATATACTTGTCTTGTTCGGGCTACAGTCATCGGATCAATAGTCAGCAATTCACCAAAATACTCAGCCATCGCCACCAAAATATCCTCATGCCAATACTCAAGAGGGAGACCCAAAAGTCTTACCCATACAAGAGCAGAGGCAAAGAAATTCTCATTGTAATCCAGATTAGTTGTCCATTTCTGCAAGGATAAAGAAGATTTGCCCCACATCCAAGGACCTTCCATCAATACTTTTGAAAGATCCTCCCCATTAGAGAATAAAAAGGAGAAAAAACCTTTTGGCATGGCAGCTACATCCACCTAACCTTTGAGCTTCCATTTTTGAAGTGTAAAAGCTCTCACCAGATCTATATTCGGCCTAGGACCCATAAAATTTCCTATCAGAGTTGAGGCCATTCTAGAGAAAGTATGATCTATGATTTGATCAAGAATATTCAAACCTATCACACATTTATTTAGATCTAAAGCTATATCAATCTTTGGGAAGGATGATTTCCCAGTCAGTTTTATCCCAAAAAGATAACTCCATTTCCCCTTACCTCGTAACGAGTTCTCTCCATGTGATAGATCTTGTTGTTGTTTCATTGACCCTTTATTTTTCTCAGAAGGACCAGCTTTTTCCCCTTTTCCTTCCTTTGGTCCCAAGACAGGTCCATTGTCCTTACTTGGATGGGCCAGGCTAGACCCACCAGCTCTTTCCCCATTGACTGGCATGAGGAAAATAGTCTTTTCTTCTGTTGCTTTCTCAGTGACCTCCGCATATCCTAGTATAGGATTAGAATCTGCCTCCCGACCAAGATCATCCTGCTTCCCCTCTTGTCGAGAATTCAAAAAAAAATTTCCCGCTCTCTTGCTCTCTCCTCCTCCCTCTCGCTCCCTCTCCATTTTTTTTAGTAATTCCATCATGATGTTATGTACATAGGAAATCAATATTAATGTAATGAGAAAGAACAAGAGAGGAACAAATGAACAATGAGAGGCAGCAAAGATAAGACAAAGGGAGTGTATGAGGAGATTGCATGGAGCTATGCCATCTAATGCACCTAATGATAGTGATGAACATGCAACAATCCAAATTGACATGATAAATGTACCTAATGTACCAAATCAAAATGATCAACGTGCACCAATTCAAATGCACGTGACGAATGCACCTAATGAATGCAATGATCATAGTCCATTTCAAATCAATGTGATGAATGCACCTAATGAATTTTAATAATATACACCACTTCAATTTGATTAGATTAATGCACATAGTGCACCTAATGAAAACCAAGAGCATGCACATATCTTAACACCTCCTAGAATAATTCATAGAAAAACAAAGTTTCTAATTGACATTGATGAAAATATTGTGATGCCAATGCATCATAAAATTTCTGAAAGAACTTGTAGAAGAATGGTTAAAATAATTTGGAATAACTATTTTAAAAGTTTAAACCAAAGTAGAATATGCCAATTAGTTGTTGAAATGATTAAAAAGCTGAAATTTAGAGAGACAATGAGAATTTTGGGTCTAAGAACAACCGAAAATAGTAGTGAAAGAACTATTGTGAGAAATCTATTTGATGCATACCAAGACATTGGTACGAAAGCACGTACAAAAGATGCTAATGTTACTCGACATGTCCTCACATCAACCATAATGGGAAAGGAAAAGAAAAATCTCATTTAATAAGAAAAATAAGCAAGTCATTAAGGATAAGTAGAACACCATTACACAATGTCTTAGAGAGGCGAGAGAAAATTGGGGATCCTAACACTAATTCTCTTTGGGCATTCTTAGGTAGACTCCCATGCAAGGACAAGGTTGTTGTTGATGTACTAAGAATGTTAATTGATGAATTTTGGCATGACAACACAAGGGTTTCGCCCAACCAAAGAGATGTTGTTAGAAGACAAATTGGACTTAGAAACTGTGAACCACATCCAAAACACTATTTAGACATGAATCAAACACAATTTTATGAAAGGTTTCTTCAAATATTTCCTCAAATTAAAATTAGCCAAAGATTTTTTGAGATGAAAAAACCATTTTTGATGTTAAGATTAATCATGCGCGTACTACATATTGTTGTAGGGTCCATGTTGAATTTTCCATGCATTGTGATATTTATCATTATATATGTTGTACTTTGCACACTAACAATTTTTTGAAGGAATGTGGTTTACAAGAACCTCCTAAGTCATCGAGAAAATTTATTTCAAGTGTACTATGTAGAAGAGATGACAAGTGCATTTACTATAAGATGATGTGTTTTAAAGGATTTTGTCCTACATGTGGTGGTTTGCAAAAATTGCCTAGATGCCTACATCTAGATAAAATACATGAAATTGGTAAGACACTAGTTTCTATTGGAAAATACAAGTAAGTCACGTATGGTGTTAAAGATGGAAAATAATTAAAGAGGTGTGAGTTAGTGAAAAGGGATATATGTGTAGCTGATTTTATGAAGATGTTTCAAGAGAAACTAGTTTATGAGTACATAGGTCACACATATAGAGCTAGGTGGTTAGATGTGTAATTAAAGTTGTGCAAGGACATTTTCCCCCTTGGTACTATTGTGTCTATAATTGATTTTGCAAATAATTATACACTAAAACCTCAAAATGAAGTGCAATCTATGTATTACCACTCTACACAAGTTACTATTTTTGTACACATAGCATTCATGCATGTACATGATAGCACATAGGAGGACATAAAGGTTATAAGAGAGTATCACTTCTATATTAGTGATGATCATACTCATTCCTTAGAGTTTTTGCAAGGATTCTTTATAATCTTCTATGATAGTTTAAGGGAAAGAGGTATAAGATACAACCAACACTTAATATGGTCGGACAATTGAGCTGCACAATTCAAGAATGCAAGGATGTTCTACTGGTTGAGTAGGATGCATGTGAAAAGTGGTGTACAAAATTTTTGGAATTTCATTGACACAAGGCATGGAAAGGGAGAGCATGATGGTGTGGGAGCATGTGTGCAAATAGCTCTTACTAGAGAGGAATTGAAGTATGAAGGTGGCATAGTGTTAATAGATGCATAAATAATTGTGCAATGGTGTAACTCTTCGATGGGACTAGGTAATGCATGTAAATCTATGGTTTCTAGATTTTTTGGTTGATATATGAATCTAACATTGAAAACTATCTAGATTATTGTACACTTATAGGATCAAGCGACGTGCATTCATTTAGAAGTTCAAGTGCAACATCATTAGCTATTTATACTAGACAAATTGCATGCTTTTGCTCTTTGTGTATGCATTTTATATGGGATGAATATGAATCAAAAGAGTGGGTTGATCAATGGTCTTGTAGACCTTTGGAAACCCTAGATACATATCAACTTCCCAAAGAACTACAAATGAACCAATTTGAAGCATCAATGGATTTTGACCATGTATCAAACCTAGTTGAACCAGGTAATTTCTCTAGATTTTGTAGGTTAAATCAATTTTAAATCTTGATTTTGGTATTAACTAATCCTTCTATTATTATAGGTCATGTATATGCAGTAATTGCAGATGAGGACAATGAAGAAGGAACAAATTACTTGTTGTGTCATTGTATTGAGGCCAAAAAGAAATTGACAACTACAATCATTGATGGAGAGGGTATTCAATACCCAATAGGATATGTTGTTGTCATAGGGACATGGCTTAGAAGGTACCATTGTTGTGTACAGTTGTATTCATACCTATTACACTTCAAATTGATTTGGTTATTAAACTCTATAAAATATAGGTATCATATCAATAATTCTAATGCTTTGTTATTTGAGGACTTTGAGACATGTAGACATATTCTTCATTACTCTAACCTTATTACTGCAATAAATATTCAATTGATTAAGTATCGTGAAATACATCTTAACAATAATTTGTGGAAAGTTCATGAATCTAACCACTAGGCAATACTTGACACAATAAGGGTTAGAGCTTATCCAGAAGGTTCTCTTGACTAATTTTGGGCAATCTAAAAGAATGATTCTACTATATGGTAGAATGATTTTGACAATTTTGTGTATATCTTCGAGGTTCTCTATGTGCATATTTAGAGACCAAATTTTGTACTTCAAAATGACAATGAGATGCAATGTGCATAAATAGATGTCAAATTTTGTATAAAAAAGGGCTACCATGGATGCTAATTTTTATGTAAAAATATGGCAATGAGTTGTCCCTTGCATGTTAGATGCTAATTTTTGTATATAAAAGGTGCAATGAGCTTCCATGTGCATATTAGATGCCATTTTTTGTGTAAAAAAAGGGGCAATGAGCTATCATGTGCATGTTAGATGCCAGATTTTGTATATAAAAGGTACAATGGGCCTAATTTACAAATATATTATTGAAATACATGTATTCAATCCTCTCAATCCCTACCTTTGAAGAATATGACATTTACTTTTGAACTTTATCTTTTATTTTGTACATTCAAGAATAAATAAGCATGCTATAGATTAAAAAATTTCTTACTGAAATATTAATTGTACACTCAAATTATGTGCACTTCTCTAAGTCATTATATCCAAGGAAATCCATGAAGGGGAAACCTTAGAAAGCGACCTATAGCTCTCTATGTATGGAGTTGCAAGATTATTTTAAGATTGCTCTCAGCTAGAGCTATTAAGCTAATGACCTTGCTAGTCAACCACACAATGAGAGATTCAAATGAAGACAAGGGCAAGAATGCCAATATCTCCAAGAATCCAAATGAAATGCAATGCAAGTAAGCTAAGAATGAGGATGCAAGATAGTCTATGGAAATGAAAGTACAAGCTATGCTATGAAAAGGAAAGTACAAGTATTGCCAAGCCTTCCTAATTAAACTAGATGAAGTAATCTAAAGCATAAAGGAAATCTATACTAGAAATGCCATGATAATGAAACTAGAGTGCAAGAAATGAGACTAGAATAGTATGTAGATGCAAAAGCCAAGAATGCTCCAAATCTTCAAAAGCTCCAAAGTGACCTAGAAAACCTGCAGCATAACATTAGCATAAAAAGATTGATATGAAAGTGAAGAAGAGAGCTCTCCTTTTATAGGAAATGAGAAGGAATGGACCATGGAGATTAAGAGGCAAAATACTTAATCAACGGTGGAGCATCAAAGAGGAGCAATCCATGTGCACAAATATCCTCCAATGAGAAAATAAGAGTTGAATTTTGTGTCCATATGAGACAAAAAGTGCTTTTCTTCTTTTTGTAAAATAAGAATAATGCTTTATTTGTGCAACTTAGGATAAGAGGAAAAGTGGGGGCTTTTTATTTAATAAAAGGGGATGAAATATTCCTTTTAAATAAATAAAAACTTAGGATAAAATGGTTAGCCCAAGGCAAATAATAGAAAATGATAAAATAGGATTTGATCAAGGAAATTGATATAATTGATTTTTTAAAATATTGATTCAGGGATTTGATAAATTGTTGAATGGGGGCCCAAAGTCTAGGTGACCATTTTAGGGTGCATACATTAATTACCATTAAGAACATGTTCATACATGTCTTTAAAAAAACTATTATTTAAATGACATAACATGGATGTGACTGTAAAAGCTCATGTCATATGAGAAATATTGGCTATCTTTCAATTCATTTTCTATGGGACTAATTCATCTACTCCATTAGCTCTAGTTGGTCAGGTAAATGCTAGTGATAATTTTGTCTCATACACAGAGTCCCTCTAATGTTCGCAAGCACACATGACCAAAGTGTCCCTAAGGGTCACTAAGCAACATTGGGCAGCGATCTTTCTTGGGGCATATCTCAAAGCTCGTGCGAGGTATCAACAAATCATCAGGTGCTAAAAGACTATGTTATGGAGGCCTACAATTATCTATATCAGTTTTGGGATATCCCCCTTCATTTTAAGTTGATATCCCTATCTCGGTTTATGTTAAAAGTTACAATGTTACTCAATTAAAATGAGCAACATTAACTATCTTTAAATCCATTTGTTGTGGGATCAAATAGTCTTCTCCATTAGCTCTATTTGGTTGGGTAAACACTAGTAACAACCCCATCTCACACACAGAGTCCCTCAAATGTTTGCAAGCATACTAGACTAGAGTGTCCCTAAGGGTCACTAAGTAACATTGGGCAATGATATTTCTTGGGGAATATCTCAGAGCTCATGCAAGGTATCAATGAATTTTCAAGTTCTAAAGGACTATTTTATGGAGGCCTCCAATTACCTATGTCAATTTTGGGAGATTCCCCTTTGTTTTAATTTAACATCCCTATCTCAGTTTATGTCAAAAGTTGCAATGTTGCTCAATTGAAATGAGCAACATTAGATATCTTTCAATCTATTCATCATGGGATCAAATAGTCAACTCCATTAGCTTTGGTTATTTGGTTAAATGCTAGTGAAAACCCCATCTTGCACATGGATTTCATCCAATGTTCACGAGCACACCAGACTAGAGTGTCCCTAAGGGTCACTAAGCAACATTGGGAAACGATCTTTATTGGCGAATATCTCGGAGCTCATGCAATGTATCAAGGAATTGTCAGGTGATACAAGACCATATTATGGAGACCTAAAATTACCTATCTCTATTTTGGGATATTACCCTTCGTTTTAATTTGACATCCCTATCTCAGTTTATGTCAAAAGCTATAATGTTGCTCAATTGAAATGAGCAACATTGGCTAGCTTTCAATCCATTTGTTGTGGGATCAAATCATTTGCTCCATCAGCTCTAATTAGAAAGGTAAACACTAGTGACAACCCTATCTCACACATGGAGTCCCTCCAACATTCGTGATCACACCAGACAAGAGTGTCCCTAAGGGTCACTAAACAACATTGGGAAGCGATCTTTCTTGGGGCATATCTCAGAGCTTGTGTGAGGTATCTATGAATCATTAGGTGATACAAGATCGTGTTATGGAGGTCTAAAATCACCTATCTCAATTTTGGGATATTTCCATTCATTTTAATTTGACATGCCTATCTCAGTTTATGTCAAAAGTTGCAATGTTGCTCAATTGAAATGAGCAACATTAGCTATCTTTTAATCTATTCACCATGGGATCAAATTGTCTACTCCATTAGCTCCAGGTGGTTGGGTAAATGCTTGTGATAACCCTTTCTCTCCCATGAATTCCCTCCAACATTCGTGAGCACACCAGACTTGAGTGTCCCTAAGGGTCACTAAGAAATATCTGTAAAATTGGGTATTTCACACATTTCACTAACTTGTTCCAAAACACAATCCATAAGAAATAGAAACTGGAATAGGAGCACCTAAGGATTGGAAGGCTACTAGAGGGTCACATGGATGACCTTAAGAATTTAAAGACTATAAGGACATAAAAGGTCTAAAAACATTGCAATTAGGCCATTAGTGCCTATGAAATGTAATGAGATGAAATAAAGTTAGATGTATTGGCAAATGTCCTGATGGTCCTGGTAAGGACCATAGGACCAAATTCATGTAATAGGGAAACATGATGCCTAGGTTGGTCAATTAGGAGTTTAGGGAGATTTATGATGTAATAAGGCCAAATAATAAGCCTTTGAATTAGTTTTAAGATCTCAAAAGTTAAATTCTTCAAGTTAACAAATTTGAATATTTAAATCCTAATAGCTAGTTAGGAATGGGCGGGTATTTGATGGTTGGAGTTAGTTTGGGTAGTTATGATCATACTTTTGATCATAAAATGATTGGAATAACATTGTAATGCCTATTTAAGGCTAAGGAAGTCGTGGTAAAGAGAGAGGATGTAACTGGTTCAATTTGGCAATAATGAAAGTTTTGATTTCTTGTAAAATCTGAGTCATTTCTCCTTGTTTTGGACATTCATAGTGTTACAAACTACATTTTAATGCATTGGGGAGTAATTTAGATTGGTTGGGAAAGTTTTTTATGCAATTTTGAATTCATTTGGGGTTTTAATTAATCCATCTCCTAACAATTACGTTGGTTGTCCTGGATAGGACTACATTTTGTGTTGATTAATAATATGGATTGAATGATCCATCCCCTTTTTGTATTTACTATCACTTGGGTATGGATCCACATTTTTAATATATCATTTTTACATGAATAATCCAGGAAAGAAGACCACTTGCAGAGTATTGGTATTGGTGATTTGAAGATGGGTTTTTAAGGGTAATGAAGTTGAGGTATAGGTATTGAATCAGAGCATTTAGCCAAATGAGGGTACCTTTTTAAGGTTGAAACAATTATTATATGTTGGGAAGATGGTGATCTAACCTTTTTTTGGGTGATATTGGGTTTGGAAGGTGTACATTGAGCAGGCCTTAGTTTTTGGAGGGTTTAGAGGATAATTTGGGGCTTTTGTACGTAGGAAGCCTATAGAACCAAATTGATGGAAATTTACTCTAATTAGAGCCATAATATAACATTTTTAAATAATCCATGGTTAGGGATTAAGTCCTTGATATAATTCCTTTGTAAAAGTGGGGGTTTTGGGGCTTAAAATAGTGCCAAGTGTGTGAGAAGAAGGGTATGCTCCAAAATAATAGTATCCAAGTTTTTAATATGTTGTGTAACTTCCAAATGGGTGTCCAAAAGTGTATTTTTTTTGTCAATTTGTTAGGAAAAATCTTGAGGAAATCCTAGATTACCCGCTGGACAAGGCTACGAGGATTAGGCCTACTGTATGCTTGGGTAAGGGAGTATGAATACACCAGACAAATGGGTGTACATGGGTAGTTGTTACAAGTTGAATAGGGCATTTTAAGACCCTATAAGGTATTAGATCGGTTGGTTGGAGTTGGGAACCCATTTTGAGCATTTGGGTGGAGCAAATAATGGAACAAGGTCTAGTGTACCTTAAAGGAGAAGTAGTGTTTTCCTTGATGTAAGTCAGATTTGGGTCATAGGATGGTATAATATATGCAATGAGGATCCAATTTTGAGACCCTTGAGTGCCTAAATTCCTCAAGTGGAGTTCCATTTTTTATACTTCCGCATCAAAAACCACATAAACCACCCATTAATATACATCTTCACATGACCCTTATTTGGTCAATTAGGACAATTTGACACAATAGACAAAATCATTACATATTTTGGCTTTTCATGCCTTATTACATCAAATAAAGTCACATGTGATTTTGATTACATTATTCATGCCACAATGACTTTCATAAACATGTTTCAATACTATTATATTAAAAAATGAATGTAAACATGTTTGATTAATTACAAAAAATTAAGTTTTGAAGTACAATGATATGTACACAACGAACAAATTGGATTGAATATCAAGTTTCATATATATAAAAATGAACAATAATCGTTACAATAATAGGTCAATATATACAATAATAGTTACAAAAATGTGGCATGTGCCATGTCAAGGTCGAT
Source organism: Chamaecyparis obtusa (assembly GCA_027943335.1). Lineage (NCBI taxonomy): Eukaryota > Viridiplantae > Streptophyta > Pinopsida > Cupressales > Cupressaceae > Chamaecyparis > Chamaecyparis obtusa. Next base: position 181,123 of record BSBK01006691.1, read on the forward strand.
ATATACAATACAAATGTTGAATACATACAAAAATTGGTCATTTAATGACCATAACTAGATCTACATATCTCTATTGATATCTATGACTATGTTGGATCATCAAAATTGAGCCTCTTAGAAGTAGTACGTGGCTCATTGGGTGTCTGCACAAGAATAATTTAAATGCTAAATCAGATATCTTATCTCCAAATACT